>CM071576.1:43697304-43790586 GCA_036426205.1 Ascaphus truei | reverse complement strand
ATGTCTCTCTCTCCTCCATGTCTCTCTCTCCTCCATGTCTCTCTCTCTGCCTTATATGTCTCTCTTTCTCTCTCTCCTCCATGTCTGTCTTTCTTTCTCTCCTCCATGTCTCTCTCTCTGTCCTCCATGTTTCTCTCTCTCTCTCCTCCATGTCTCGCTCTGTGCTCCATTTCTCTTTCCCTCTCAGCCCTCCACCTCTCTCTCTCCTCCATGTCGCTCTCTTTATCTCTGTGTGTCTTCCATGTCTCTCTCTCTGCCACTCTCTTTCTGTCCCTCTGCCTCTGCCTCCATGTCCCTCTATTTCTTTCCCTCTGCCTCTCCCTCTATGCCTCTCTCTCTCTGACACTTTGTCCTCTCTTTCTGTCCCTCTGCCTCTCTTTCCATGTCTCTCTCTCTGCCACTCTGTCCTCTCTTTCTGTCCCTCTGCCTCTCCCTCCGTGTCCCTCTCTGCCACTCTGTCGTCACTTTCTGCCCCTCTGCCTCTCCCTCCATGTCTCTTTATCTGCCACTCTGTCCTCTCTTTCTGCCCCCCCTGCCTCTCCTCTGTGTCCCTCTCTCTGCCCCTCTGCCTCTCCCTCCGTGTCTCTCTTTCTGCCCCTCTGCCCTCTGCCTCTCCCTCCATGTCTCTCTTTCTGCCCTTCTGCCTCCCCTCCATGCCTCTGTCATTTCCGCCTGAGCGTAAATGGAAAACGAGGTTCGGCCCAGGCAGACAGATCCGAGCCACCGTTCAAATTAATCTTAACAGCAGAAGTTCAGGGAGGTTCGAATTGATGAAATCCAGACTCACCTATCTCCAGAATTCTGTGGATGAACCAATGTTACACTTACACTGTCATTTATTGAATGGTTTACTGTTTTTCTTTTAATACGGACAAAGACATTTGACAGAACCTGGCATTGGGTCATCATAACGTTGGAAGTGTCTGAGGTTAATTATGACTTGATGGATTCCGTGCCTTGGGCAGGGAGCAGGGTATTATCAAAATAGCAACAATGCTGTAAGCAATATTTCTTGGTGAAATCACAGGGGAAAAACCAAGTAAAAACACAAATATGTTATTGCGAAATTTTGACTGACGCCTGTAATATTCCTCTGACAGTCCAATCTCACTGAACACTTTGGGGGCTGGAATTAATCAGAACTACAGTAGGGGGGAAATATCAGGGCCACTCTAATATAACCCCCCTAACCTTATTATTACCCTTATTTAACAAGTTGAGAGGCATTGACAACAAGTTGGATGTTGACTCACTTAAATGAAGGTCATGCATAATGAATTGTCTACTTGTTAACAGCATATCCTTATATTTCATAGGGGGGAGGGGAAATAAATCCCAATAAATAATAAATAAGTTACCGGGACTGTTGTTATTGCCATATACTGTACCACCTTTTTAAAGTCTGTGGCCCAAACCTGGATTCAGATTCGGAGAGTGCTTCTCTTTAAAACTGTAAGGGATCGGGGGACACGTGCCTTATAGCGGGTCCATGTCACCCCGGCTCCCAGCAATGCCACACGGTCCAGGCCCCCTCCCCGCCGGCTCCTTACCCGCTACAGTCCTCCGCGGCGCACACCGCCTCCGCCCCCATGCTGCTGGGGCACCCGTTCTCTTCTGCACTCCTCCTGCAGCCTGGGCTCCACCTCCCATCAGCTGGAGGCTATTCCCACTGGTGAACACCACGCTAGGCATCTTAGCCTATCCCTGGGGCTGCTCAGTCAAGCCCCCGCTCCACCTCTTGCTCCCATTGGTTCTCCCACATATATAGTCCCTGTCTGCCCTCTCCTTATTTGCTCTGCATAGTTTTCCTGTGGCTCTTGTAGTACGGAGGTCTTTGCCTGGCTCTCTTATGTTTTGCAGCTCTCGCTCCAGTCCCTGCCCTCGTTTGATACCCTTGGATTTGATCTCGGCTCTCGTTAGACTTCGTGTACCTCGCTACTCCCTGGACTCGGCTTTGGACCTCACTACGCTGCTCTCTTCTGCCCTTGACCTGCGGCTTTCGGATCTATACCTTCGGACCTCTGGCCCCCCGGACTCGGCAAGTATCTGGCTAACCCTTTCTCACCAGACCCGGCAACGCATCTTACCACACTCCGGGCACGCCCTCACTGCTGCGGGTGCGTGTTATACCCTTACCCACCTCAGTACTGGGGACTGGCCAGGTCTGCGGGCAGTCAAGCGTTACAAAAACAAATGCGGATTCTCTGGATCAGGGGTGGGCCAACGCCAGTCCTCAAGGGCCGCCCACTGGCAAGGTTTTCAGGATATCCCTGCTTCAGCACAGTACTGTTTTGCCCCAGTTTTACCTTGATACATATACCCCAGTACCTGCTGATAACAGATACCTTTGTGTTCCAAGCGTTAAGCGTTTCGTTCAAGCCCAGCCCGATAACAGCAGGTTCTTACATTTTCCTTTTTTCCATTATCCCCCTTGTCCTCCCGCAAAATCTGATCAGGGAAAACGGAAGACTTTTAGTTAGTTGCATTGGAAACAACAAGAAGAAGTAATGTGAATAAAAGTGTTTACATGATGACATTATGTGGGTGGTTCAAATAGAAATGGAAATAAATCCTTTTCTGTGCTATTTAATAAGGATGCATCTCCTTTTCACTACTCCATTTAATTAATTCCTGATAAGAGGCATTCAAATTGTTAGTCACATATTTGAGTAACCCTGTTAAACCTTCCACTGATTCATTTCAGAAAAAGCAGACAGTAGAGATCCGTGTGCATGAGTAATGGCTTATTGCAATCAATTAGGAATCATAATAATGTATTTTTCTTAGATAGCACTCACAGTGTATACAGCGCTGTACACAGATTATGCCGGCACAACCAGCCCCGGCTCCAAAGTGCTACAAACGGAATTTTGGTGCTTGAGTCACAGTGAGCTAAAGTGACTTGCCCAAGGTCAACTTCAAAGGCAAGAACATTCCCACATACGCCTTCAGCCACAATATACATATGGTTCCCAACATCAACAAACCATTATTTTTCACCTGGAGAAAATGTGTATTCTGACCCATTCTTGCATAGTAGTAGTGATCTGTTCTATGGATCCATTGAATAGCATTGAGACAAGAGGAGTTCCTGTTGTGAAAACCTTTTGAAACTAACACAAAGCCTTTCAATGCTCAGATTCTGGTTCCCTATTGTGTTGTGGCCAATTGTAAGGCTTTTACCCCAGCAGGCAAGCGGGTAAGTTATATTTCCTGCTGCTATAAATTAGGAAGGTTCAGGAGCTGTGAGTTTTTTGATGAAGTTAAGAGTAGGTCAATCAAAAGCACTATTTTACTGTACTTTAACTTGTGAATGGGAAACTATCCCAGTGACCAGTCATGCCCGCTGGCTGCAGCTTTCTCAAATATGAACTTAATTCTCTCTGAAAAGAAAAAAAGATGGTGGGTGCGTCGAAACTCCGAAATATACAGTTATATCTCGGGAAATGATTAGTGAATATACAGTTTCACAGTGTGAATTCAATCATGGGAAAAACAATATGAAATGCCCTGCTGTCTGACTTAAGGACTTCCCTAAAACGTCTTCTCATTCAATATAAATCCAGTAAAATGGGTAAGACGAAAAAGATAACAATCCATATATGGTGTGGTGTAAATATATATATATAATATATATATTATACTAATATATATATATACATATCATATACATATACATATACATATTATATATATATATATGAAAAAAGAAGAAAGAAAAAGCGCCCGATCCTAGTGTAAATTCAGATTTAAAAGGTTTTAATTAACATGAACAGACGATTGCCAACTCACACTTTGTCAGTTTAAAATAAGCAATTTATGGGACCAACTAGACAACACCTTAACTAACAGGCACTGCGATTGTATGCATGAAACAAGTACCGCTACAGCTGAGAGGGGTTTGGAATTATCAATCTATCAGCAGACAGGGTATATAATACCGGACCTTTCCCCTCTCCTGACTTCCCTTTGAGAAAGTCGCCCTTGTGTGACGAAACGCGTTCAACTATAGTGGTTTATTAGCCACAACCAAAATAAAGTACGGGTGCACTATCCCTTTAAAAAACAACTTTCTAGAAAATAAAGCCTTTTCCCGTTAGGGAAACTAACTCACTTCTTGAGCCCTAACTAACAGGGCAGCCAGCTACTCTGGTTATGCCCAAAACATATGCAACACAAAGTATAACCAAAGTGTAATAATAGAGTCTATCTGTTGTCAGCTCCAAACAGCAAACAGGAACACGGTTCCGGGGAGCAGGCTGTGGTCCAGCCTCGCAGCAATTTTTATCTTTATCCTGGGGTTGGGGTCCCAGCTGGTCCCAGCGCAAAGCTCCTCGCAGGACTGGGGTACCAGAGCACAACAGCTACGGCTTCCTAGCCGGGAGAAGTCTCTCCACCCTCACGTGAAAAACAAGCTCACCTTGTGTGAGCAACTTCCTGCTTTTTAAAGCACTTGTTTCACTGATAGTTCAGCCCCTGTTTAATCAGTCTTCAGCTGTGCTTTCTCTGTCTGAGGAGATTAACACTCGGTGGAACTGGCTGCAGCATTTCTCCATCTCACTGTCACAGCCTACTGAGTCAGTGACTCTGTCACATATCCCTCTCCCCAGCGAAAGTAGACTGTAGTTACTGCCAACGGTGTCACCGTCATGCTTCCTGGTGCGTCTCCCTTGCTTTATCTCTACCGCCACCTTTTCCTTGGACTGCTTCAGTGACCAAACGTCTGTCTTGGGGCTGTAAGCTTTTCCTCAAGCTTAATCTGAGAAACCTCCTGCTGGGCAGCCGTAGAGTCCAAAGTAGCGTCCCGCTCAGTATTCAGAGCCTCAAGCTCAAGCGGCCAGACCGCTCAGACTCCAGGTCCTTCCTCAGGTCTTGAAGCAGTCCTTCTGCCTTTCTTCTTTCACTCAGTGTGGCTGCTATTTCATCTTCGTTAGAATTGAGTCGCGATTCTACGTCTCTCGTAGCAGACTCAGAGCAAGGCTTAAATCAGTCTCTGTTTCTTTTTTTCTGGACCTGCAACTGCTGGTGTCCTCCGGACCTTGTCTAGCTCCAGCTGTAGCCGGGCCCCCTCATTGGTCGTGTGTCCAGCCGCTTGTGGATATCAGCCATCTCGGTTTCATGGTGCAACATCAGGCAGGCCACCTGACGGACGGACACCCTCCTCCCTCTTGGCGCGCTGCATCTTGCGTCAGCCATCTGCATCTCAACTCTTCAATCTGATCTGCCAGTCCCCTCTAGGGCTTTCACCTCTTCCCGGTGCTTACTCTCGGTTTGCATCAACACCTCCTTCATCTTTTTGAGCTCTGCAGTTCTTGTTGCTAGGATCACTGCTGCTTCTGTTTCCCAGGCCTCTTTCCTCTTGATATACTGACTCTTGGGATGGCGCTGCTTCTCTGCTTCTCCAGCTCTTGCTTCAGTCTTTGGACCTTCTCATGTTCCCTCTCACACAGAAGCACCTGGCTTCTAAGCTCTGCCTCCAGCGATGCTCTTGTGACGCTCAACATGATCTTCAGCTGCTCAGGGCGAGGCATTCTTTTTCCAGCATTTCTCTGCATTCTGCAGGCAGCCTGTACTTCTAATTTTTCTTGCGCCAATTGCGTCTTCACTTTCTGTGCTTGGTGAAGCTTCCAGTCCATCACTGACCTGACCAGTCAGTTTAAAACCTCTTCTTCAGGTTATATTCTCCATTTCACAGTCTCTATATCCTTAGGACCGTCTCATTGGCTTTCTTCAAAGTACCCAGATCTGTAGTTAGACAGTGGCCCGCCTGGCGTGAGAGCTCCGACTCTGTTTTGAGCGCGTAGCTTCTTGGTGAGAAACTTCTAAGTCTTTGATGAAGTTTGCACATCTCTCTGGGACATCTGATAGCACAGTCTCCAGTCAGGACTTGTTCTCTCTGATTCCATGTTAGCAACGGCGGTGTGGCCTTATCCAAACTTGTCTTCAGCTCCTCCAACTCACTCCGTAAGAGACGCCTGTTTTTCTTTAACGCCTCATACTCAAGTATAGCTGGAGTATAACACCTCTGTACCTCGGCGTTTGCTTCTAGCTCCCTATTCAATTGCTCCTGCAAGACATCATAATCACGGTGGGCAGTTTGTTAGTGCAGAAATTAAGGCCTCCTTGTCCTGGATCAGGATTCAGCGTCCTTTGCTACTTTCTTGTGCCCACACCCATTTCTTATCCCACCCCACATCAGGGTTTTTTTCACTTTAAATCATTCATCCTAATTATGCAATTGGTTATTACGTTTCCAATATCCTAATCCAGTGCTAAACCTATTAATCCCCTCCTTTTCTTTTCTCCCTGTTTCTTGGCTTCTCAGGATTTTTCCAGCTATGCGTCAATTTCTCTGACTGGCCATTTCTCGTTTCTCGCCACGTTTTGAGTATTCCCTTCCTCTTTTCGATCCATCAAGATATCAATCACTTCGTTGGGTACTTCATTCATTCGATTCCCCTACTCACCGTTCCTCTATGTGTGTGTTTTTCCTTGTCCGCGCCTGATTTTATACCGCTGCCTTTACTTTCTCCCCCTTTTGGCACTTTTTTCTTTAATTGCGATTCGCACATGTTTTTTTGCTTTCGCTTTAGTTATCTCACACTGATTTGAACCCGCTTTCGGTGGCCTGATATCTCTCCTATTCTTTCTGGCTTTTTTGCCCTCTTTCTGTATTCCACCTCCCCTCCCCACCTTCTGCCCTTTCCTCCCCTTACCCTCGCGGTACTATTCACTCTTCTCATCCCTCCCGTCACACTATTTCTCGTTTTTTATATCACCCCTCTCATCTTTCTACATTCCCTTACCCCCGCCTAACGGTCACCCTCTTACTACTCGTCATCCCATCATCATTTGTTGATTCCGTAATAGCATTTAAAATCCTCTCCTTTATCACATTTTAAGTCGCTCCACCACCTTAAACTCGTCCCTCCCACAAAATCTACACCCACCATTCTGTCCACTTGCTAAATCATCCATCGACCTTTCGGATTCAATCTCTTCCTTTCGCACATCTCCTAACTCTATGTTATTTCACCACCCCCCCGCTCTTTTGTTTTCTTCTCTGTCCTAAACAAACCTCTCTCGCTCTTCGAACCCAACAACTATGCACTAATCGTGGCATATTTATTTGTTCTTCCACTTTATTCCCGCAATACCAAACCTGTCGCAATCCTTCTTTACCTGGCTACCTCCGCCGTGTGTTTATATCCTAACCCCTTCCCCTGATTACTCGTTCCACCTAACCCATATCGTGATATGATTCTATTCGTCCTACCGAATTCTCTCTCGCCACCTCATTCCCAGTCCTCTACCCCTTACCATCCTTTCTCTTCCTAAGCTCCACTCCCGCTTTTTTACCCTTCCGCCTTTTTCCCCTCCCTCCAATACCCTGAACCTCCGTTCCCTGTTTCCATACTCCCCATTTACGCCTCTTATGCTTACCGCTCAGTCCAGAAATCCTACTTCCTATCCACTCCTGCTCCCTCTTCACTCCACTGGTCTTCGTGCCTTGTTTACTGTCCGTGTCTCCACAAGATTTTTACTCCTTCTTAACTAACTCGTACTTCGTTGTGTGATTTTTCTACTTCCTCCTTACCGATGGTATTTTTTTACTTTTTTTTTGACTTCACCTTTTCCGTGACCGCGGGCTTTTTCTCAGTTATGGCTCGTTATCTGAATTCTATCTTTTTCCCTCACCGACTGTCTTTGTTCCTTGCCGATCGTAAGTTGTTTGTGATACCTTTTTGAGTTTCTTTAGGATATAGCTAGATTATCGTTTATTCAGTCACAATTATTGTAAATTCGTTGTGCTTGATTCGATTTTTCTGACGCCCAATGTGAGGCTTGACCAAGTGTCATCCGCGGGGAATGCGGCACCCTGCTTGCGGGGGGGAGGTGGAGTG
Organism: Ascaphus truei; assembly: GCA_036426205.1. Lineage (NCBI taxonomy): Eukaryota > Metazoa > Chordata > Amphibia > Anura > Ascaphidae > Ascaphus > Ascaphus truei. The sequence continues at coordinate 43,782,682 of CM071576.1, read as the reverse complement.
TTAAGACTTCGAGTTATCTTCTCCTCAATTTTCCTATATCTATGTGACCAACTCCCCATCCTCTTTGTTCTCCTAATCGATCCTTCTATTTTTCTCTCCTCCTCAGTCATCATATCTTCCCTCTTGTCCGCAGTTTTTCCGTTTTATTCCGTCCTCGTTCCCAACTCTTCACCAATTCTCCCCTTATTGCTTCCTATTTTTCTGCTCTTTGTCCCTAGTCATTATACTCCTTTCTTCAATCTTACTTGTCTTTTAGCCGATCTCACTTTTAGCATTATTATCTCGTATCCTGGACCCCATTCCCCCTTCATACTGTCTCCCCGGCCCTTCTTCACATCCGTCTTCCCTCTCTGTTAATTTGTGCTCGCGTGGTCTGACTTCACAACGGTGGCTTTTCTCGCTCTCGATTATATCCCTCTGCTGTTGTTTTTTCTTACCACTATTCTCTTTACCTCCATTCTCAATGTCTGCCCCTCCCTTTCCTCCACCCACTCGATCAGCTCCTTCCCTCATAGGCATCTTCATACCCTTTCCCATGTCCATAATTCCCCCTTCCCGTGACAATTCTGCCTCCACTCCGGTCTGAAGCACATCTAGGTGGCTTGGCTGACGCCGTTGTCGCATGACTATAGCAGGCTCAAGTGGTTCGGTCACTTCCTCTGTGATCTTGAAAAATATTTTTCTTTTTTCTCTTGTTTATTAGTTCCGAGACATCAGTGGTACTGGGCACACACAACACTGGTCAACTTTTGCAGATCATGAGGGGACGTCTCTCTTCTCGGGGTACATATGCGTCTCATCATAATCATCATATGGCCTGAAGGGACACTGTTTTGTATGGTTATGTACACTGCAAAATGACAAATGACGGGCCATTTTAAAACCCCGTTTTTTTTTTACAACCGACGAGGCAGACTTTGTCAACACACGTTAGTTGTTCTTGCTTTACATTATTTGAACATTCTGGGTTCTTCTTAGGGCAAATTCTTTGCAAAAAATCCATTTTCACTTTCTTTTTTTACAAGACAGGGCAAACTTTACTCACAGCACTTGCTAGCTGCAAAGTCACTGCACTTCAGCAAAGGCATTAGCTTAACACAGCAATCCTTCACCCGACGGGGCAAAAATTAATTCCATGCTTCAGCAAAAATAATTTTTTTTTTCCGCTTGAGTCAGTGTTACAACACATTCATCTACTGACCCCCAGAGGCGTAGCATCCACTTCTGACACCACCTGTGGAACTACGTCCTCCGGCGGGGGTCAGTAAGACGCTAGACACGATGGAAACGTTCAACTATAGTGGTTTATAGCCACAACCAAAATAAATACGGGTGCACGTCCCTTTAAAAAGTACCTTCCTAGAAATTAAGCCTGTTCCCGTTAGGGAAACTAACTCACTTCTTGAGCCCTTACTACCAGGACAGCAGCTAATCTGGTTATGCCCAAAACATATGCAACACAAAGGATAAACAATAAGTGTAATAATAAGTTATCTGTTGCAGCTCCAGTAGCAAAACAGGAAATGGTTCCGGGGAGGCAGGCTGTGTCCAGCCTCGCGCAATGTTTATCTTTATCCGGGTTGGGGTCCAGCTGGTCCCAGCAGCAAAGCTCCTCGAAGGACTGGGGGACAGAGGCAGCAGCAACTACGGCTTCCTAGCCGGGAGAGTTCTCTCCACCCTCACGTGAGAAAAACAAGCTCACACTTGTGTGAGCACTTCCTTCATGATAGTTCAGCCCCCTGTAATCAGTCCTCAGCTGTGCTTTCTCTGTCTGAGGAGATTAACACTCGGTGAACTGGTGCAGCGTCTCTCCATTCACTGTCACAGTGATTGAGTATGACTCTGTCCAAACTATATATATATGAGCTGAGGACTGATTAAACAGGGGACTTAACTAATATATATATATATATGAGAAAGGATGAAAGAGCACGCCCAGTAGTGTAAAAAACTATAAAACATTTATTGGGAAAAGGGAGGGAGAAAAAAAGGCTCATTGCAAAGGGAATATAAAATCAAGCATTAGTGAACATTATGTCACTGCCAACTCTGGAAGTCCTCGATTGAAGTCCAGGCTATGCGTCTGCAGTCTTGTAAATCCCAGACTCAGCTGTAAATATGCGGTACAGGTTCAGTTGATAGAAAGAGCTGATGTAGTGAACCTTAAGCTCAGCCTCCGGCAGCTCGGGACAAGAACCGGCCAAGATCCAGCTCGTCGTGATGACGTAATGACGCTGCCTGTGTTCCTGGCGCGTTTCGTCACTTTTTGGCAACTTTTTCAAAGGAGTATGAGTATCTGATGTTGCTAGTAATGCTTTATACCCTACTGGTTGCTAGGCTACCTAAACCACCATGTGGTTTGATACGCTGCACTAACTGGTGAAAATCAGTGTATACTCTCTTAAAGCAGGGTTTCCCAAACTTTCTTTTTCTGTGACCTGGTTATTTTTGAACTTCTCCTTCGTGACCCACTAAAAATGTTATCGCCTATACTGGCCTATAGGGCCTGCACAGACACACACACAGCCACTGCTACACACACACACACACACACACTGATACACACACACACATACAGCCACTGATACACCACACACACACACACACGCAGCCACTGACAGACACGCAGCCACTGACAGACACGCAGCCACTGACAGACACGAACTGATACACTCACGCAGCCACACAGAGACACAGCTACACACACATACTGATACAGACACTGCTACACACAGACACACACACACAGACACTGCTACACACACACACACACAAACACACACACACAGATACTGATACACACACAAGACACGTGATACACACACAGACACGATACCACACACACACAACACATGAACACACACACACACAGATACACACACACTCGCTCTCCCCTATACGCACACAGACACAAACAGTGAATTACAGGCAATAACACTAGGGGCCCAGGGACTGGGTGGGTGGGAGGGGGCCAGGGACTGGGTGGGTGGGAGGGGGCCAGGGACACTTGGGGCCAGGGACTTAGGGGGCCAGGGACTGGGTTGGTTGGATGGTGAGGGGGCCAGGGACTTTAGGGAGGGGGCCAGGGACTGGGTGGGTGGGAGGGAGGGAGCCACGGACATAGGGGCCAGGGACTGGGTGTGTGGGAGGGAGGGGGCCAGGGACGGTGGGGTGGGAGGGAGGGGCCCGGACTTGGGGCCCAGGGACTTTGGGGGCAAAGGGACTGGGTGGGTGGGAGGGAGGGGGCCAGGGACTGGGTGGGTGGGAGGGAGGGGGCCAGGGACTGGGTGGGGGGAGGGGGCCGGGATGGGTGGTGGGAGGGAGGGGCAGGGACTGGGTGGGTGGAGGAGGGAGGGGGCCAGGGCATAGGGGGCCAGGGACTGGGTGTGTGGGAGGGAGGGGGCCAGGGATGGGTGGGGGGGAGGGGGAGGGCGGGACACTGGGTGGGAGGGGGGGCAGGGGACACTTGGGTGGGAGGGGGGGGGGCATGGACCTTGGGTGGAGGGGGGGGGCAGGGACCCTGGGGTGGAGGGCATGACTGGGTCGGTGGGAGACAGTGACTGGGGTGGGAGAGAGTCACTGAGTCCACAGTGAATTGGGTGGGTGATTACCTTGCCGCCGGACACTTTCCCCTGCTGCCCAGGACGGGAGGTGGGCTTTGGGGGCACGGGAGGTGGGCTCGGGAGGGGGTGCCACGGGAGGTGAGCTCGGGAAGCTGGCCGCGGGGGGAAGCTGGCCGCGGGGGGAAGCGGGCCGCAGTACGAGCTTGTACTTCCACCCTCCCCCATGTAACGTGCGGGCCGCAGAGGAGCTGGTACTTCCTCCTCCGTCCCACGTTGGGAGTGGGGGGGAGGAAGGGAGCGGGCCCTGCTTGCCCTGCGCAAGCGCGCGGGACCGCGGGGGAATCGCCGCCATTTTTTTTTAACTTGAGCGGGGGGGGGGGGGAGGTGGGGAGACACCGCGCGGCCAGCCTCGCTGCGACCCGGCAATTTTGGAGGAAGGGAGCGGGCCCTGCTTGCCCTGCGCATGCGCGCGGGACCGCGGGGGGAATCGCCGCCATTTTTTTAACTTGAGCGGGTGGGGGGGGGGAGACACCGCGCGGCCATTGAATAATTATTAAAGGATAATAAAATGACATAAAATAAATCGACAACTAATACATAATTAAAAATATGATAACATAATTAAAAATGTAGCTAACATAAACAAAACCAACACAATGGGTGCATATATATATTAATAATAATGTATAACTCATTTTGCCAGAGGATACCTAGTAGGGATTAAAAAATGCAAATTTGCAATTGGTTGGGAGAGAGTATGAATATAAAAAAATCCCTTCTATAATATAAACTAATTGTACACATTGTGGATACACAGTGAAAATGAATTAACAATATGTACACTAATAATTAAAAAAAATATTGATGGAAGCAGAGAAGTTGATCTAAATTGAACAGGCTAGTGCAATTTTGTGTCAAAAAAGGGGACACAAAGCAGAGGAAGAAGGAAAACACTATACTATAGTGCTTGTGTCTAGATACACACCTTGATATCACACCTTGAGAAAGCACTCTGTGTAGCGTGAAACGGGTTGGTGGGGCAATGCCTTGCTATTTATTCTATCATGACCTAAATAATTATTTTATGGATAACAAGCTTTCCTTCAAATCAAGATCTTTTTTTGGATATCCCTGGTTGTGCTCTGCTACTTCCTTTTTATCTTGCATCCTGTATCACACTGACTGAGGCACACCTAGATTGCCGTGAATCTGGATCAACATGGACGCCGCAGCAGACTTGTGAGTTTTTGCTTGCTTCATGTGTTTCACCGTGATTATTAGGACACTAGGTACTTATTTGGGGTGATATATAGCCATTGGTTTCTGGATATATTGAGTGCCGCTTACTGTTGGTTCATGAACCAGGATACCACAACCAGTACCTTTCCTCACCTCAAGATATATAATCCAGGCTTCGTCATAGGAATATCCTGTTATATTATCTACTCACCAGTTGTTCTGCATACAGTCTTTAGCACCACACACATATAACTTTGGTTTCCTACCCTAAATACACCATTGTGATATCAGGATCCTTATGACAACACAGGGCGGGGGCCAGCATACACAAACCTATGCAATGTATGCAAATGCATCAGCGCAGACAATGTTTCTGATGCTTACATCCGAGCATGTTCCTGGCCCTTTATCTTGTAATATTACCTGACTGCTAAGACAACCCAAAATAATTCCAATGATCAAAATTGACATGCAGTATGATGAATTATCTCAGGTGTGCAGACCACTCTTAATTGATAAGATTGAGACGTTTTATATTATATGTAACTGTAAGAGACGTGTTCAGAGGTACGCAATGGAGACCGTTTAAAGTGAGACTAAAATTAGGCTTTATTGCGCCTGTCCCTTTAACACAGCAAAACATATGAAAATAAGCCAAACACAAAAACTACTCCGGTTTGGAGAATATCTACACATGGGTGGTTTGCTAAGCTATTTACCAGCCCCAAATATATAAACATTATACAGATATATAACAGTCCCATAAGAAAGTCTTATCTGTTTCTTGTAGCTGTAGGGGAAGCCTCTCTGCTCTCCTGGGTCAGCACCTTTGTGTGCTAAGGCAATGTCTGTCCAGGTGTAGAGGTCTGGTCCAATCCTTCTGCAGCTTCCTCTGGTCAGTCCAGTGTGGACTAAGGAAAAATCTGTCTGTCCTTCCCTGGTTCAGCCCCCAATTGTGAAACTCAGGAATCCCCCGTTCCTGTCTCAGAACAGGCTATTTCTGAGAGAGCTCTAAATCAGTCAGGTGTGGTTGGTTGATTGCATGTGTGCAATTAACCAGCACACTGCTGTATTAGAAGCACGTTTCTTAACAGGGGTAAGACCTTGTTACAGTAACCCAATAATCCTCTTGTAACTGACGATTCCATGTTTATTTTTGCACATATTAAAATGGTATCATATGAATTCAACTTTAATATAAATATCAAAGTGAATTAAATTCCCTTTTGCCATTTTCATCTTCTTTATACTCTCAGCTAAGAGAGCAAAGATTTACAGCTAATCAACAGCAAGGAAATAATATGTGGAAAACAATTTGACGCAATTAAAATCTGTTCATTAAGAATGATCTCCGCAGAAAAATCTCACGTACAGACACTTTCTGCCCAATTAGTGCCAATTTAAAGCTATATCACCCTGATAGTCATACCGAGAAATCTTGCCTCCAAAATAAAAAAAAATGACTCCATCATTTGCCTAGCCTGGGCAGGCAATAATTCTGACACGGACATTGCAGGTGTGCAAGAGATGTGTGCCGAGGTATGAAGTGGAGACCGGTTTAAAAGTGAAATTAAAATGTGGCTTTATTGCCTGTTCCTTTAAACAATACAACAAACCAAAAATATACATAAAACAATAAACACCTATCCCTGTGTAAGGGCTAACTAACTTCCCCAGTCCCGCTCTGCAAGGCTGGAGGGAAAGACCCTTACCCACTTATCACCCCAAAGTCTCAGCAGTACCTAAATGCAGGTTGTCTTTCAGGTCAGTTGTGTCTGCTTGAGGGTCCAGTGATGGAGGTCTGATCCCCCTTTGTCTCCCTCTCAGAACACAGCCCTCCTTTTCCTTATGTCAGCTCCCTTGTGAGCTAAGGACTCTCCTTCCTGTTTCTCAGATCAAGCACTTTTTAAAAGTCCTAATAAGCCAGGTGGGGTCTGGTTGATTGCCTGTGTGTAATTAACCAGCAGACTGCTGGTTTTAGAGGCAGTTACCCTCAAACAGTTATGCATATCTGTGTGACCTGCTGAGATTACTACTCACAAGGCTTAGTGCCTTTTTGTTTCATGGTACATGCATGATTGTATGTTTATTTTTTCTCTCTTTTTTCATTTGAGAGGTATCATTATCCACACAGTGTTGCACTATTTTTCCATGTTTTATGTTTTATATGTATTCATCGGTGTCCTGCGCTCCCTGATTTCTCCAAACCAATCAGTGCTGTGTGTGTCTGATGTGAGAAGTGCCGGGGGGGGGGGGGGGGCGGAGACAAAGGAGTGAGGGGGGGGAAGAAAACAGAATGAGTGAGAGGGGGAAGAAAATTGAGTGAGTGAGGGGGGGAGAAAACAGAGTAGCGAGGGAAGAAAACGAGGGAGGGGAAACAGGGAAAGAAAACAAACGTGAGTGGAGTGGGGGGAAACGGAGGGAGTGGGGGAGGAGAAAATGGAGTGATTGGGGGGAGAAAAAGGAGTGAGTGAGGGGAGGAGAAAACAGAGTGAGTGGATGGAGGAGAAAACGGAGTGAGTTGGGGGGAGAAAATGGAGTGAGTAGGGGGTAGAAAACAGTGAGTGGGGTCAGAGAAAACAGAGTGAGTGGGGGGGAGAAAACGGAGTGAGTAGGGGGGAGAAAATGGAGTGAATGTGGGGGAGAAAATAGAGTGAGTATGGGGGGGAGAAAACGGCGTGAGTGAGGGGGGGAGAACACGGAGTGAGGTGGGAGAAAACAGAGTCAAGTGAGTGGGGGAGAAAACAGAGTGAGTGAGGGGGGAGAAAATGGAGTGAGTGAGGGGGTGAGAAAACAGAGTGAGGGAGGGGGGAGAAAACAGAGTGAGTGAGGGAGGGGGAGAAAATGGAGTGAGGGAGGGAGGCGGGGAAACAGAGTGAGGGAGGGGGGAAGAACATGGAGTGAGTGAGGGGGAGAAAACGGGGTGAGGGAGGGGAAGAAAACGGTGTGAGGGGGGAGAAAACGGTGTGAGGGGGGGAACGGAATGGGAGGGGGGACATGGAGTGAGAGGGAGAGAAGGGGGGTAGAGAGAGAGGGGAAGGGAGAGAAAGGAGAGAGGGGAAGGGAGAGAGAGAGGTGGAAGGGAGAGAGAGCGGGTAGGGGGGGCGGGAGAGAGCAATGAGGGGGGGAGAGAGAGAGAGCAATTGGGGAGAGAGAGCAATGGGGGGAGAGAGGAGGGAAGGTTATAAAGGGAAAATGGAGATACAGAGAGAGACACACACACACACACACACACACACACAATGAGACACACACACAGAGGCTCACACACAGAAACACACATACAGAGACACACAAACAGACACAGAGACAGCCCCTATCCAGCCAATGACACGCCCCTCGCTCCTGCTCTTAAAAATTGCAGGACAGCCGATCGCTCTTGCTTGGAGAGCTGGTGACATCACCACTCTCAAGCATGAGCGAGCTCAGCGGCAGCATGGCCGCAGCATAAAGCAGCACGGGGAGATGTGCCGGCGGCAAGGGGGGGAGGGGAGATGTTCTGGCAGCGGGGAGGGAGGGGGGGATGTGTCGGAAGCAGGGGAGGGGGTGGGGAGATGTGCCGGAAGCGGGGGGAGCTATACCAGCAGGGGGGGGGGGGGTTTGGGCGGGGGGGGAGAGGGTCCAGGGGGGGGGGGGGGGGTCGGGGATATACATTCCCCGGGCAATGCCGGGTACAAAAGCTAGTCTTATATAAAAACTAGAAGGGTGGGTTGCTGTATTGGTCCTTTCTTCCATGTAGTAACAAAGGAGAGAGAGGGAGTAGGGGGTATGATATCTTTTATTGGACCAACAAGTAGTTGGGATGTTACAAACTTTCCAACCTCTCAGGGTCAGGGTAACCCGATGAAGGACCATGAGTGGTTGGAAAGTTTGTAACACATCAACTACTTGTTGATCCAATAAAAGGATCATACCCCCTACTCCCTCTCCCTCCTGTGTTATTCATTTATCCTATATTTGTACTTACAGTACAATATATTGATCCAGAGGAAGCCAAACAAATAAAAAAAAACACTAACACATTATCCAATGATATCTCATCAGGACAAAAAAAGTCCTTCCTGACTCCAGTTAATGGCAATGAGATTTCTCCCTGGATCAACATCCTCTCTAAAAAGATGTCAAACATTTTTTTTAATAAATCTATTGTATCTGCCATCACAGTCTCCATGGGTAATGAATCCCACATTGCAACTGCCCTTACTAAAAAGAGTCCTTTCCTTTGTTGCTGGTGAAATCTCCTTTCCTCCAACCTTAAGGGATGCCCCCGTGTCCTTTGTACTGCCCGTGGGATGAATAGTTCTTTTGAAATCTCCTTGTATTGTCCCCTAATATATTTGTATATAGTTATCATATCCCCTCTTAGGCTGAGTCCATAGAGACTGCAGGCGTGCGGAGGCGCGCGGAGGCTGAGGGAAAGCGGGTGCTTTCCCTGGCCTTTGTTCACGCGCCTCCGGGGGCGTGTTGGGGCGGGCCAGTGATGTCACGTAGCTGGTTCGCCCTCATAGGGCGAACCACTAACATGACCAGCCCTCCGCTCCCATGAGCGTGCAAACTAAAAAAAATTTAAGAGCTACGCCTCCGCCTGCGGAAGTGTGCGTGAGCCCCTGCTAAAGCCGCTCTCATTGCGGCTGCAGGGGCTCACTGACAAGCGTCAGCACGCCTCAGCGTATAAGCGCTGACCATGGACTCAGCCTTAGACGCCTCTTTTCTAGGTGAAACAAATCTAACCACTTTTCTACCAGGCATAACCATTATTACCTTATGGTAACCCATAATAATAGAAAGTCACGATGTTTAGGTCCATCAGCTCAAAATATACATTTTATCATAGGGATATTAAAACTATTTATAAAAACTATTTACATGAAAAATAGACATTTTAAAAGGGTTTATCACATAATATTGAAATATATGTCATCCAATATTACTAATACAATCAGCAGTAATTTATAAAGGAATGATCCAACTGAATTGCAAAAATGTAGAAGAATAAAATAATACAGAAATATAATAATATCCAGAGGAAATCACAAAACCTATTTATGCAGACTCCATAAATGATTATATTTGCATTATAAGCCATATCAGGATGCAAATACATGATAAAAATCCCACTTTATAATAATGATGTGAACTAAAGATAAATATCTATTATTTTTTTTATCATTAATGAGACCCATGAACCAATTAGAATTCATCCTCATTAACCATTATATATAGTTGGGACACCCTGCGCAGTACTATCAGCGAATATTAACATGAGTCAGGTATACATTACCATATATAATGTTTGTAACACTATAGAGGTCAGGATCCCTGGAAACGCTCCTCTGGGTTTTATGCCAAGGTAATTAATTCTCAGGATTCAAAAAAATGTAAAAGCGAAAATAATTGTTGGCAAATGGGATAACTGCATAAAATAAGTGATTATTTGCATAATAGGTAATCCCTTTTTCATTTCAAATAACAGAATATTTTGCCGAGCCAATTTTTTTCCAACGCAAGGATAGCGTCCTCGGTTCAATCAGTAACGTTGTACTGTAGTAAGTAAGAGAGAGAGCGTTGTGTGTGTCAGTAAGGATCGGGGAGAGAAGGAATTGAGTTGGTCGAACCATCAGGGTGAGAAAGGGAGATGGTCAGACCCCTACTCCAGAGGGGTTTAACTCCAGTCCTCAAGACACCCCAACAGGTCAGGTTTTAAAGATATCCCTGCTTCAGCACAGTTGGCTCAATTGAAGACTGAGCCACTGATTGAGCCACCTGTGCCAAAGCAGGGATACCCTGAAAACCTGACCTGTTTGGGAGGTCTTGACGCCTGGAGTGGAGAACCATGCCCAATCCAACATGATGGGCCTTGCTAGTAGTGGAGAGAGAGAGTTCCATTCTAATGAATGGGACTAAGACCTTGTACAGTGCCGGGAAAACATTTTTCACAATTTATTGGATAGAGAAAGGAGGAACACAATTGTAAAGAGGTGTAGGTATAGTAATTGGAAACCTGTAAGAGTTTAGAGCAATGAAAGCAGTGGTCTGCACTGTGCGGTCATGTGACCGTGGCGGCCATTTTCCAGGAAGAAGAAGATACCTCCTCCTCAGTTTCACCACTGGGCAGATTGTGTCCTGCGCTCCGATGGATCAAAGGCCACAATTATAGTACAGGCGGCAGCGTGCGCTACTGCGCACACCACTGGAACAAATACCTGCAGTCCAATGATGCTGCACATAGTGGGCGCGACTGCGACCACGCGGAAACGCGACGGAGATGCTGAATCCAGAGGAGACAAATAGGTTTTTTTTTTAGAAGCGACAGCCATGTCACTCATGTTCGGCAACCAATCACAGCGCAGCACTGTTTCCGGATGTGATGCCACCCCTCTCCCCCCCCCCTCGTCATGCCGAAATCGCACTGGCACAGTGCACGTTTTGCGAGAGCGATGGCATCACGTGACGTCACACGCTTAGTCACGCGTGCCACCGCCGGCACTATAATCGTGACCAAAGCAGGTAAGACAAACCTCTTCGGACATGATGTAGTCACTATTTGGTTTTTTTTTGGGGGGGGGGGACAATAAAGTCACCGCCTTACTTATCTAAAGCTTATGAAAATTGAGACAATGTGTATCACACCATGTCGGTAACACTGGATTCAGGCATCAGAATTACTTTGTTACGATGTTGATGCCCAGTCTTGTTACCAGAAGACCTTAAATAAAGATAGTAAAACCGCTTCACATGTTGCCATGCACATGTTACAACTTTCAAAGACTTTCTTAAAGCGGCAGACCCCGGTGTTTGATTGCTTATAACCCCCCGCCCCCCCCCCTTGCTTATAACCCCCCCCCCCATCCCTGAAATATGCTATTAATTATAGAAATCACACTTTATATTAACTAGGTGAATGAAAGTTAAACAATATCAGTCCAAAGTATACATTTTATCCATAGGGATATTACAACTATTTACATGAAAAATAGACATTTTTTAAGTGTTTATCACGTAATATTGAAATGCTATATTACTAATACCATCAACAGTCATTTATAAAGGAACGATCAAACTGAATTGCAAAAATACAGAACAATAAAATAATACAGAAATATAATAATTTCCAGAGGAAATCACAAAACCCATTTATGCAGACTCCATAAATGATTATATTTGCATTATAAGCGATATCAGGATGCAAATACATAATAAAACTCCCACTTTATAATAATGATGTGAACTAAAGATAAATATCTATTATTTTTTTTATCATTTATGAGACCCATGAACCAATTATAATTCATCATCATTAACCGTTATTAGTTGGGACACACCGCGCAGTCCTATCAGCGAATATTAACATGAACAAAGTATAGATTGTAAGCTCCTTGGAGCAGGGACTCCTTTTCCTAAATGGTACTTTTGTCTGAAGCACGTCTTCCCTTTATGTTTTATTTGTATTATTTGTTATTTATATGAGTGTCACGTGTATTACTGCTGTGACGCGCTATGTACATTAATGGCGCTATATAAATAAAGACATACATACTGTATACTGGTATGTCGTATATGTTGTGTAATTTATGCTCTTATGGGTGAGTCACCCTTATTTATGGGAATGCATAGTGGTATATTTTGTGCTGGTACTAGGTCCTTTCCTTTATTCCTATCACTTAGGGGTTTTGCTGTATACTTGTTTCACTGTTACCCGGCTGTTATGCCTGGTGCTGAGCTTAGCGCCATGTTGTTTTTTACAAATATATGAGACGTGTGCCAGTTTAACCACTGTGAAATCTATACAAACAGGCTCAAACCTACCTGTTTACCCAGGCATTTATTTAATGAGCCACAACCTGTCCGGCATTTCATAATTACAGCACCGTCCCGTCCTGTGTTGTATCTTTCTTTGTGTTTGGTCTCGTTTATAATCTTAAATGTCTTCTTCTTTTTTGCTTTGAGTAACTGTGAAGCTTTGAGTCCCATTGGAAGAAAAGCGCTATATAAATAAAGTCATTATTATTATTATTAATATTATTATTATTAGATAACTTGAATGCACATTTTCCGTTATGCAATTTTCAATTAATTCTTAATTGCAATATTTCCACCTGACAAAAGAGCTACGTCCCCTAACACCTTATGACTTTGATCTTGTTTGTCTCCAATAAAATGTATTCCGGATTTCAGGTTGAACGGGAATTTCTCCTCAAATGATTCGAACGCAATTAAAGTGCTGGTTTCATAATGACTGTTTTTTTCAAGCCATTTTGGAATTATATTCCGATCTGGGCACTCACTGCCACAATACATTTGTGGCAAAACTTTGCTGCGTCTGTAAACATCTAGTATTTTTTAATTGTGCCTTCTTTTTCATCTGAAATGCCGAGTTTTCCTATTATGCACAGAACATTAAGCATGCAATATGAAAATGCACTTCATAAATACAACTTGTGCATAATATTTCAACAGTGCGAGTACATGGTTTGCTCATTTGCAAAATGATGATTTAATTTTAATTTCCAAATGATATTGAAATTGTCTAACATGTTTGCATTGTTTGTAAGCCTAGGCTGAGATAGACAGACGCTTAACGGGACAAGAAAGGTTATTTATTTTGTGGTGTTCTGCGCCCCCCACTTCTCACAGTCAAACCATCACATTGCCCAAGGTTAGTAATAACTACAAAGAGGGAGCAAAGGAAAGAAACATCCTATTAAATAATGCACTTACATTCGCACCAGATGTCACACTGTGTGAGTTCTACCAATTTGTATAATTATTTTCGAGGCGTATCGTATTTTCATATAAAAACAATATTGACACAATCACGGCAACGCTCCCTACAGCCCAAATTCTCTCCTTATATCTGCATATCTTTATGAGATGATTCTGCTAATGTTCACCTGCTAAACTCACACGAGCAGCAATTTACAGTCATGTACATGTTAATATGCAAGTTATTATACAATTGTCTTAATGAACAATTGAAATCAGTTGGGTGAATCATGTCTCTCTTGTGTACGCTGTGTTAACTCTGTGTTGCTGTTTTCCTGCAATTTTTCTAAGTAAAGGTAGTGAATAAATGCCTGCATTAGGGTCTTTGTTGCAGGGGTGGCCAATTCCAGACAACAAGAGCCATCAACAGGTCAGGTTTTAAAGATATCCCTGCTTCAGCACAGGTGGTTCAATCAGTGGCTCAGTCAATGATGGATTATGAATGATGGAGGATAGAAATGGGGGGGGGGGGCGGATTGTGGAGTTGGTGGCGGGTGGAGGGTGGGAGATGGTGCAGATGGATTGCAGATGGCGGAGACGGATGGGGGATGACAGAAATGGATGGCGGTTGGCGGAGACGGATAGGGGATGACAGAAATGGATGGCGGTTGGCAGAGATGGTGGCAGATGACATTGGCAGATGTCAGAGACGGTGGCAGATGGAGGAGACAGGGCGGATGGTGGAAACAGAAGACAGAGATAGGTGGCAGATGACCGAAATGGTGGCAGATGGCAGAGACAGTGGCAGATGGCGGATGGTGGGGACAGAAGACAGAGATGGGTGGCAGATGATGAAGATGGTAGTGAATGGCAGGCATGGTGGATGGCGGAGATGGTGGTGGATGGCAGAGACAGTGGTGGATGGTGGAGACGATGGTGGATGGTGGAGATAGTGGCGGGAGGAGAGTGGCAGATGGTGGATGGTGGAGACCGAAGACTGAGATGTGTGGCAGATGACAGATACAGTAGCGAATGGCAGAGATGGTGGATGGCAGAGATGGTGGATGGCAGAGATGGTGGCAGATGACATTGGCAGATGTCAGAGACGGTGGCAGATGGAGGAGACAGGGCGGATGGTGGAAACAGAAGACAGAGATAGGTAGCAGATGACCGAAATGGTGGCAGATGGCAGAGAGAGTGGCAGATGGCGGATGGTGGGCATGGTGGCAGATGACGGAGATGAAGGTGATGGCGGAGACCGTGGCGGATGGTGGAGATGGTGACGGGTGGAGAGTGGCAGATGGTGGATGGTGGAGACAGAAGGCAGAGATGGGTGGCAGATGATGGAGATGGTAGTGAATGGCAGGCATGGTGGATGGCAGAGATGGTGGTGGATGGCAGAGACAGTTGTGGATGGTGGAGACGATGGTGGATGGTGGAGATAGTGGCGGGAGGAGAGTGGCAGATGGTGGATGGTGGAGACCGAAGACTGAGATGGGTGGCAGATGACAGATACAGTAGCGAATGGCAGAGATGGTGGATGGCAGAGATGGTGGTGGATGGCAGAGATGGTGGTGGATGGCGGCGACAGTGGTAGATGACGGAGACGGTGGCAGATGGCAGATAATGTCACAGCTTTCTATTAGCATCCTTAGCGCAGAAGATTTAAACAACGTTTTGTTTCCACTGGAGAGGATGCAGCAGGGGGCACCTTGGCCTGTATGTTTCTCGGGGGATAAAAAACAATACAAACCGGCGCCTAAAATGTCCAAAATCAGTCTGATAAAGTCCAAATGAGGAAAACTCCAAAGCTGTGCTTTAACTTCTGTATTTACAATGTTGGATGAATCCACAGAAAATTGACTTGTGAAACATGAAATAAAGAAGAAGAAATAATAGTGCAATACATTTGATCAAACAAACATGTAACACAAAAACAGGACAAACAATAACTAGAACAATAGACAATGAAAGCAAGGCTGAAAAAGAAGAGCTAATTTATTACAATAAAATATATAAATAAAAACAATGAGCGGGCAACTGGTCCAGTCTGTTTAAAACTGGAATCCTACTCACAAGATTCTGTGAGTAAAATCACAGTGTACTGCAGTCTTAGGAACAGCTTCTCCTTTGGTGGAGCAAGGCTGTTCTCCTGAAACTCTCCAACGCTTTCACACTCCCCTGGATCCTAGGGTCCGTCGCTGGAGGTGAACCGATGCTTGAGGCTCCTGTTCCTGCTGATACCAAACACTGAACGCTGGTGCGTCGCCTGCGTGCGTACTTGATGAAAAACTCTTACACTCTGACCCTACGCGTTTCGTGCGCATGCGCACTTCATCAGGGGAACAATAGAACTGGGCTATGGACACTGTTATAGCTAGTAACGGTGGTTATGATTGGAGCAAATATGAAGCTACCAATCCTTACTACGAGCTCAATAATTGGCTCAACTACCTGTTCATCAAACCCAGTACTAAAGAGACAGCCTCGCTTTTAACACTTGATATACTGGGACCTTACAACATAAAAATACAACAACTACACGAAATACATATTACATGCACATATATAAAAGAGTTATTACTCAACATATAACATAAAACATTATAATTAAAAAATGGTATAGTTTATAAACAATCCTTAGTTTAAACACATCTTAAACATAATCTCCTGTACCTCTAAAAAGCCTTCTATTTTTGATCCTGGGTGAATTGAGTTCTTCTTGCCTCCCATTGCTGCTGCTAAGGATACCACCATATTCATATGCAATTTCTCTGCTAAGGGTTAATATCTGTGTTTACTTACTGCTATGTTTCGTCAGTCCCACCCTCGAGTTCTATACCAATAAGACCAAGGAGGATAAAGGACTCTGAAATCATAGCTTCATTCAATCTGAACCCCTTCAGTCTCCATCTGCATTGCCCCAAAAGTGGACAGCCATTGGTGCAGCCAAAGTGTGTCAGCATCTGCTGCCATTTGCTAATGTTTGGTAATGTTACAGCTGCTCTATTACAATCTGAAACTCACCAGCCCTCTCATTCCCTGTACCAAATGTGTCAACTTACCCTGCCTATAGATTGTAAGCTCCTTAGAGCAGGGCCTCCTGTAACAGATTGCAGGCCTATCCTACCTCATCTAACACAATTATAATTGTGTCTGTAAATGTTACATACGCCCATAATCATATCTCTAACTGACCATGATATGTTTTTAAATATAACATAGAACCCCTGTTCTTTTAATGTAACCATGTGTTGTTATAACTCTGTGCCCAGGACATACTTGAAAACGAGAGGTAACTCTCAATGTATTATTTCCTGGTAAAACATTTTTATAAATAAAATAAATAATATTGGCGCAGGTCTACGTATAGAGAAATGCACGGCTTGTGTTACTTTTCTTGGCGGTTTTCTCAGTCACTGTAAAGGTAGCTATTGTTTTATCTTCTGTTGACTTGCATTGGGAAGGAATAACTTGTATACTATACATTATCAAATCACCGATAAATGCAGCCACTATCCATGTGAAGTGTACAGATCCTGACATATGGTTTCCGTTTTTCAGCTACTGTTCCAAGCCAATGAGTGAATTAATTTTTACAGCTAACGATGTGGAGAATGGTCATTATGACTTTATTATTAGATCTTGCACCAAAAGAAATGCGAAATTACTCTGTTAACTAAAAATGTTTTAATGTCCCATATAAAACAAATGTTAAACTCATTATATACCATGGGCCCTCATTACACAAGGCGCTTTAGTTTCATGATTTCTCTAATCAGATTTGCCATAAAGAACTCTTTGTTTGGAAATCATGCCTGAATCGCTTTGGTATTTAAAATCATATTCAAATGAGGTTTTTAGAGCTGCAGAGCAAAACAGAGGGGTTTGCGTCACAGAGAAAGAGAGGGACGCAAGCACTTCCTGGCCTGAGATTTAAAACGGCATCGTTATTATGCTCATGTACAACAAAAATTGGTCACATATTATTGGCTGAACTACAGACGAGACCACGAGTATTCTAAAGCTTGCCCTAAGCTAGCCCGGTTACATTCTGGGTATGTGCTGGGTGTAACCTGGCTAGTTTAAGGCAAGTTTAAGGCATTTCTGCATTGACTAATGACCCATAGGATTAACACAGCAGGGGTCCCTGGCAGTCCCACTCAGTTTGAATGGGACTGCCAGGGACCCCCGCTGTTAATCTGATGGGGCATTAATCAATGCAGAAATGCTGGGTCTAGTTTAAGGCAAGTTTAAGGCAAGTATCCAGCATGTACCTGGGTGTACCTGGGTCTTTTTGGCGATTGCCACTGGTTTGTGTTAGAATAACTGTGGGCACTACAGTATTCAATCTTATGTTAATGACTGGAAAGTGCTACAAGTTAAAGCAGTCGGACTCAGTGGGGTCACTGGAGCTAAACCAAACACTGTGTTCCAGTGTTTCTGCTCTTTAGGTAAAATCAATATGGTTTCATCCAAGCCTCACTCCTATCAGCTAATAGGAAGATGCAATGTCATCAAAACATAACAATGTTGCTTCCTATTGGACGACCAAGAGTAGTGCGGTTCAGCTTAAATGCAACAAACATTTTAACTTATCTTAATTATCCTTACATTGATCGTTTTCTTTGATTATTGCCCTGTAAAAACACAGTTTACTTATGTTAATGATTATCTTTCTGAAGCAGAGACAGAAAGCCCATCAGTTTATCTGCATACTTCCCGTGGTCCCCAAAACCTGCTTTAGGTACCTCCATAGTGGGTGCCAGTAGCCACTCCAGGGTTCACTATATGGCTGCATGTCAGAGCTCCTGGACCCTGCGGTAGGAAGCTGTGGCATCACTCGATACGGCTTTACATGGGCCCATGTGACGAGTGAGCTTTAAACTGCAGCAAACTGCAGAGATACTGCCACCCTCTGGGGTGGTCTCTATATCTAGAAGCAGGGGTTCGCCAGAGCTGAAATTAATAGGGTTCAGCTCCAAAGACCCCCTGATTCAATCCTGTATTAGAACAAAAATAATAATAAAATTAAAAAACGGACTGGATTTCTCCTTTAAATCCCCAAACACAAATTAGATAAATTAGCGCAGATTATTTTCCTTTTCTCTATTTTTTTTTTTTTGGTAACTAAGATTTTATTACGAATTTACCATTTTACAACACGATAAACATTGGTTCTTCTACTAATGTTTCCCATAGGTCCTGTTCCCATTGTGCTACATAGCTTAATTTCCTTGAATAAACCTCCCCCGAACAGACTGCTTCTCTGTATAGCCGAGATATAAGTCGCTTAGTTTCTGTCTTTGTTCATTGGGGGCGGGGCGAAAATTTGTTATAAAATGCACTGATCTGGGGGTATCTAAAGAATTCAGTTTGTGGCATGTCCTTTTCAGACCTGATTTGTTCAAATGTTTCGATACTGTTTCTACCCTCCAGATCATTGATTCGCACTAGACCCTTCTGTTTCCAGTTTTGAAAATCCCTGCTGTTCATACCCGGAGCGAAGTTTATATTTACAAATATTGGGGTCATTAGTGTGTTTTGTGTTGTCAGGGCGCACCTAAATAAAGTGGCCTCCCAAATTACAAGTGAGGTTGTCATTGAGGGTAGCAGCTCTTTGGCGGATTTATACATCCTTTTTGGGATCCAAATCAGGTTGTGCAGTTCCAATGGGGCACATACTTCGGTCTCCAATGACGGCCATCTAATGTCAAATCATCCATTTGTATTATTTTAGTGGGTTTTAATCCCTAACTCTCAGTTGAAAGCATTCAAGAAGAAAGCCTTAAGAACCATCACAGTGGCTAAGGGGTAATGAACCCTAAAGCACAATGATACCTCTGGTGCCCATAGGGTTAAACATGCTAATAGCAAATTTCCAACATCTTGGCCCGTTTCACAAATACAGTAAAATGTTGACTCAAAAAGTTTTAGCAAAATATTTGTGGTTTTTGAAAATGTTTCTACAGTTCTCTCAGACCTGCAGAGAAGCAAATCATCACAGATTCACATATCTCTATACCTAAGAAGTTAGCAAGGCATTGCAAGAGTAAAAGATAAATCCTTCATGATTTTCCCTACAAACCCATAGTTAAAATCGGAGTTGCTGTTGGGTTGCAGTCAAGCTTATAAGAAGGAAACTACATGGTATGGCCAATCATGAGTCTGCAGACAAAGCCTGTAAACTATAGGACGCTCTCTAAGGCTACGGCCCCTTTCCTCCCGGCGGCATGCGCGCCTGGCGGCATGGCGGCGCGTGCAGCAACTACAGCCACGATCGGGGGTCTGTAGGGGAGCTCTAGGGGAGTGCAGGGGGAGCGGGGCCATGACGGGGCATATCTGCAATGCCATTGGCTGCGTGCCGCCACGTGACCGCGTCGCGGCACGGGAAGACACAATTCTCGTTTTCCCTGCCAGCGTACACGTCAAAGCGCTTTGCGCGCCCACACACACAGCTACTGGGGCCTGCCCCATAGAGGGCTGTGCTGTGGTGTGTGGCGCACACACCGTAGCGTGCGCCGCCATGGCTACCAGGGACTCAGCCTAAGGTGCTACATGTAAAAACAAATCTCATTACTGATCACTGTCCAAGGTGCTGAAGACATTCATTTGTGGATTCCTAACATACAGTACTGCATTTGCATAACTCAACTTCTACCTGCACCCTGATACTATAACTTCTGACTTCAAGGGTTCACTCTATTCTCTAATGCTACCTACAGTATGTCCCAGTACAAAGACAGTGGCAATATTCTGCACTATCACTGCAGCATAGGCAAACTCTGGGATATTTCCAGGGGAATAAGAGAAAAAGGGCAATTAATCTGTTGTTCTAAAGAAAGACTGGTGTTTAAAAGCAAGTTTTGATGCATAAGAACAATATAAAGAGGAGGCGTATTAAGGTAAATAAAGTGCAAATAGAAGTTGTTTTATAACTTAATATTTATTAAAGTTTTCATAACTGTTGGTAGTACAGATAAAAATGGACAGGGGATACAATTATAAAACAAAGGTAAAAATAACATTCACTATAAAATAAAAGAAATAATAAGTACACAATAATAATAAAAAAATTGATATAAAATGAATGGGAAGGGGGGATGTGGGGATAAGCGTCTGAGAAATGCGGTTAGTTGATGATGCTTATTTTCTCTTTCTTATTCATAGAAATGACAATACCCTTAGTTCCGCTATTCAATTGATAACACGACTCATTTCAAAACCATAGATTCATTAGATTTCTCTATCCAAGGAGTCCATATCCCCAGAACCTTTTCGTAATTATTGTTGGTCATACTGGTTATTTTCCCATCAATAATACATGTATGTATGTATATCTTTATTTATATAGCGCCTACAGCTCTACTCAGCGCTTTACAAGAGAGACCATACAGTACAGGGAATTATAATATGATAAGTGCAACAAATAAGATCGGACAATAGGAAAAGAAATCCCTGCCCCGGAGAGCTTACAATCTATGCTGGGAAACAAACAGAAACAGCCGGTGAGGGAATAAGTGCAGTAGATGGCTGTATTTGGCCACAATGGTTGGTAGGAGCGAATGTGGGTGTGGGACAGGAGCCATGAGTACCGGCTATTGGTGTGCTTCATTTAAGAGATCAGTTTTAAGGTTAGTCTTGAAGGTGGGAAGAGAAGGTGCTTGGTGTAAATGGAGTGTGCGACAATTCCACAAGTAAGAGCAGTGAGGGGAAAAGATTTAAAGCAAGAGAGCAGTAGAAATGGAAAGGAAACAATTCTGGTAGAACGCAGGAGACAAGCAGGGGCGTAGCGAGAGATTAGGGCTGATATGTAGGGAGGCATGGAGCAGATGAGTTGAGAGCCATGAAGGTAAGGAGGAGAACTTTGTAGGGGATTCAAAATTTGGTGAGAAACCAGGAGAGAGGTCTAAGGAGGAGATGAGCAGAGATTGGTTTGGAGAAAGTTAAACTATTTTAGCAGCAATTTGGGATTGATTGCAAAGGAGAAAGTTGTGAGGCCAGGAGGCCTGCTATTAGTATGTTACAATATTCCAGAGAGGAGAGGATAAGGGCGTGCATTAGAGTTTTTGCAGAAATACATCCCAAACTCTCCTTGCTTATTGTTGGAAGGTTCACACTATTTCCAAGCTGCTGCTATAGAGCATCTAGGTGCCGTAAGAATATGGAGCATCACTGTCTTTTTAATGTGGGTATATTTACCAGGTACAGAGTTACCCTGACATAATGTCCATGGATCAAGAGGTAGTTTCATATTCATAATTTTATCTATTAATATTATCATATTTTTCCAGAATGTTTGTATGAACACTATACTATATGTGTCCCATAGATCCAATCTGATTGCATTGCCTCCAACACCTATCTGATTAGTTAAATATATGTTTGTTTTGCTGGTGTAACATACCATCATAATAATATTTTATAGCTATTTTCTTTTATTGTAGAACATCTTGAGGATCCTTTAACTCTTAGCCAGATATGTTCCCAGTCTTCCATCTCTAAGGTTCACCGCAACTCTTTTTTCCATTTAATCATATATTATCATTAAGTTTCTGCAGAAGATGGTGACGATAAGATATAAATGAAAGAATTCCTCCCTTTTCTCACAATGCAATATTCACCAATGACTACATATGTTATAAGCTCCCTACTTGTTCCAGCAATTTTACTCTGAAACTGTAAGAAGTGTTTGATTTGCGTATTTATTTCCAAGGCTCTGTGTAGGGAGCATGATATTTCTCTTTTATTGTTTTGACTGTTTGTATTTTTCCATTATGGAATAAATCTTTTAATCTGACTAATCTATTCATCTTCCAAAAGTGCTAACATACATCTTGTTGGCCCAGTGAAAAATCTGAATGTTGACATATACAGTACGGGAGTCATTGGAGATGGGGACATAGACAATCTCACTTTTACAGCCCAAGTATCCCAAATATACAATAAAAGTGTCACTATATAATTGCATTCTTTAATCCTTTTTCTTTGCATTTTATGTAGCCACATACACCTATCTAGAGGACATTGAGAGCGGGTGTCTTTCTCCATGTACAGCTATATTTTAACCTCATTAGAGTTTTCTGCATCTGTTTATAATCTGTGCACCATGTAACTCCTCCCTAACTCCTCCTACTGACTCTCCTCAAGGTGCAAGCTGGGGCAGAGACGCAGAATGTGATACATCTCATTATAATCTGTGCCCCATGTAACTCTCCCCAACTCCTCCTACTGACTCTCCCCAAGGTGCAAGCTGGGACAGAGAGATGCAGAATGTAATACATCTCATTTTAATCTGTGCACCATGTAACTCCCTTCAACTCCTCCAACTCATTCTCCCCGAATCACAAGTTGACGTAAATGGCACAAAATTTGGAGCAAAGACCTGATATATTGACGCAATGAGGTGCAGGATGAAAATGATGTAATTTGCATAAATTTTGCTCCAAATTTGCTATAATACATCACCTCCATAGTCTTCTTCCACCATATCACAGTTACACGTTCTTGTATCTTCAGTTATACACTTGTGGATTGTCTCGCACAGCTCGGTATATAAAATTCCGGTTCTTGTGTCTTGGGATCACTTAATTTCTTGTTGTTTCCTCAGTAATTGCTTTGTCTCATCTGATGGTTTCTTATCCTGTTTTTTCTCATGGTTTACTCCACTCATTTCTGCATTTTCAACTACAATCTTCAGAAGTTTTTGATAACTGTTTGTTAAAGTGCACCATGCATTTTGAGCGCGCTGAAGCGATTTCTCCGCTCTAGTTAAAATTCTCTGCGGCTATTGAAGAAGTTCCTGATGTTGATTGTTTTTGTCTTCTTTTTAATCAGTTTTCTTCAATCCACCTTCGCATTAATATGATATTTGCAGCAAGCCAATCAGTCCTTGTGTCAAAATGGTTGAAGACTGTGCAGTCTTTAATGAAAGGTTTATTGTTGGATAGGATATATGGTAGTCAGTTTCATTTCTGACACCATTGGGTCCATTCCCTGCCCATCTTCTATTTGTCTTTTCTTGAAGAATGAATTCATGAAGCAGAAGTTTTTCACATTTTGCAAATTCTTTCAATCTGTCCCCACGTTCATTCCCGTTACCATAACCATACCTACCAACCTGTGTTTAGTCTTTCTGATGGTCACCAATCTTTGCATTGAAATCCCCCATTAACGATCTTGAGGGGACAATTTCCTTTGTTCCTACGTTGGTTGGTCCCATGCTAGAAGTCTTCCACTTCATTGTCGGTGTGACTAAGGCTACGGCCCCAGTGCCAGCACTGCACGCAGAGTGTGCAGACGAGTCCCCGGTCTGCAGAGAGCTGTGGGGGAAGACAGGAGGGGGGTGTGACAGGGGAGTGACGGGGGCACGGCCGTGACGTCACCCGGCAGGTTCGCCCTCATTGGCTGAACTGCTGGGGGCGTGGCCTAGCGCTCCGTCGCTAGTTCCCTCACAATTTTCTTGCAGGCTGGAGAAACTGAGCATGCAGCATGGCGGCCGCCCCTCGTAGCCAGCGGGGACCTGGCCTTAATGTTGGAACTACACCTGGATCATTCGAAACCTGTATCTCTTTATCAACGGAATTATGATTCTGACTTCTCTTTAATGCTCTTGTAAACCTCCTCCAATGATTCTTCCTTTATCTGGATCTCTGTAATAGAATAGGTGTCCGCTTTTGAGCTCAATGAAGCCTTCATCTTTTCTTCTTACTTCACTAAATACAACAATATCCCATTGAATCTTTTCAAGCTTGTATGTGTGTAAATGCTCATCTATCTTTTGTAAACTTTTTAAACTTGTTAACATAAAACACGGATTTATAAGTAATTATATTATTTCTCCTAGATGCCGTAATGTGTACTGTATATACGTGTGCGTGTGTGCGTGTGTGTGTGTGTGTGTGTGTATATCGCTCTCTCTCTCACTCATACACACTCTCTCTCTCTCTCTCTCACTCTATCTATCTCACTCTCTCTCTCTCACTCTCTCTCTCTCACTCTCTCTCACTCTCTCTCTCTCTCTCTCACTCTACCTCTCTCACTCTCTCTCTCTCACTCTCTCACTCTCTCTCTCTCACTCTCTCTCTCTCACTCTCTCATACACACGTCTATACAAGCATACAGATGCAGCCACGAGTATACGAACACTTGCCTTTGAAAAATCTGGGGCAATCTCCCAGTAATGCTGCAACATTTCTGTGACATTTCTGCAAACAGACTCAAGGCCCATCGGATTAACACAGCGGGGGTCCCTGGCAGTCTCATTCAAACTAATACTCATTGCTGCATCTGTATATAGCACTTCTTTATATTTTTACTTCTACAGTAATCATGCAAATATGAAGGGAGGCAAAACTGCATGACAACATCTAAATTACTCTTGGTGTTTGAGTACATTAAGGTTTCATTTAGTTATTATGTTATCAAGAGAAAATGACAGAGAAGCATCTAATCAGGTTATAAATACACAGTGCAGCTGTTTAAAGGGCAGTACTGTATGTACCGCAAATATATTTTATTTGATCTTAGGATACATGTATATTTGGTTACTTGTGAAATGAATATTTTTATTTTTTATTTCACGCACTTTTGTAATTCCATTACGTGTACCTTATTATATACAGCTGCAATATTTCCATTGATGCTCAATTTGGATCCAAGTCTCTTTCTGGCATGTGTGTTTCTACTAGGGAAAAAATAAATTGACACATTTCCTCAATGGACTTTTTATTAAACTCCCACCTAGTACTTCTATTATGTGGTTCATTGGTAATATTTCTAGCACACCCTTTAGTATATAGATGATTGCACACTTTATTGTATAGTATATTTGCACTTATTAACTTACATTTACTGTAAGTAAGGCGTTTAGATTATTGAAGACAGAAGGGACAGAGACATCATATCAAAATAATACGGAATGTAACAAAAGGTGAAAAAGGGCAATCAGATTAGCAAAAATGGATAATGAAAAAAGGATTGCAATAGAAAGTAAGATCAACCCTAAAAAGTTATTTAAGTACATTAATAACAAAAACATTAGAAAGCAAAATATAGGACCCTTTCAGTGTGAGATGGGCAGGCAGATTATTGGAGATAAGGAAAAAGCAGAGGTATTAAACAAATTATTTGCCTCTGTTTACCAGGGAAGAATAAAGTTCAATAGTAGTGCCGCAGGAGGAAGCTACAACCTCCATACTAATGAACAATTGGTTAACTGAGGAAGAAGTCCATAAGCAGCTTGATAAAATTAAAGTAAATAATGCACCTGGCCCCGATGGCATACATCCAAGAGTTCTCAAGGAGTTCAGTAATTGCCAAACCATTACATTTAATATTCAAGGACTCCATTTCCACAGGCTCAGTACCACAAGATTGGTATAAAGCCGATGTGGTGCCTACTGTATATCTAAAAAGGGAACTAGATCACAACCGGGGAATTACAGACCTGTAAGCCTGACATCAATAGAGGGGAAGTTACTTGACGGTTTAATATGGGATAATATTCAGGAATACCTAATGGAAAACAAAAATATTAGTAATAGTCAGCATGGATTTATGAAGGATAGATCATGACAAACTAACCTTATTAGTTTCTTTGAGAAGTAGGAATTTAGACCAGGGTAATGCAGCTGACTTAGATTTTGCAAAGACTTTTGATACGGTTCCACACAGGAGGTTAGCGTTCAAAATAAAGCAACTTGGACTCAGTAAAAAATATTTGCACCTGGATTGAAACCTGGTTGAAGGACAGACAACAGAGGGTTGTCATAAATGGAAGTTTTTCAGGTTTTGGTACGTTCAATTAGGGAACTGCAGATATCAGTTTAAATTGATATATTCAGATAGTCCCCTCCCCCCCGTTTGAAAGTTGGATCTCGGCACCAACAGGAGTAGGAAAAGGAGGGAGCGCGGGGCCTGCGGTCCGGCAGAGTGGTAGGTATGTGGGTGTGTGGGTGTTGTGTGTGTGTATGTCCTCTTACCTTCTCCACAGCAGGCCGCCTCCTGCAGTGTCGACTTCACGGTGTCATATGACGTGGCGTTGCTATGGCAACGTGATGTCACATGACGCAGTAGGTGATCAGAGATGTACCATCATCTTACCTGTCTCCTTCCATCTCAGAATATATACTCATGTTTTAACACACTTATATCTTATAATTGTAAGTTTTTTTTATACACAGTAGGCGTAGAGAAAAAGATAGAACCATCTGACCTGTCTCTATCAGTGTATACAACCAGTCAGCACGTAAAAAAATATTATTTATTAATTATCATTATTTTTGCTAAATATATTGTAACTGATATACAGTAAATAGTTGAATAGAAAGCTCCAGATTAATTGACGATAGGATTTTTTTTCTTCAGATTCACATTTTCCCTGGAGCCAAAACAAGAACCAAATCATGAACAATGTTTAGAATCAAAACCTGGGACACAAGTGCACATCTCAAATATACATACATTTGTTTGTCTACGGCAGGGGAGATCAACTCCATATCTCAAGCCCCCAACAACAGGTCAGGTTTTCAGGATATCCAAGCTTCAGCACAGGTGGCTCAATCAGTCCCTGCTTCAGCACAGGTGGCTCAATCAGTCCCTGCTTCAGTCTTTGGCTGGGCCTCTGATTTTGCCACCTGTGCTGAAGCTGGGATATCCTGACAGCCTGACCTGTTGGGGGGCTTGACGACTGGAGTTGAGCTTCCCTGGTCTAGGGAATGTTCTAGAACTCAAAAACCGACCCTCTGAATTATAATAATCCCTGCATGGAAGTGGAACTGAAGGAAAATACGGAAGCCTCACCAACAGCATTAGTACTTATATCCCAGTAATTGGGAGAGACCACTCATGGAAACCATGTGGAAAGTGAGAGCAGATTAATATTTTCAATCAAGTTACTTACAAGTTCTATATAACAGAACTTGCATTTGTTTCATTTCAATGACCGAATGACAATCGTTGTACTGTAGGTCAATAGGAAACAATAGATACCTGTGACTTATCTAGTGAATCTAACTCTACTTTTACCGAAATCTGTCCTGCTCAAATCCCTCTCCTGGCTTCCTTTCAAATCCTGTATAACACACTCAATTCTCCTCCTCACTTTTAAAGCTTTACACTCTTCTGCTCCTCCTTACATAGCCCTAATTTCTCGCTATGCACCATCCCAACTCTTGCGTTCTGCTCAAGGATGTCTTCTCTCTTCCCCCTTTGTATCTAAAGCCCTCTCCCGCCTTAAACCTTTCTAACTGAGCGCACCACACCTCTGGAATGCCCTTCCCCTCAATACCCATCTAGTACCCTCACTATCCACCTTTAAGACCCACCTTAAGACACATTTGCTTAACAAAGCATATGAGTAGCACAGTGGCTAATAATATACACATGATACATAAAGCTTGGTCCCCTGCAGACGCACTTACCAAAATTCCCTCCTACTGTCTCTGTACGTTCTTCCTACCTACCAATTAGATTGTAAGCTCTTCAGAGCAGGGACTCCTCTTCCGAAATGTTACTTTTATGTCTGAAGCACTTATTTCCATGATCGGTTATTTGTATTATTTGTTATTTATATGATTGTCACGTGTATTACTACTGTGAAGCGCTATGTACATTAATGGCGCTATATAAATAAAGGCATACATACATACATACATCTTACAATTGTACCATGTTTCATTAACCTCTCTGGGGCCTTAGGATGGAATATCTGTGTATTTATTCTGCACCAATACTACTGTTAAATCCTATGGAAACTGTGGGCTTTTCTGCTGTATAATGGCATATGTTGGGTTTTCTGAAAGTAATACTGTATGCTACTTCGGCATGTAAAGCATGGGGTATGACTTGTGCAGTTGATCCTATAGTGGTTGAATGGATTAGAAATGGCTCAAGACAGTTGTTTTCAACTCCAGTCCTCAAGAGCCCGCAACAGGCCAGGTTTTGGGGGATATACCAGCTTCAGCACAGGTGGCTCAATCAGGGGCTCAGTTTTCGACTGCACACCCTGTGCTGAAGCAGGGATATCCTTAAAAACTGACCTGTTGGGGGGTCCTGAGGACTGGAGTTGAGAAGTCCTTGGCTAGGACAAGAAGTAGAGGTGGGCGAATGTGTTACAATGCGAGACGCAAATTCTTTGAGCTATTTTGTACAACATTCAATTAACGGACGGATTTTCGAAGGCGGATCAGACAGTAAAAAATGAGGACGGATGCTCCTAAAACCGTCGTCATTTTTGCTTCACCTTCCCTTTCTGTGAATGGCATAACATCCGTGGGTAAAGTTTATACAGTCCATTCAAATATGGGGGACATTTATGCCCAAATATTTTAAAGATAGACAAAAGGGAGGCGAACGGGCCGGTTGGAAACTGAGCCGCGAATATCCATGGCTGAAGAGAAACACCACATTCACAGGAAATCCGAATGTCCGCGACAACTGTCCCATCTGTATTTAATGTATAAGTATCAAGCAGAGCAAATGTGAGCATTGCTCTAAGAACAGGGGCCAGTTGTTTCATGTTGACTTGTTTTGTCACTTCGTTCCATGGTTCATGATCCCGGATGAAGTGGTGGAGGCTTCTTTAGTAAATTCAAAACTGCTCGGGATAGACACAAGAGTAACCCATATATGAAAGAAAGTCAGGGATCTCATACAGTGGGAGGTTTCGCAGGTAGGAAAGTCGGATGACTAGATGAACCAAGTGGTCCTTATCTGCCATCAATTTCTATGTTTTGCTCTTGGGGATTTGTTACAGGAGGTAAATTGTTAAATACCCTTTGTCTTTTCTATAACTTACTCCAGCATAACAGCATTCCGGTCTTTCGACACAAAAAAAACCCTGTTTATTTTGCAGATCAATACTCACATACAAAAAATAGTACAAAATAGCAACGACATCCAAATAGGTTGGTACTGTATATTGTTAAAGATGGTTGCATATTTTTTCTTGAAGTGGAATCCTTCTATTGGATCTTGGTATCGTGATGTTAAATCCTGATCCTCATCACTCCTGGTCTTAACACGTCGGTCAGATTAACCTGCTAAAACTGCTGGATATTTATCCAAACAAAACTACCCAGTCAGTCATCTTAACTTTAAGTATTATGTACTAACATGGTATTTACATCTGCTGTTAAATCTTAACTCTGATGTCATACAATATCTCCTTATGAACATATAAGGAACTGAAGCTTATTATCAGAAATTATTTTGTCAGTTCTACAAACGGCTGTCAATTCTAACTCTACTGTCATCCATCGACTGTTCAGGGAACTTAAAACCATTGTATAACCTTCCTGTCTATTCTGGTGATTTGAGAAACCACAAAGAAAGTGACAAAGTCACAGCCGTCCCCTATTCGTTGCACTCAAGGTAGTGATCATAATTATATATATATAGATATAATATCCACAGGAGGTACTAATAAGTCCCAATTAAAATGTAAATAAGTACATAAGTATATAATATCCACTAGAAGGCTAATATGTCCAGGATAGTAGGGTATTGTCCAAATGAGAGGACCATATACCCCCATGGTTAAATATCTAGTAGCCAACACATGTGGCAAAGACATCCACAGTTAAAATACTAAAACAAAAAACTTTTAATAATGACCAAAAAATAACGCCGAAAGACAAGTGACAAATATAATATATATATGGATAAAATAAATTAAAAAGAAGCCCCTGTAAGGGGAGCGGGATGGGAGGTAGGTAGGTACAGCAAAGGAATACTAAATGCTAATGCAAAGTATAATAGCACTTAGTAGCTTATTTGCACACTGTGCTACTACTATTGGGCTACACAGCTGAACAGGCTCACAGGCAAAGTTTTTGTTTTTTTATTGTCAATTGCAAATGTATCATTGAATTCACACACATAAATCCTATATACTCTATATGCTTCAAATGCACCCTTTTTTTCTTGTTTTGTTTTGGCTATGCAATTACACGAAGAGTACGAAGAAAGCAGGAGACAAGAGTCCACAGGACATAAATACTGGTACTCGGGCATTACACAAATGTGTAAACAACAAAATATACAGTACATGTTCGCTAAAATGGTTTTAATTAATGTAGCTGCAGTGCTAGTAGATATGAGTACAACAAAAGAAGTAAAAACAAGCTTTTTTTTAACCCCTTCAGACCTGAAGGGACCAGTAGAACAATGCAAAGACGGGGGGGGAGGGGAAGACAAGCAATATTTAACAAAAGGGACAGATTTACTATATTCCATTATGGGTTAACGCCCCCATAACATACTTTATTGAACAACCCCCTAAGTAACCTCTCTGCAAGGTCGAAAGATATGAATATAATAATAAAATAAAAAAAACTTCTCCGAAAAGACACCAACTAATTGCAAGTAGTGAAAAAACAAAACAAAACCGGGCTGAGGGTTTTATCTCAGCGATAAAGTAAACGGGCAGACTAGGTGGGCTAAACGCCATCCGTCTGCCGCCGGTAAAATGCTCCCTGCTATTCCAAGCCCTGTGTGCTCGCGAGTATAACCCAGATCAAAGTGTAAGCTCTTTCCTCATCATGAATTCCTTTACAAAACCTGCAGCAGTTATCATTCCACATTTCCTTTCCATGAGCATGTGTGAAAATACCCTTTCAACGTTGCGAAATGACAGTACCGACAGCATGTTGGGAAATGTGTCAGATAGGTTTCCACTTAAGAGGATTATGTATTTTTTCTCATATTCCCCGCTGTCTGGAGCTCATGCATAATGTGTTTGAATGTTGAAATCCCATCACGCAGTCTATAACTGCATCTTATTGATGAAATTACCTTTGAGCAACTTTTTCAAAATCTCTGGCAGGTATTTGACTCGCTGTGTACAAGAGGTTGGCAGAAAATTGAAGAAAACAATTTGTTAACTGGGAGAACGGAAGCCACTTACCCACATACTATCACAATTTAGGGATTGTTTCAAATACTTTTGGCATACAAAAATAGGATGCTGAAAAAGAGAGACTCTTACTGTAGCATACAGTATAATAAAATAATTGTTACTACTGTATAACATGGAAAGACCCTAAAGAAGTCAATGGACCTTTCTGAGCGATGGCGCCTGATTGGCTTTCGAAGCGGGAAGGTTGGGCAGAGATTGGGCAGAGGTTGGGCGGAAGGTTGGGCAGAGGTTGGGCAGAAGGTTGGGCAGAGGATGGGCGGAGGGTTGGGCAGAGGATGGGCGGAGGGTTGGGCAGAGGTTGGGCAGAGGTTGAACGGAAGGTTGGGCGGAAGGTTGGGCAGAGGTTGAATGGAGGTTGGGCAGAGGTTGGGCGGAAGGTTGGGCAGAGGTTGAATGGAGGTTGGGCAGAGGTTGAATGGAGGTTGGGCGGAGGTAAACAACTGAGCTATCCAGGAAGGAAGGAGGAGAGGGCAGACTGAGCTAGCCTTATGAAATATAAATGTAATTAATTCAATACTGAACAAATAGGTGCCAAGCTTGAAAAAGTTAAAAAAATAATTAATTAAAGGCTGATGCATCATGGCCAATATTTACTAAGCAGCGCTACCCCATGAGACACATTCTGGTGCCAGAAGGTGTATATTCACTAAAGCGTGCTTGGATTTAGAAATACCAAAGCTTAACACCCTTCTGTGAATACGGGACCAATAGTCTTCCAGCATCAGAAGGAGTCTTAGGACAGGGGAGCGCAATCCTTTTTTCCCTGCGCCCCCTCCCGTCTGTCCCCCTCTCCTCGTGCCCCCCCCCCTGCTTACCTTGGTTCTGATGTCCTGGCGTCATGATATCACGTTGCCACGGCAACGCAATGTCACATGACCCCGTAGTGCCATTTGATGCAGCATTGCCATGGCGACACATCACCAAGAGCGTCTGAGCAAAAGTAAGAAGAAGTTTACAGAGTCCAGCATTAATTTAAATGCCTTCGGGAAGTGTGTGGTGCCTCCGTAAACTCCGCACCCACCCCAGCAAATCTCGTGCCCCCCACTTTGCGCACCCGTCTTAGGACATAGCATCACTTAGTAAATATGTGCCATCCTTTTTTGTAAAATATTGCATTCGTATTATTACATCCCTGTTTCTGTTCGGGATGTTGCTGTGCATGGCTAAAGCTCCATGGGCCCTGTCCATCATTAGTACCTCCTTTTTGAGGTCTGGGACCAGGGTCTTCAACAACCTGCGTATATAAGTTTTCCAATGGGACTGATTCAGGGATGTTCCTGATTCTTAGATTTTGGCGTCTTTCTCTGTTCTCTTGGTCTTCTATATTATCTTTGAACTGGGAGAAATCTTTAAAACCTCTTCCTATAGGTTGGAATGTCTTTGGATGGTGTCCGCCATTTTAGTTTCTAGATTCTCCATTCCAGACCCCAGTGGCGCCATTTCTTGTTTAAGAGCTGTTACGGCTTTTTGAATTTCTCACTGTATGGTTATGCTGTTTTATGTATGAATAGTGCTTCCAAGTCCGATTTAGTTCTCCTTGTCTCCTCGTTTCCTTGGGTTAGCCCCGATGGCGACCCCTGGCATCTGCTCGGGGAGCCACCCTCCTCATGGCTCTCACCTGAAATGTTGGTTTTCGAGAAGTACTTGGAAACATCTTGTGTGGTTGTTTTCTTGGCGTATTTTGGTGGCATCTTTTTGGGCTTTTTTCTTACCGTGTTTTCATATGCATTTTTATGTTTCAATTCCTACAGTATGACTTTATTAATGTATTTGGTGGTCTATTTAGGCGCGGGTCGGCGGACCTCTGTCTTCAGGCGGCCACCATCCCCCACTTCATGTCCGCTCCCAAATTATATCTTTAAGGTAGGTCTTAAAATGCAGTCTGACTCCGTAATTTTCTTGGGAGGTAGCACTAACTTACTTACTTTCTCTGGGGCCCCTGCTCTAGCGCAAGCTGTAAAAAACACCCTCCGCCTGCGTCAGGCGTTTCCTTCCTGCGTCCAGCCTCTGCCGGTGAATCCAGGCCTTTGCAGCGCTCTTATCCCACGGGTTGGTAGCGCTCGGGACATCCTTTTTTTTTTCAACAATTATTATATTTGAAAAATGTGGAGGGTTTTTTTTTTTACTAATAAAATGCCAAATTGCTAACTTGAGTTGTGACATCCCCATTTGTATTTAATTCTTTAACATTTGTTCTCTGCTTTAAAGGATAATGTGTATAAAACAAGCTTTAATTAGCATCTTATAAAAACCAATTTCCCCCTTTAAAGTGCTCTCGACATAAAAACTACAACAAATATGATTGATTTCTGCAGAGAGGGAATGTGCAGAACGCAGAAGAACAGGACGATGTCCACATTGTTTAGGGATGATTCTATTATTTTTTTTTAAAGTTGTATTTCAGAAATAATGGATAGGAAATTACTAAAAGGTAATTGCTCAGTAAAATGCTTAAGGGCAATAAGGATTGGCCTATTTAATGGACCAAAGAAAATGGTTTTACCTATGCATAAATCAAGCCATAACAGCATGAATAAGAGATAGCTCTCCTGAATATATTCTACTGCTACTATGTACTCAGTTTCTTTCTAATTTCCATATAAAATGTTTAAAATCAAAACCTTTTGTCATTTTCATATCGGGATTTGTTGTGAAGATTGCATTATTTTTATCGCTTCTGTTCTAGCATTACTGGCAATTTGATTTACCGTGGACTGATGTATTGATATAATAATTCGGTAAAGCATGCAATAATGTCTGCAATAAAACTATAAATAAAAGTGATTTTAACAGTGGTTTGAACTTTTTCTCAGTTTTAAGATCTAATGCCAATTGATTGTAAATTGATAAATTACAAAATGAAAAGTCTGTGCATTAGTTGTATCGATGTGCTTCCGTATCTACTGTATTGCGCAAACCACACAGAGCAGCTTTAGAGGTTGAAACAGTCGCTAAGTAGCCTGTGAATCTGGTTCACATTCTAGAGTCAGCTCTCTGTGTTCTGTAACTTTGTACTCATTACTTTAGTTAGGACCTGCAAACTGGGTCTGCCTTGACGTGGCTCACAGGCTTACGATGTTGTGGCCAAAGGGTTGAATTAATGACCCTTTTTCAAGAGAATATATAAGTATTTTACTGTGTATTTTCATCATATCGGATGTAGCATTGGGCTTCTCTGTCGCTTGTTGTACACGTTACTTTACTGCATCGTTCGGTGCCTATTAACACCAAACTTAGGCCAGGATCCATGGAAGCCTTTAACTCCGGGCTCCAAATGTCCGTTATCAAAATTGTTACCGGACGTTAGTTTCTTTGGTGCTTATCGGAGATCCACAAAGTGACTTATATGCAAAAACATGGCTGTTAGGGCCCTCATCAGATATATAGCTAATGTGGCCTTAGCCAGCAAACACCAGGATAAGACACCCTGCCGTTCACGGCTATTACCGCTGGCTCGTGTTAGCAGGTATATTCTAGTGAAGATAAAGGGTATATATATTGCAATACAATATACAGTATACCGGGCCCCTACTTTAAAAAAAAAAATGTATTAACCAGTTAACTGATAAAGGGGAAGGGGGAGGTGGGTGATCAACTGATCAAGCAGCAGGGTGACTAAAAGGAATGGTGATTAAAGGGATAATGGTGGGTGCAAAACTGTGAATTAGGCAACACAACTGAGAAAAAATGTCAGGAGCATATGAGAAATGCTCTGAACAAAGAATTCACTTGTTGCACACCACAGTATAAAATGTAATGTTTACTAGGTATATTAAAACATATATCACTGTATTGACTTAACAGCAGTAATTAAAAAATTGGAGGGGTGAAGTGATATTTTATGCTTAATAAGTGAACAAACAGTCCCAGACTAATCAATAAAGCTGCATCTAATGTAAAGCTAAGTGCTGAAGCCTTGATGGTAGATACAGTAGCATAACCACATAGGGGAAAGATAAGCTGTGAGTAACTATCTGGGAGTATGTGGGGCTAAGGGCAGTATTGGCTAGGATAGGTAGTACTATATGGTAGTATGTGTGGCTAAGGGCAGCATAGGCTAGGATAGGTAGTAATATATGGGAGTATGTGGGGCTAAGGGCTGTATAGGCTAGGATAAGTAGTAATATATGGGAGTAAGTGTGGCTAAGGGCAGCATAGGCTAGGATAGGTAGTACTATATGGGAGTATGTGGGGCTAAGGGCTGTATAGGCTAGGATAGGTAGTACTATATGGGAGTAAGTGTGGCTAAGGGCAGCATAGGCTAGGATAGGTAGTAATATATGGGAGTATGTGGGGCTAAGGGCAGTATAAGCTAGGATAGGTAGTACTATATGGGATTATGTGGCCGAAGGCAGTATAGGCTAGGATAGGTAGTACTATATGGGAGTATCCAAAAGATACTAGGACACAGGGTTCCTACAATTCCGTGCTAAGCTGCGGGGTATTTCTAGATACAGATCTTGGATATAGCTTCTGAATAAGAACAAGCAGGGATAACCACCACTCTCTGTACACATATGTGTCTGTGTCTAATTAATGACTCCTAAAGTGTGGGGAACCTGTGTACAATGGTAAAAGTCAGTAAAGAAATCTCTGACTACCCAGTAACACAATAATCACGTCCCCCTGGAGAAAGACACTTATACTTATTGACACCCAGCCATAGTGAATGGTCTGGAGTACTCACGTTTGAGAGTTTTTCTGTCCGGTGGATCCCACGGCGTGCATCACGTGGACGGTATACAGCAAATAATTCCTCGCGGAAAACGGAGCACAGCAATTGCAAAATAAGGGGGCTAGATACCGATGAATGAATAAAAATCCTTTATTCCATGGTAGACATCATGGCACGGGATGTATAAAACCTCTTGCGCGTTTCGGGCCATCGCATAGACGTTTTCTGCCATAAGGCACCTTCCAGATGAAGACATCATGCAGTCCCTTGACTTGAATGGGCATCCTGCACCGGAAGCCTTTTAACAGCACAAGACGGTGTAGTAAACATAGCCCTCATTTGCCCCTAAAGTAACTACTGTATTTTACTTTATCTTGTGAAAAATGTATATGTTTCGCTTCTCTCTGGGTCCGCTGAATTCAAGCATGTTAGTGTCTTAGGTTTATCTGTTTTAGAAATAAAGGCATCACACAGTTATTACTTTTCAGACGTAGAACAAAACCAATAGAAGAATTTATTTGTGACTTTTATCAGAAACGACCTTAGATAAAGCGTGTGAAGACCATTCGAAGCATTTCATATGACTACTTGTCATTTTCCTTTTAAAGGTGTCAATTAGCTTCATCTAACCCAGGGGGGCTCAACTCTAGTCTGCAAGCCCTTCCCCCCGCCCCAACAGGTCAGGTTCTATGGATATCCCAGCTTCAGCACAGGTGGCTCAATCAACTGTGCTGAAGCAGGGACTGATTGAGCCACCTGTGCTGAAGCAGAGATATCCTTTAACCCTGAAATGTTGATGGGGCTTGAGGACTGGTGTCGAGAACCCCTGATCTAACCTATTAAACATGCTGCCACCATTAGGTCACAGAAGAGACAGCAAAGAAATGGCATTGCACTGTGAGGAATAAAGCATCGCCCCAGAAATACACGCAGTGATAAACGCCAAATGCTTTTTTTCTGCGTCCCCTCCGAGTTGAGAGAGGTCGGCCAAAGGTTGCGCCGTACGTTCATAATATTTCCTATCTTCGGAAAGGGATCACAATTGATGCCATCAATCCATACTGCATATCCCGAATAGAGCTTGGGAGACTTGCGGTTAATGAAATTCTAGTTTCTTAAGACAATGTGCCCCATCAGCCGTTTGCGGACGAGTTGAACCTCTGCCCAGAACGCTCGAGACATTCACGTTTCTATTGACCGCTCTCAGATGGGTATTAGATTTGTTTCTAGTATAACCGAGCTAGCCCTGAAACATTTATTAGAGCCACATCACGGTTCAATACGGCTGCCAAGATTTACAGTAGACATTTATTGATGTACTTACAAACATAGTCAAATAAACATGACTTTCTTGAAGCCAGGCTCTTGAATAATTTAGTGTTCTGCATCTTTTAGGCCAAAATAATTTGCTGGTAAAGACTGCGAGGCTATAAAGAATCTGTAAAGCATTAAGTATTGACTGCAGCATTGAATTTTATAGGTAAGGGTCTGTAAAAAGTTTTTATTCACTTTATATTAAAAAAAAAAAAAAACTTTGGTAAAACAAAATCTCCTGGTTCTGTTTAGCCATACGATGTCGTTAATGCAGGGGTGGGCCACTCTAGTCTTCAAGGGCCACAAACAGGTCGGGTTTTGCAGAATATCCCTGCTTCAGCACAGGTGCTGCAATCGAAGACTGAGACACTGATTTAGCCACCTGTGCTGTCGCAGGGATATCCTGAAAAGCTGACCTGTTGGTGGCCTTTGAGGTCTGGCGTTGAAAACCCCTGCTTTAGTGAGTGTCCGTCAGTCATAGAGGACCAAGCAAACAAAGCACTTACAGTATCAGTGTAATGGGTTTCTTCAGAAAGATTGAATCACCCTACACTGATAATTGTGCTTATTGACAACTGTATATGCCAGCGTGGGCCAACTCCGGTCCTCAAGGCCCAACCAACAGTTCAGGTGTTCCGGATACCCCTGCTTCAGCGCAGAGGATTCAGTCATTGACTGAGCCACTGATTGAGCCACCTGTGCTGAAGCAGGGATATCCTGAAAACCTGAGGTGTGTGGCCCTTGAGGACTTGAGTCTCCCATGTTTTAATTCCTGTTCTCGGAATATACTGAGATCAGCTGCTCAGGAACAGGTGTAGCAGGCTTCATTGTGGAATGTGGGGATATCTTTCAGTATACATGGGTATACAGACCTTTAGGGTATGCTAAGTACTTTAATAGGTTCCTGGTCTCCACAGGGAGTTAAGGGATTAGATCCTTTTACAGATCCTAGCGTTATGTAAGTAACTAACTAATTTCATGTTGCAAGGTATATAGACATGGGATTGGCCAGAGACCCCCTACAGAGGATGACTCAGCAAGGTTAAGCCCTTCCCTTATTCTGCCCAGTTACCGGGGTAAGGGGGAAAGTTGATAATTTTAGGGTCCCTTATCATCTGATCTTAAAACAGCAGTCCAAGCTGCCTTCCCCCTCCCCCCTTTAATATGTGCATCAATACAATCCACACGATTAAAAAAAACGACACATGTAGGATATTGCTTGGCCTGCAGCATTAAGTGGACCCGTGTGGAGGGATCTCCAGGGCTAATAGTCCTGTAATTAAGAGTAAGCACATGTATTTCTTGTTTTCTAGTTAGGGAAAGTACCCCAGTGTAAGGGCCCTGTAGACACATCCAGGAACCGGTCGCCTGCCACAGTAGAAAGTGGGTTCCTCATTACAGGGGCTCATTAAGGAGACGTAGAAGAGTTGCTGGGGAATTACTGGGGGAAGTCTCTGGTTCTGTTTCTAGCAACAGGGGGAAGACTTGAAAAAGAGTTACCCTGCCTCCAAGTCTCATGGTTCAGGAGACCCTGATTTGTGAGTCCTCGCCTCAACAAGAAGCTACCCTGTAAATGAAAGCCAGTCCTGTTGCTATATAGGGATGGCTTTGCCCTGTACAATAAAGTTGAAGAAACGTTTGTGGCGCCCTCTATCTGTAAATTGCTCACCGTTCCAGGCCTGCATGGATTCCTGCGCCCTGAGGGCAAGGTAACCTAACCGCTGAGCATCACCGACACACATTGGGGCAATTTGGCGTGGCCCCTCTTCTATTGGCCGGGGTATAGGTGATACACAATATCATCTTTTCATTCTCTGGAAACTATTTTCTAAAGCACTGATTCCCAGCAGGGGGTCCGCAAGACGGCTCACAAGGGCTTCCCAAAACATGTAATGGCGGACTCCAGGCAGTATAGCGGGGTCCTGAGCCTTTGTGGGGACTGCACACTTAGTAAGACCCCAAATGTCACCTTAGCGTGAGTGGTACAGCTGTCAATTACAGCAGGAGCATCCAAAGTTGCTTCCCATAATACTTTGCATCCACAGCGGCAAAGCATTGTGGTGCGTGGCTTTGGAAGGTCATGCAGTGACAGCTATACCCCACATGCTGCCTGCACACACTGAGGGGCAGTTTGGGGAATTATTAAGTGTGTTCTCCCCACTAGCTCAAGAAACTATCCTGCCTGGGATCATTCACACAGGTTTGTTAGTAATAATCTGATACTGTAGGTAGGCAATGTGATTTATTATTAGCGTACTGTATGTAATAAAGGTTCTCAACTACTGTTCTAAGGCATACCTGGTCGGGGTATCTGCGGAAACTTGATACATTTGTGTCTGTCAGGATGGCATTATACATATTTTACAAAGAATACATGAATGTACTGTACCCGTTGATGTCAGCTGACAAACAGTCTTATCAGTAAAATAAATTATATACAGATTGTAAAAACTCTCCAGAGCATTTGTTCACCATGTAAACCATACAAGTTTTTTTTAAGTGATTAAAAATATTTATAGTTCTCTGAATTTCTTTAAGAAAATGCTGAAATTTGGAGCTTAATTAAAAAAAGTCACTTTCAATATATTTGATACTAGTGGCAGAATTAATTAACGCTTGTGGTTTAGATTCCCCCAAATCCCCGCGCCTCCCTGAACAGAGGAACCGTCGGATTCCCCGAATCGGGGACCTGAGACTACAGGCGGTTCTGATGAATCCACACTGAGTTCTGATCTCCGTGCCCATTGTGAAAAGAAAACTGAAGCAAAACCACAAGTGTCTGTTTCCTGCGGCGATAAGATCTCATGGATTTTCCCCCCAAGCAAAGCAAATCCAGGGAGAGACGGAAAGCAGAGGAAACAACCAGCGAATTATAAAGCAGACACTGCGAGGTCTCCTGTGTGGTGAGTTATTGGGTATTCAGTAGGTTGAGTCATGGGAGGTGAAATGGTATATGCAACTCTCTACTAGTATACCACGCGATCAGTCCTAGCTAGGTTACCAGAAGGTGTATATATAATGTATTAGGTTGGCAGACACATTCCAGCATCTGACCATTCTCTGCTACTATACCTGTGAATCAGTGTTGGTTGGGGACACTGTTAAGTTACCTGTGTTAGGTATTCTAGGTTGGCATATTGTTACTAGAATCTCACCGGTTTACGACTATACTCAATGTACCACTGAATCAGTTTCATAATTGTTTTTATGGTTTTATACTTATTTTGTTTTGTTTTTTGTACTTTATACGTTTTAGTTGTAATCACACAATTGGCACAAAAAGCCAAAAAGGGGGAATGAAGGATATAAAAAAAATAAAGAGGGGTGAAGATCTAAGGTGAGGAGCAGGGTTACATAGCATCTATATTCTAGCATGAAATGTGTTAATAAGCTAGATTTTGGGGGAAATAATGTTTCATAGAAGCCAAGCCAAGTATATTTCTAACTGTGATGGGAGATTTGATTTACTCATATTTTTGTCACTTCACACAGAGAGGGAGATTGGGCCACACTTTGTGCCCCTTTCAGTGCTTGATATGTGATGTTAGATTTTTCCTGCATATTTTTGTGCTTGATATCATTATGTAAAAATCCAAAACCATAGCCAAAGAAATTGAGTTTTCACTCAACTAAATCGAAAAACAAAACACATTTTCCCACCACAACACTGTGGAAAACCAGAACACAAGAAAATGTGTAAAACTGAAACCAAATCCCCAGTAAAATTGGTGCCCTTCAAATGAATGAACAATATCAGTCATTTGTGTTAGAAGGAAGGCATGCGAATTCCTCTTCAATAAAGCCACTGTGGCACTTGCTTAGGGAAGAAACTGTTTAACATTAAAGTAAGTAGGTAAATTGCAGTCAAATAAGTAACAGATAAAATAAGGAACATTTCATATTATTTAGTGAATCTGAGGCTGCTGTAAATTATTTGCTAGATTTAGAATTAGTGAAGACTTACTTTGGGTTTTACGTGATACTGTTCCCTGTTTGACAAATGGTTACATAAATCTTCTCGGACACATTTGCCGTTAAAAGACGTGAAGTGCCAATTATTGATGTAGCCCACCGCCCAGGAACACGCCCTGATTCTTCTATCAAATACCGTTTCCAAAATTCTCGTGTTTTTTAACCCTTTGGGACAAATCAGCAGCACAATGCAAATAATGCCATTTTTAAGTTGACAAAACCCGAACACTTTTAACCCTTTGGGAGCCCTACAGATGTAGTAGACGTTATTGTAACCCGCTGGCGATCTCCCATGGGTGGCACTAGCCCAGCCCCCTTTCTGCACGCGGCTGGCCGCTGTTAATGTTCTGCAGCAATGTGCCAGCAAGTGCAATAACGTCTGCTACATCTGTACGTCATGGGCACTGTCCCTCCAGGGAACACGTGGCATACTGTAGTGCCTACGTCATAATCTTACTGCTCGAGTTTTGTAGAGGAGATCATGTTCCATCCAGAAGAGAAACAGAAGAGAAGGCCTCTTCCTTCGCCTCTTCCATCATCAGTGACAGAGCGATCACGTGACCACGAGTGCCAGGAGGGCTGTGGTCCTCCGACACTCAAAGGGTTATGGATGCGAGGTGTTATTTACTAAAGTCTGCAAGCTGTACAACTGGCACGAAACCAGGATCAGATGGACAGATGTAGCAAGACGTAACGTCGACGGTCGCGGCCCGGAGGGATTAATGCAGTGGGGATCCCATTCAGAAGCACGAACCCCCCGCAGCGAGAT
Organism: Ascaphus truei; assembly: GCA_036426205.1. Taxonomy (NCBI): domain Eukaryota; kingdom Metazoa; phylum Chordata; class Amphibia; order Anura; family Ascaphidae; genus Ascaphus; species Ascaphus truei. Next base: position 43,740,527 of record CM071576.1, on the reverse strand, counting down.
CGCAGCAGACACTGATCCAGGCGCCGCAGACTTTTACTTGTTAATCGGTGGCGCTGGGGACAGTAAGTCTGGCTACATCTGTATCAATTACTAACAGTAATTAGAGTTTTCCATTTGGGGTAGACATCCTTTTGAACCGATATTGCCCATAGTTTGGCACCCTGCAAACCTTAAAGATATAGAAACATGGAGGCAATTTATAGAAGAGCAAGAATTATAATGAATAGAGATACAGTTTTAACATCAAAAGGACCCAGTCATTTTCCTGCGAGATACCGTCATACAAAACGAGTTCATTCTCATTCCATAGTGCAAACACAGTGCTGTGTGTTCTGACTGGGGTGTGAAAGCTCCGAGCTGCCGGGCAAGCAGTGTTAGTTATAGCTACAATGAACAATGCAAGTGGGAATTCCTGTGGGAATCCGCAGCCCTAGCACAATATATTACAAGATCTGACTCATTGTGTGAAGACGTGTTCATCTTGGGGGTATAACAGGATGGAAACTGTTTACCATGACAATAATGTGTAGTGCTTGAGGGTACTGTATAAATACCAGAAGCTAAGATTTGGAAATAAAGGCCGTAGGAGATTTAAAGATACAGTGCAGTAAGGCTGTAAAACAAACAAACAATTTTTTATCTCTATCTTTCTTTCTCTACTGTGAATAGAGAATACAAACTGTCATGTGATATAGCCCAGTCATTTCCTATTTCTTAGAAATGTTAATGGGAATGTAGGAGGACATGTGCAGAGGTACACAATGGAGACTGTTTTAAGGTGAAATTAAAACAAGGCTTTATTGTGCCTGTCGCTTTAAACACAGCAAAAATATATGAAAATAAGCCAAACAAAAAACCTACTGTATCTCTGCTTTGGAGACTATCTACACATGTAGCTCAGCCCTCTCTGACTGGGTTGATTAGCTAAGCTATTTACCAGCCCCAAAATATAAACATATATACAGATATATTACAGTTCCAAAAGAAAGTCTTATCTGTTCTCCTGAAGCTGTAAGGGAAGTCCTCTTTGCTCTCCTGGGTAAGCACCTTTGTGTATTACAGCAATGTCTGTTCAGGTTTTGAGGTCTGGTCCCCTTGTCTTGCTATTAGCATACAGTCCAGTCCTTCTGCAGCTCAAGACAGCAGTTCCTCTGGTCAGTCTCCCCAATTGTGCGACTCAGGAATCTCTGCTCTGTCTCCTAGTTCAGCACAGGTGTGAGCTAAGGAGTCTCTCTTCCTGTCTCAAAGGCAGGCTTTTTCTCACACCTCTAATCAGCCAGGTGCTGGTCAATTAACCAGCACATTGCTGGATTAGAGGCAAGTTTTCTGAACAGGGTAAGTCCCCTGTTACAGGGAAGAACACTTTCTGTAGCGATGTTTGGTATTGTTTAAAGCTGCAAATCAAGCTGCCGTTTTTATTTATTTTTTTCATTCAATATGTGCATCAATACAATCTACACACTGACAAGTGATTAGCTAAGTTGCTGATCGATCCGTTCTCCTGTGATCGATCGGCAAAGATTTGGTTCGGGGGTTCACAAAATCCCCATCAGTGCTGCAAAAGAGTACCCATGATGCAAAGTTCTGTGTGGAAGATCATGTGACCAGGCAGTCACTAGATTCAATTGGTGCACTGCTAGAGAGAGGGAAAAATGGGTGTTCCAGAGACTATCTCAGAAGAAGAAATGGATGTGACTTTGTAAATGGTTGCTATAGAAACAAAAATGCTTGTTACATTAGAATACAATAAAAATGTCTATAAAAATTGTTTTGTTTAAAAAAAATGCTTCAAGTATTTTCTCATAGTACAGAACTGACACACATGTAGGATATTGAGTTATATGTTCTCTATTGCGTGATGTTTTTGTGCCGGGGAAACACTTGTCGGAAACCTTAAAGCAATCATAAAAAAACTACAAACACGGATGCAGGGATATGAATAGAAAGTCACATCATCAGTTCCCGATCAGTGGGATCTCTTAACCCTACGGCCATTTTGCATCCACTGGCTGTGCATTCTTACCCAGTGGGCAAAACAGCAGATTAAGACAAAAAAGACACAGCGCACAACGCTCATAGTGCATAAAACAATATAATAAAGGTACAATTAATTAGGGTAAGTAATGTGCGTACATCAATATAGATAATATATGCAGTTAGGGATACTGTCCCCAACGCCTAAGGAAACCGGAAGGAGTATCCTCACAAGTTTATGGCGCTGGTGTCTCGGATGCAGGATCCTATTGGTAAGTAGGTAAGTAGATCGCCTCTAATAAGTTCTTTTTTTCCCCAAGAGCACGAGTCCAAAGCTGCTGCTGCCACTTGCAGTTCTTTGCCAGAGCACAGCTCCACACCGGCCGGGTCCTCTCACTCCCCCTTCGTGGCAGAAGCCCTTCCGGTCGATGACGTCACCACGGGGGACGCTGGTAATGGCGCCGTTCACACTCGATCACGCTCAGATGGTGGGGTAGTAAATTAGAGTGTTGAGCTCTTGTCCAATCATCCAACGCGTTTCGAAACCCGTGGTTTCTTCATCAGGGTTGATAATATCCCTGATGAAGAAACCCACGGGTTTCGAAACGCGTTGATGATTGGACAAGAGCTCAACCTCTAATTTACTACCCCACCATCTGAGCTGATCGAGTGTGAACGGCGCCATTACCAGCGCCCCCCCCGTGGTGACGTCATCGACCCGGAAGTGCTTCTGCACAGAGGGGAGTGAGAGGACCCGGCCGGTGTGGAGCTGTGCTCTGCAAAGAACTGCAAGTGGCAGCAGCAGCTTTGACTCGTGCTCTTGGGGAAAAAGAACTTATTAGAGGCGATCTACTTACCTACTTACCATAGGATCCTGCATCCGAGACACCAGCGCCATAACCCTTGTAGGATACTCCTTCCGGTTTCCTGAGGCGTTGGGTAACATTATCCCTAACTGCATATATTTATCTATATTGATGTAGCACATTACTTACCCTAATTAATTGTACCTTTTTATATTGTTTTATGCACTATGAGCGTTGTGCGCTGTGTCTTTTTTGTCTTTATCTGTTAGTCTAGGGGGTTTCTGAGCCCCCCCTCCATCGCAGCTGCAGACGCTCCGCTCAAGGTTATGTTTTTAACCCTTATTATCACGTCACTTAATTAGTTAGCTGCGCACTTTATTTTCTTTTCACAAAACAGCAGATTACCTGAGGAACCCCTCTACTGCTGCTTTATACAAGAAAGACATGGAGTCCCCTCCCAGTCAGTATTGCAGCAACGATCCTAATCATTTTATAATCTCCGTATAGATTTCCTTTCCCCGATAAAAAAGCTGCTGGATGCCCGGTTTGTGGATTCTTCCTCCGAGTATAGTCCTGCCTGGGATATTTGTTAGTGTGCATCTGTAGCCCATCCTACGTTGATCTCCTGCATCTGTAGGGTCTGACTTTACGGATGTAGTATGGTGGTAAGCATATCCTAGTGATATTATGGCTGAGTGCTGTCTTCCATTTCACATTCAGTACACTGCATGCTAAGTACTGCTGATCCAGGTGGGTGCTGCGAGTCCTCAGTCCCTGTGAGAACTGGCTGGAGCAGGGTGGAGCATGGCCTTAGCAGCGGAGGATGGACCAGCTGGGCCATGAATCACTGAAGTTGGGCCAGACTTATGTTCGGGACCAGTATCCTGCATAGGCCGGACGGTCCCACCTAAACCACTCGTTCCGAGACAGTTGCCCCAGCTCTCCCCCCTGTCACCGGTACCGCTCGCACATCTCTACTCACCGACCTCGATTTTCTGTTTTCTGGTTCTTGAGACATGATCATTAAACTGCAATAAAATCAATGCAAAATTACCCTGAAAACACACCTAGCAGTGATACAAAACCAGGAGATCTGACTGTGCTCAATAAAAAAATCATCTATGAAAAGCTCTCCCTCTCTCTCTGAGGTTCTCTCTCTCCCTGAATCCCCCCTTTCTTTCCCACTTTCTTTCTTTCCCCTCCCTCTCCCGCTCCTTTCTGTCCCTCCCTCTCTGTCTCTCCCCCTCTTTCCCCCTCCCTCTCCCTCTCCTTTCTGTCCCTCCCTCTCTGTCCCTCCCTCTCTGTCCCTCCCTCTCTCTGTCTCTCCCGTCTCTGCCCCCTCTTGTCCCCTCTCTCGGTCCCTCCCTCTCTGTCCCCTCCCTCTCTGTCCCTCCCTCTCTGTCCCTCCCTCTCTGTCCCTCCCCCTCTTTCCCTCTACCTCCCCCACTCTCTCCCTATCCGCCGCTCTTCCTATCACACTTTTTTGAATACTATGTGAATACTTGATTATGCCAGATCTCATTTGCATACTACATTTCCACATTGCATGGACTTCCCAACACCAAACAAAATTGCGACCTATTTCTATACTTTTTCCTCGCTTTGGTCTGGGGAATCCTTGCTAGTTAACACGGCGAGATATGTTTTACAGCGATACTGCCATTTCCAGCCGGAAAACTCCATTCACGCACTTTAATTACACATAGGTTCCTTAAGTCCTGAAACATATTGTTCCTTTAGTTTTTTTTAATCAACCTTCTTTATGAGTTAGCTCACCTGAAGGGGTCGTTACCTCCCATTTAATTCAGAGTTAATGCTTGTTTGGATGCGTTAACCCATAGCAGAGCTTACAGAGTCTGTAAATAAGAGTTCTCCATGTTTTTTTAGCTTTTGGACGGGAAATGCACCAATGGTAACTGCACGCCAATGCTGCATGAATAACATTTAGTCTAATTTGCTCCCCTGCCAGCATAATAATATATGTGCAATGACATTGCAATTAATCAACTTGCTTGCTCAGAGCCGTGAAATCGTTTGTTGTAAATGGCAGATACCTTCTCATTTTAAATGCAGTGTTTGTACCAACCTAGGTTTAAATGTATGCATGTGAATAAACTTTCGGTAATAATGAACTCTGCCCCAGTAATGGGGACAGCTATGGGGTTTCTATAAGGGAACGTTGTTCATTTATGTATTTATGCAGCTCCTTAGCTTTGGTTTCTGGCAATAATCTGGTTATTAGAGGAATTTAGGACATGCATTTCTTACCCTCAGTTTATTCATGTATTTTGTTCAATTTGTAACAGTTTTGGTTTTGGGAATTATCAATAGGGGGGGTTAAGGAAAAATTAAGAGATGCGCATATACAAGTTATATATCAAATTTTGCATTGTTGTCTTGTTTCTAGAGATGAGCGAGTCCTTAATTGGCTATATGCTAACGTTGGAGGATTTTTGTTGCCTTTTTCACCCATCATAACTTAAAATGTAATGGTAAACCTATCCAACTTGGAAATATTTCAAAGCAAGTATAAACCAACCTCACACTGATGATACCCATCAAGTTTGAAACATGTCTGTGAGTGGTTTGACTTGCTTTGCTAGTCCCATGCTGTGCTTAAAAGCTGTGTGAACGGCGATGCATTTGCTTAAATGGTCTCCATGTGAATGGATATTCCAGGCAAAAGGTGACACATTGTGTGCTCATTTGCATGTCATTTCCCAGAATCCCTTGCTGCAGTGTGAGCACTGTATACTTGGTGATAATGGTTGAAAGGCAGGGGTGCAGACCTGTCTAAGACATGTGAATGTGCTCACAAGTGATTTTCTTTATACGATAGATACGATAGATAGAACGTTACCATCCAGCAGGGCAGCAGAACAGCAAAAAGAGGCAGCACTCAGAGGTAAGTGTACAAAGAATTGTATTGTAACAGACACAAAAATAAGGCCTCGTCCCGGGTGAGAGCGTGCTCGCGAGCTGCACGATCAAAACAATGAAACTTAATGGTAGCGTCCATACTGCGTGTTCGCGTGCACGCGTGTGGGGAGGCGCAATGCGTGCAGAGACTACTACTGTGAAGCGCTATATACATTAATGGCGCTATATAAATAAAGACATACAATACAATACAGAGACAATTTTTTTTGCCTTTGTCGCGCTTGCTCTGGTCCCGTGCGTGGTACAGTCAATGAGGGCGAACCGCTCATGTGATGTCACGGGCACGCCCCCTCATGCACGCAACTAACCGGCCAGGAATCACCAAAGCAACATAAGCGCCTGACGTCACGGCGCTCGAGCACCAGCGCGCTCGCTTTCACCCTGGACGAGGCATAAGGCAGCTTTCAGGGAGAACAACAGTCCGACAATATCTAAAGGAAAAAAGCATAGCGCCTAAAAATGTGACAATTTAATATGAAAAGTAGGATCACTAAATGCACTGACCCCAACACGTTTCGTCACTACTATGTCCCTTCATCAGGCAAAACTAACCAAAGGAAGAGACTGCCTTAGATAGTTTGGAGTTAATGAGCAACTTCAGAGGGCAGCAGTAAAATATATAATTGTAGGGCAAATTAACCCTCTGTTTATCAGTAGGTTTTTCTGTGTGTAATTTATACAAGATGATTAGCTGGAACCCTTCCGATAAAAAGATCAGAACATACCAGCAAATATATGCAAAGAACAACTCCGTATTCGGGTCCCATCTTATAAAGCATCCCTATAAATATAAGAAAAACACAAGAAAGACCCCATTCAAACATTTGGAAAAGCAAAACCAACAATGTAAAATGGCAAACAGTATAATATAATACCCCAAACCAGTGAGAGAAGGAGCAGTAACATTATTAATGATGTATGTTCACTAATAGACATGGGCACATTTTTTTTGCGTTTTTTGATCCACCACGGATCGGTTGGTTCCTTTGGTCCAAGGATCGGTGTCAAAAATGGCGATTTGCCTTGTGAGGTTTTTTTTTTTTTAGCACCGACCCTACATCCGCGGATTCCCCAATCTGCACTTGGATTGAAACTGTAACAATCCATCGGCGGATCTTACACTGCGGACAGATTTTGAATGGCAAACTCAGGAAATTCCGGAAAACAGATTTGGACTGCTTCGCCATCTCCATTCACTAAGTTAAAACAATCATTTAATAATGAAATGGAATAAAAAGTAGGATAAGATTCTATTCAAGAATCATTGAAAAAGAGAAATCCTATAGAAAAGAAAATATGAAAAAAGACTAGAAAGAGAGAAACATACGGAGCCACGAGATTAAGCCAAGGTACTGCTATCAAGACACTCATTGAGTCTTAATGGAGTAAGGGTGCCCAGGTGATAAATCCAAAAGGACTAATTTCTACGTAGGTTTTTGAACCTATAATCTCCTAAACAGGGGGAGGTATATGTTCAAGTCCCATTAGCCTCAGCATCCTTGGGTCTTTATAGCGTTTTTGAACAAAGTCTCTCAAAACACTGCGCGTGTTCAAACCTTTTAAAATATCGCGCCTGTGTTCAAGGAACCTAGTTCCAAAAGTGCGTGTTGTCCGCACCACATATTGGAGTCCACAAGCGCAATAGAACAAGTAGGTAACAAATGTGGTCAAATAATGAATCTTACCTTTCACTTTAAATGTTTCCCTTATTATGGAAGTAACAAAAAGAGTCAAGATTGAGATGTTTGCAAGTGATACATCTGCTGCTACCGCTCCCAAAATTCCAGATTAGGGGCATGGGGAGGGGGAAGCAGGAGGGAATGGAGGGAGGGCAGGATCAGAGGTACTCACCCATTTCAATCTACTGCGAGTCAGAGTTCCCTTGATGTTCATGGCTTTTCTAAACACCACATGTGCCCCCTTGGGTAGAATAGGTCCCAGATGGGTATCACAACAGAGCACACCCCAGTGTTTGTTTAGTATGCCCAGTATCTGGCGTGCTGAATTACTACATTTGGTAATAAACTTGGGCATCAGGTAGCGGGCTCTCTTTGATACAATTCTATGGATGTACCCCAGTACAAGATTAGTCAAGTTATAGCCTTTTAGACCGACTCTTAGCCTTGGTTTCTGCAGAGAAAATCTCTGTTCATTAGCCTAACCTTCTCAAAATAATTCATGACTACTGCTTTGTTATAATCCTTGGCCACAGATTTATCAATCAGGATTTGGGACTGTCCAAGAAATCCCTCCTGAGTGGAGCAGTTACATTCCATATGATAGAATTGCCCCACAGGAATATTATTCAACCATTTACGGTGATGATTACTTTTTGCATGAGCTTAACTATTAACTGCCACATCTGTGACAATATTCATATCCTTATCCGCTGAGAGGTTCAAATCTAAGAACACCAAAGATATCACTATTTGAGCTGATGATATAGCAAAATTGTAGACCCATATTATTGGAGTTAAATATCTAAATAACGCAACAAGTGTGACCTCCCTACCACGCCAAATGATGCTCAAATGATGCTCCATTTTCTCACCCACTAATCTCTCCTATATCCTCTACAATCTGTCTTCTGCACTGCTCAATCCACTGAAACAGCCCTCACCAAAATAACTAATGACCTCCATGCTGTAAAAGAAACAGGTTATTACACTGTGCTAATATTACTCAATTTTTCTCCTCCTTCACATTCTCCACACTCTTGGTATCCGTAACAGAGCTCTATCCTGGATTTCATCTTACCTTTCCCATCAGTGTCTCATTTTCTAAAACCTTTTCCTCCTCTGTCGATATCTCTGTGGGTGTACCCCACACACACTCGCTTTAGGTGACCTTATTACATGCTATATCTCTAGCATTGGGACCACCCTGGGTCCAGGAACAAACATGAACAGCGCACACCAGCCTCGCTCCTTCCTCACTCCACACTGGAAGGATAACGTCTCTTCCAGAAACGTCGCCGTCAACAGGAAATGAAGGAATCAAGTGGAGATCTTGCAGTGTCTTATTGTCTGATCCTGCTCCACTGCCCAACACATTTCATTCTGTAGGAACTTCCTTAGGGGCTATAGTCGCTTGAGACATAGCGCCCCTTTTGATTGCATTGTCTTTTTCTTTTTCTATGTTTTAAGTAAACTGCATATCTGTTTTATGTTTGGTTTTTCTTCTCATTTCTATGGGCGGATGATCTGATGTCTGACTCTAGACTGGATTTCTGAACTTTGTCTTGCTAACATTCTCGAACCTGCATCATTGGGGTTCCTGCCACCATTGTATAAAGAGGTTTAACCTCTAAACTGTCTGCTTTTACAGCATACCATGCGAGTGGGAGATAATACTTTTTTGCTCTTCTAACTCTGGTTTCTAGGCGTGTTGCACTATTTTTGTGCTCTGTGTCCTGTGCCAAACATTTCTGAGTCTGTTGGGAAAAGTATTTTTTTTATCAGAGCTGCATTACCCCTTATGGTTTCCATACTGTGATGTATATTACCTTTCAATATTTGTAATTTTTGACATGTCTCAGTTTGGCTGTTTACCACTTATAACTTTTAAAGTGAAAATTGCACTTTAATCTTTCACCTTTTTTCACCCACATTAGATTGTCAATTCCAAGGGGAGGTGATTAAGTGTATTTACTAAGTCAGGGGAGCTCTATTCCAGTCCTCAAGAGCCCCCCCCCCCCCCCCCCCCCGCAACCCAACAGGTCAGATTTCAAGGATAGACCAGCGTTAGCACAGGTGGTTCAATCAGTTGCTCTGTCAAGGACTGAGCCACCGATTGAGCCTCCTGTGCTGAAGCAGGCTCTTCAACTGAGCCACTGATTGATTCACCTGCGCTGAAGCAGGGAAATCCTTAAAACCAGACCTTTTGGGGGGTCTTGAGGACTGAAGTTGAACGCCCCTGTACTAAGCTATGCTGGAATGTTTTTTACGGAGAAGAACTGCTTGGTAAACCTGACCAGATGCACAGGATCGAACACACTGACTCACTGTAAATTCATGAAATACAAAGCTATATGCAATGCAGCTACAATACAGTACATGACACTGATAATCCAACAGAGATCACAGTACCTGCTGGAGATAAGTATATTCACTGCTCATTTATTTAGACGTTTCAGCACTGCTTTTTCCAACTCAATTTCCCTTTCTGTCCAAATAAAACGGTATACAGGAAAACATGGGAACCAAACCCCCTCTGCAGCTCCGAGAAACCCGTACGGGGTTACACGTACTATCTGCAGGAAATCAGATTGAAATTCAGCATTAAACGGGCTGAAAATCTTGTTTTGAAAAGTGCATAATGCAGGTTAGAGGAGAGGCGCTCGCACCCGTCTTCTTGTCATTCAGTTATTCATTTCAATATGACCTATAATCTTACGAATAAAATGTACTGCGAGTTGTCAAACTGCTCACACAACAACATTTCAATTCATCTATTCAAACTCGGAGTGTTATAAATATGGCTTCAGTGCAGTTTCCCATCGAGCTCTTTTCAACATCCCCTTCTGAGAACACATTTGCTCTTAAAGTGTTGGCTAATGTCAATACTGTTCATATGAAACTGACATCCCAGGAAAATCAATAAGGCTACCTGCACCATTACTATATACTGCTACTAAGCTGATTAGAAACATACCGCATCAGCTGTTTCTTGGAATGTGTGATAAATGCCACTTACCGTCAAATGTTTTGGAAGCAAATGCATTCTGTGAATGGCGATCCTCTACATTATATTATTATTATCGTTTGTGTGTGAAGCGCCAACATATTCTGCAGTGCGGTACAATAGGGGAACAGAGTTACAGATGCAGCGGCCATTATTTTAACAAATCACGACGCCGTTTTCGTGTGCGCTGCTGTACTCCACGCGGCCAATCGCCCCAGGCACACGTGTTTATCGTGGTTGCTTTGTTTGAATTATTGTGTGCGATTAAATGCAATGAAATGAATGAATTGTAATGTGTACAGTCCTGTGCTACTGTGTCACTTTCAGGTGTTTAAAAGCCACAACACTAAAATGCCATTTTCTGCACTCGCGTCTTAAGGCGGTACGGTTGGAAGAAATCCTGTGCCATGACATGGGTATTCCGTGGTATACAACGCGTGAAGTGTTCCAATAACGGCCGCTGCATCTGTATGTATATTACATAAACAGCTACATACGGTGAGGACAAATATGCACAAACAGATACAGAGAGGTAATGAGGGCCCTGCTCGTCATGAGAGCTTACACTCTAGAGGGAATGAGGGACAATGTTGGGAAAAGAAGTAGGTCATTGTACGTAGGATAAGGTGCGGCTCATGTTAGAATATGGCCCTGTCTGGCAGCTGAAGCCATTAAGGTTTTGGGAGGGGAGAGGATGTTACATAGGGTGGAGATTGGTCTAGCTGCACAGTTGGTTCCAATGGGGTTGGGGGTTGGGGGTTGGGGGTGGGGGGGCGAGGGGAGTTGCATGTTAATGGTATGGCATGTAGGCTTCCATGAAAACGTGAGTTTTCAAACATCTGAAAGCTGGGGGAGGGTCTGATGGTGCATTGTTATTATTATAAAATCTATTTAGAAAAAAAAAGGGAAAAAAATAAATCCCCAAAACTGGTTTAGAAAAAAACAACTATATCAATATGTCAGACGTTGAAATGTATAGGCATATAGAATCATATTTATTAAGTGATGCTTTTCCATAAGACACCTTCTGGACCATTTACTTACATGGAATAGTGTTTACTGGAGGGAGGGAAAGGTGCCTGTTCTTTGTGTCTATGTCTCCGGGGAACAGGCAGGTTGGAACTAGGTAAGAAAGCAGTGAAGGATGAGAAACACGTAGGAGGTCTGATACTATTTTTGAGGTGTTGTTGTTGTAATAAAATTTGTAACTTTCTCTCTAAACTTAGTTCACTGATTTTGCCTGCACCAGGAAAACGCTGACTGGAGACGCTGAATATTACCACTTAACAAAGCACAGAAGCATGGGTGTCCGGAGCCCACGGTATGAGCAGGTAATCAGGTAAAAGTATCTTTATTTACTATATAACTGACCTCACAAGAGACCTGGGTATAATTGCTCTATATATTGCTGATGAAGATATCTGTGTTCAGTGGCCAGCATTATTTATGATACATTTCTGACAAGGAGATGATGTTTGAAATGACCCGGTAGAGCTGATTTTTCTTTTTACTTATGTAGCCCTGGTAAGAAATGGGGCTATAGTTCTATCCTCCTCCTCCTGGTATAATCCCTGGTAAGAGCAGGTTGCCAGGAGTTATCACGGGTTTCCCCCACTTGAAGCACTGCCCTGAGTGGTGGAGGTAGGTCACCTGACCCTGTGCCAAAGCAAGAGACACAGGGGCGGTGCCTGCTGAGATCATAAAAGAGCAGTGCATTTCCTATTTAGTGTGTGTGTTCTGTCAGTCTGACAGTAGTGATAGTGAGTTAGGAGGAGAGGAGTGATCAGCTCATGAGTAGAGCTGATCTAGCTACAGTTAGTGAGGTGGAACCAAATACCTCTCTCACCCTGCTTAGGGGGTGAGGGAAGAGCTAGCCCCACTCTGGATGCCTTTGGTCCAGAGTGGCGGCAGGGACATCACAAGGGAGAACAGTTAGTGGACTGTGCATCAACTGTACCTGTCGGCTGCTGCTGCTGCTGCCCAAGAGAATAAGGAGACTGCTGCTTTTAAAGATAATCCTTGTGTGAGACTGGAATCTCTCATCCCTGTGGGGAATCTCTGTGGTAAGGATTCCACCCCGCATTCCTGCGGCTTACTATAGATGGAGGCGCTGCACCATAGAACCACAACGAAGGCATCCACCCCAGTAACCTGTTCCTGTTATCCCCCATGTCATCGCGGGAGACTCAGGCCCTCCTGTTGCCAGCAGGTATGCACCACACAGAGACACCTAGCCAGACCCCAGAACACCCTAGGGGACCCGATCTGCGATTAAGGGGGGGAAGATGGGCTAGACTTAAGCCAGTGGTTCTCAACTCTAGTCCTCAGGACCCACCAACAGGTCGGGTAAGGATATCCTTGCTTCAGCACAGGTGGCTCAATCAGTCCCAGCTTTAGCACAGGTGGCTCAATCAGTCCCTGCTTCAGCACCGGTGGCTCAATCAGGGACTCAGTCTTCAATTGATTGAGCCACCTGTGCTGAAGCAGGGATACCCTTAAAACCTGACCTGTTAGGGGGGCTTGAGGATTGGAGTTTAGAATCACTGACAAAGCTGCAGATCAAGCAATATCCTACATGTTTTTTTTTAAATAAATCAGTTCTGTACTATGAGAAAATACTTGTACTGTAGCATTTAATAAACAACTCTAAATGACATTTTTTTATGTATTATAATGTTAGAAGCATTTTTATGTTTCTATAGCAACCATTTACAAAGTCATATCCCCTTCCTCTTCTGAAACAGGCTCTGGCACATCCCTTTTGAGCCCTGCCCTCTCTCTAGCAGTGTACCAATTGTATCTAGTGACTGCCTAGTCACATGATCTTCCCCACAGAACTTTGCATCTTTGGTCCTCTTCTGCTGCACAGACAGCCCTTTAGTGAACCTGCGAGCCGAATCTTCGCCGATTGATCACAGGAGAACGGATTGATCGGCAACTTAGCTAATTACCTATCATTGTGTGGATTGTATTGATGTGCATATTAAAGGTAAATGTGTGTGGCCACGGAGGTGGCAGGGCGCACTGGCGCTGAAAGGGGTAGCATGGTGTTAAGCCAATGCACTAAACAACTGGCATTGGTTCTTTGCATATATAGTAATTAGCTTTGTGGATACGTGTCAGACTTAGTGAAAATAACAAGAAGAAGGGGAAGGTGTGGGTGCTCAAATAGTTCCAGTCCAAATGATTTCAATTTTTTTGGATAATAATAAGAGAAAAAACTCAAGCCTGGAGACGGTATTTAAACAAGGTTTTGAGAGATGTCTTGAGATAAATAATAATTGTAACCAAAATAGATTTACCCACAATGCTGAAACTTCATTGGTGGAATATACTTGGAATCTTCAACATGACAAAGTACTCACTTTTAAGATGATATTGGATTGAATCTGTTCTGTTTTATAATTCTTACCCACTCCCAGAGTCTCTCAGAGGCGTGCCAGGCCGCAGGTAGAAAGATCCAGGTTAGAAATAGAACAATTTGCGCTGCTGAATTGTTATATTTCTCACTTAGTGAAAATAACAGCTGTTACTGATTTTGATAACGGTCCATTATGAGCCCTGAGATTGGCAGACCTCTGTGGATCTGGTCATGTGTGTTCTTACATATATGGGACATTCTTTTCATGATCAAACTATGGTTATCAGCTGACTGGCATTGGCGTTTACCGTATATACAGATACAGCGGCCGTTATTCGAACATTTCACGGAGCCGTTTTCGTGTTCTCTGCTGTATTCCACGCAGCATTCACGCCTGTGTTTACCGCGGTTGATTTGTTTGAATTTCATGGATTCTGATTTCTTTGGGTGCAATTCTTCACTTATCCGTGGCAGAAATGAATGAATTGTAATGTGTACAGTACTGTGCTACTGTGTCACTTTCAGGTGTTTAAAAACCAGAACACTAAAATGCCATTGTCTGCACTCAATAAAAACGAGTCAACACGCGGTAATGATGCACCATGACATGGGTATTCCAAGGTATACAACGCGGGATATGTTCGAATAATGGCCGCTGCATCTGTAGTCTGTCATCTGCATGTTCAGAATATCTTATTTGACAACTCTTTTTAAGTCAGATATGACAATATTTGTTACACAAATCATGACGTCTTTGTTGTATTATTCTTTGTACATTTCAATGGATAACACCATGCTCTTCAAGTTATATACTGTATACAGATTATCTTCCCCCCACACCCCATCACCACCCTACCCCCCTCCCCTCCACCCCCTCTCTGGTCCTGAGCCAGACAGGGTTTTTTTGAGAAACCACCCACTAAAGCCCTACCCTCTCTCACTTATTCTCTTTTAATATTACAGAGTTGGAGACAAAGATTCAATAAGATTCAATGGCAGTATGGGGGCAGAATATCACAACCTACATCCCACTATATCCCATCAGAAGAACCAATAAAGCCTTCTACAACTATAGACAAGAGTGGATTCATGTATCAAATAGAAAGATTTAGCTGACTTTATTGTTCATCCAGGTAACGTAACATATGCGTCAAAACATCAAAGATATTCCATAGGATTGCGGCTGCATCTGTACTTACCTTCTGTACTTACCTTCTGTAATTACCTTCTGTACTTACCTTCTGTACTTACCTTCTGTACTTACCTACTGTACTTACCTTCTGAATGTACCTTCTGTACGTACCTTCTGTACATACCTTCTGTACTTACCTTCTGTACGTACCTTCTGTACGTACCTTCTGTACATACCTTCTGTACTTACCTACTGTACTTACCTTCTGTACGTACCTTCTGTATGTACCTTCTGTACTTACCTTCTGTACTTACCTTCTGTACTTACCTTCTGTACTTACCTTCTGTACGTACCTTCTGTACTTACCTTCTGTACTTACCTACTGTAGGAGGAGAGGTTGAAATGCCTCATGATATTTATAACTCTAGCCCAGTGGTGGTCAGCTCCAGTTCTCAAGGGCCGCCAACAATCAGCCAACGACTGAGCCACTGATTGAGCCACCTGTGCTGAAGCAGGGATATCCCTTAATACCTGGCCTGTTGGCCACCCCTGCTCTAGACGGATCTGATCTGCCAGTTTCCATGTTGCTTGTATTACTCCTTAATTTTGTACTTTTCAGCATGTCTCCCATTCATTTGAAGTTACCTTAGGATAGCTGATTTTATAGCCTTTGTAAAAATGATTTCTTAGCTACTATATTTGTCTGAGGTGGAGCATGTCAGGGTTTAATGGGTAACTTTTTAAATTGATTATTCATTATTATGCGATATTCATCATAAGTCTTTCCTATTGCTGATTCGTCGGAAAAAAAAGACATTGGCAGCATCATTATATGTTCCAAACATTCTAATGGTCAGTGTAGGAGAAGGTGGGCCAGAGGTAAAGGATATATGGGGTGATTTGATCTTTAGAATGAAGTGAATTTACTGTAACTTTTATTTATGGTAAACTGTGCAGTGGATTATTTTTGTTATGTTACCACTTGCTAAGTAGGAATGTGCACAGATTGTACATCACACGCATTTAAGTGCATTTAGCATTATTATTATTATTATTATTATTATTATTATTATTATTATTAATATGAAAAATGTATGGAAACTATACTCGCCAGCAATTTTTTTATCTTAAGTGGTTTCAAAAGGTTAGGTGAAACCTGCATGCTGTGTCCTGGTGAAAATCCCCACATTTGGCCTCAGCTTATGAATTAGTATAGGAATTTCTCACTGAATATTTTGCAAACTGGCAGGTGTTCCACTGTAACCAGGGATTCTGCGTAATGACATGCAAATGGGCACAGTGTGTCACTCTTTACGTCTCATCCATTTTAACATGGGACCATATAAGCTTACACATGCTGTATTACACAGCTTTTCAGCACAGCCTGGGTTAAGAAGTGCAAAGTCAGTAACCTACTCACAGACAGTTTTTTTTAACCTTTTGGGTCTCATCCTACAGTAAATTACATTTTGAATCACCAGATAGGCAATATCAAGACAGACCAAAAATCTAAAAGGTACGGTACCGTAGGTGCACACTACCTACTTCTACAGAGAATAGAAATAGGACAACTGATGGATAGGACTATAGGTTCAAAATATTGTGAACTCGTGTAAAATGTGCTCATTGGGCTGAGAGAATACAAAGAAGTACCTAATCATTACTCACATGCGGGAGGGATGACAAATTGTTAATCAATATAAAGATATAGCAAGTTTGATTGTATGATGTAGTGGGCATTAGGTCTGGGGAAGGTGGGAGCTGAAGGCAGCAGGTCTGGGGAAAGTGGGAGCTGTGGGCAGCAAGTCTGGGGAAGGTGGGAGCTGTGGGTTGGAGGTCTGGGGAAGTTGGGAGATGTGATATATATATATATAATGTGGTGATTTTGGGGGTTTGTTCGAGCTTGCTGGATACCTGTGTGTTTATTAACTTTGTCCAGCTCGTCTCAGCTGTTTTGGGGGTTAATGGCTCCTCCGTCCCAGGGTTTAAGCTCACCCCTCCCCACTTTCTAATTAAGCAGGTTTTTTTAATACAGCTGGTTGGGACAGATCCAATGTGATCGTTCTTCCTCTAAGTATAGCGGTAAATAAGAATTTTAATCAGTTAGTGTTAGGACCTGCAATATTTGGTCATGCCTTGATGTGGCTTGCAGGCTTAAAATGCTTTGGCCAAAGGGTTTAACTAAATGACCATTTTCAAGAGATACATAGGTATTTCACTGTGTATTTTTGTCATATTGGATGCAGCTTTGGGCTTCCCTGTTTTTTTGTTGTAAACATTTAGCCACTCCACTTGACACATGTACATATATATAATGTGGTAATGTTGGGCGTTTCTTAGAGCTTGCTGGGTATCTGTGTGTTTATTATCCTCCAGGGATGCTCATACTAAAAAAGTTTGAGCACCCATGCAATACATTGTATCCCATCATGCAGTATCATAGCAGAATGACCACTGAGCATGTTTTTTTACCCCATGTTGTTTTTAACTATTGCACACCTTTGCCCCAAACACACTACCCACCCTTCCTAAATAAATGTCTTGTCTGTATATCCACCATAAGCTCTTTCATGCGATAATCAATAACATAACTCTGTCTTTAATAAGATCCTCTATTGACAGATTGTTTTTTTGCTCATCTGCTTCTTGTTGGATTTAATATGTTTTTGGTCTGCTACAATACATCACTTGCTATACCGTTGTCCATTATAAAGCTCAACAATATATGTTTTAATGACAAGTCAGAGTCTTTGTGAGTCTATTGTCAATAAATGTTAGGCTAAATTGGATGAGGATTTATGTGGAGTTAATAGCAATAAATGATATTTGTAAGTGTTGTCAACTGACAGATCAATATGTACTTAATAATTCATGACGATTGGCTACATTGGTTTTACAAAGCAACGTTCAATATGGGCTCCACTATACAAAAAAAACAATATTTGGGCAGATTTGCTTTTGCTGCTGAATGCACATAAATTAACATTGTTTTCCCTTTAATATTAATTTCCTGTAGGATACTTGACAGAGAATATTAATTAATCTATTTGGTATATAGTTCTTAAATACCCTAGCTAATCTGATAATCCATATGCAAGGTTAAATACAAACACTACATCAATAGATATATGTCTATTGACAAGGTGGAGACGGTGGTATTTTAATGGAATTTCTTCTGATTAATAAGTCCGGGCGGGTTTTGCACTTTGAATACTTTATGCTTCAGACACACGGGGTCATTTATCAAAACCAAAAGCTCTCTGTATACGGTGAGGATTATGGAGTTTATACACAGACTTTGGAACACCGGTGCATTTGGAAAGAGTGGTGCCAGCGCCTCGGGCTGGGCCGGCTTCTCATGGCTGCCTGTGACCCTTTGAAACCTACGTCCAAACCGGAAACCGGACATTTAGATGAGGCTGTTTTGCCGATAAATTAATTTACCTTAAGTGGTTTTAGCGGTTGGGGTAAGGGGTTAAAGAGAAGGGTTTTTAGGGTAAGGGGTTAAGGTTTTTAGGGTAGTTGGTAGCGTTAAGATTAGAGGTTAAGATTAGGAGTTTAAAGGGTAACGAGTAAGATTAGGGATTTACCTTGGTGGTGAAACGGCCGATGGAGAGATGTCCCTGCGGTGAGGTGAGTGGCAGGTAAACGCCGGCAGCTTCCAACATTAACAGTTCACTGTAGAGTGGCACCACAGGGGTTAACCCCACATTTGAGGGGTGCGGGCTATCAGCAGGTATTTACTCACCGTATAACCATGGTCCCGAACAGCCCACTTCCCTCCCTCTTTTCGGGTTACACATACAGCGGCGTCATTAGGAATTGTCTTGTATTTCTTCATTTGTTCTGTGAAAATAAAGAAGGAAAAAGTTGAAGACATGTTTATCGGTGGGGGGCTGACATTCTGCGTGTTCCTTGTTCATGTTCAGTCTGGACAATGCCGCGTGTTCTCAACAAGTGACGCTCCAGTCTGGCACGGGTGGGATATCTGGGATTTTCTGTCAAGTTGAAATGTAAATAAATGTGTTTAGAGACGGGCGAATCCTTCGAAATCCGTTTCTCGGATTTTCGCTGCTGTTGCCCCCAAAATCCGTTTTGTGTTATGTAAAATCCGCAAATGGATTTAGGCGGTTTCAATCCGCACGGATTCAGCAAAATCCGCCATTCAGTGCAACCCGTGGATGGAATTGTAGCATCCAATCCGCAGATTCGGCAATCCAAGAATCCTCCATCGGGTCGCAGAATCCGCGGCGTGTATTGACAATAATAATAAAAAATCCCCAAAAAGCGAATCACCCTTCTTGACATTGATCCGCTGAAATCCGTGGTCCAAAGGAACCGGCCGATCCACTGCGGATCCAAATTCGGAAAAATGTTTTGCCCATCTCTAGTTTGCCCATCTTATTCCCTTATACTGGTGTTGTACAGTTGTTTGTGTGTTTCCCTTTTACAGGGGTTATTGTTCAGTGTGCCCTCAGAAAATAACAAGACCTGAAGTCATCGACGTGTGATGCAGGTATCGTGCCTGATTTTGCCGTCACCGCATCCCACAGGATCCCAGCCGTAGAAGTTGACGGGAAGACTAGAACCCTTTGGTTTGCCCATTTTCCTCTCTTTTTACGCCCTTGGCTTTTTTATATTTAGTTTAGCCTAGTTTCTATCACATGCATGTTTTAATTGCCTTACTGCAGGGGCTCTCAACTCCAGAACTCAAGAACCCCCAACAGGTCAGGTATTCAGGATACCCCAGCTTCAGCACAGGTGGCTCAATCTGTGGCTCAGCCACTGATTGAGCCACCTGAGCTGAAGCAGGCTCTTTGACTAAGCCACTGATTAACCACCTCTGTTGTGAGACTATCCTATCAAATTCCCCACCCTCTCCTCACATTCCCCCGGAGCCTGCCACCCTCCAGCTGTTTTACAGAGACTTCCCCTGCTATGAAGCGGTGCAGAAGATTAGAAGTGTTTGGCCTACTCATTTTATGTCATTATTTTTTAATTCTGCTGCTATTTTTACATCCAGGAAATGTCAGTAGGCGCCATAACCCCCCCAGTTGAAGTACTTTAAAATGATGTAATAATAATTTTTTCTATGGCTTTTTTTTTAAATACAAACAAAAGACACTTCCACTGTTTTTATATTTGTTGATATATTCTAAAAAACAGTATGACTCCCCCCCCCCCCCCCCCCCCCCCCCCCACATATTACACTTATTGTGCACCCACAGGTTACATTTATAATACAGGAACTCTGATACTGGCTTTGGTCAGCTTTTTACTGCACTAAATCCCACATAAGCATATGCTTCATGTATTTAACCCCTTCGGGGCACTCTCGCATACTTTACAACGTTTACTCCATCGGACAATAAGAAATGACATATACTCAGGGTAGGTGCCTGCTAAACGGAGGTTACCGTGACCAGGTTGGCGGCTTAAATCACGTTTTGATCAAAAGATGCAACCAAAGGACTCCTTTGTCACACAGATTTAGGTTCTAAATGTAAACAGGTCACTGGTATATTTTAGCGAAATTGGTAGCAGTGCAGGATCTGTTCTCTTGTTTTCCAATACACTTATTGTATTTCACATACATTTCAATTTTTGAATAAAATGTTGTGTTCATTGCATCTTTTGGTCTGGATATAGGAATAACACAAATGTATAATACTGTACAAGTGAGATGAAGAGCACAATGGTGTTGAAACCAGTTGGGATGTGATACTGTAGCTTCCTCTCCATCAGTATGCTGTTTTTAATGTCAAGAAGGAAGGATTCCTTGTTCTATTTCACCTGGGAGTGTTTCTGCTCCCGATGAGTTATCCGATTTGAAATATATGGAAGCAC
Source organism: Ascaphus truei (assembly GCA_036426205.1). Classification (NCBI taxonomy): domain Eukaryota; kingdom Metazoa; phylum Chordata; class Amphibia; order Anura; family Ascaphidae; genus Ascaphus; species Ascaphus truei. The sequence continues at coordinate 43,719,784 of CM071576.1, read as the reverse complement.
GTTGAGATGAACGCCCTGGGTTCATCCTGGAATGGTGGAGAATCTCTTCTTCAGTTTTCATTATTGACTGCCGTTAGTGGTGAAGGGCTGAAATTGATCTGATTGCATGAATATTTCTCTGCTTTTTTTCACACTACTGTACAAGTGAGAATGAAGACCATGAGAATCAAAGGAGCTGATGAGAAATGGTGACTAGATTTGACCAAAAGGTCAACAGGCATAGAATATTTCACGGAGTGACTTAACTCCTTAGACACCAGAGTAGTACACCAAGCCATGGGAAATATGCAAAAAAAGCTTTGCAGGAAAGCACAAGAAAGGAAATCAGTATATGTAGAATGAATATTGTTAGGGATGCAGTATTTTTACAGCACCATTTTTTAGAGATCAATAAGATTTGTTGACTCCATGGGTTATATTTGTACTTTTCCTGTTTCTTATGCAGAAAAACATATCTCAGGAACTGAAGGATCCCTGGATTTCTGAGACTGCGTTTTAACTGTGTGTGCACCCCACGCCCACCCGACCCCCAGGTATTACTAAAAACTCAAATTGAGGGGGAGCATATTTCTGCTTTAAATTGACAGTCCCACAAAAGAGGAACATTTTTTTTTAATCACACTTAAGGTAACATTTTCATGTAAGTGCTAACAGCGTTAAAATAAATGTTTCTATTTTCATCCCGCGGCATTTAATTACAATCTTATTAGCTGATTATTGCTCTTTCCTTTTATCTCTTTGGGTAATGATTACAAGACCTACAAAGATACATACTCTGTGCCCAGGACATACTTGAAAACGAGAGATAACTCTCAATGTATTACTTCCTGGTAAAATATTTTATAAATAAAAAAAAAATAAGACAATGGAGCCTATTCTGGTAGCTCCGAAGTGTGAGAAACCGCTTCTAAATTGCCCTTTATTGGTGGGTAGGATTAATGCAAATCCAGAATCCGGTGCTCAAAAGACCACACAAACAAATAACACAGTGATGATAGTCTAGTTCAATCTTTGCACATATATGCAGCAGCTGCGGAGATCATCCGAGTCCATAAACGGATAGCGCAGCATTGTATCCATACTGTGTGTGACCGTGAAGGTATATGAGTATATATGAAAGCCAAACCCCACTCACAAAGGAGGGAGACGGTCGCGGGTGTCCTGCAAGAGCAGAACTACCAACGCTGTCAGTCCACACCAGATATGGAGGGGGTAAGCAGGCGAAACAACTGACGTAAAACTAAAGCACAATAATGATGAAGAACTGACTATTAAACTCCTCATGGTCCTCCAGCGACGATTCCCGGCAGGCGCACTCCCAGGCGCGCTCCCAGACGCGCTCCCAGGCGTGAATAGATTAAGGAAGAGATCCAAATAGGAATAGCCAGTGCGCAGCCAAAATAGCAAAGCTGGGACGTGGTGATCACAAAGTTATTTAGGTGTAGTAATAGTGCTGGTAATCCCCTAACATGTTTCACACTAGAAGAGTGAAATTAAATTGCCCTTTGAAGCGAATTGGCATGCTTTGCTATTCTGTAAGCACTTACTGCATGTCCAAACCGCGTCTAAATGGCTTTTTTTTTAGAAGCGGTTTCACTCCGGCTCTGACAATCCAATCTGTGCGTCAAAAAAGCCTCAAACTCGCATTTTTTTGCCCACAACTGCTATTCTCATAGCTCCGTTAAGCTAACCACTTCTAAACAATCTCAGTGTTTTCACAGCACCTCTATGCAGGAGAGATTGGTACTGCGAGTTCTATCCAGAGCCTGGAATGTGGGTTTAGCTGAGAGAGCAAAAAAGATGTCAGACTGGGGATGGAGGTTCCACTTCTAAAGCAAGTACACTCCGGGGGTTTGGCTGTTACTCCGGGCAGTTTGGCTGTTACACCGGGCAGTTTGGCTGTTACTCCGGGCAGTTTGGCTGTTACACCGGGCGGTTTGGCTGTTACACCGGGCGGTTTGGCTGTTACACCGGGCGGTTTGGCTGTTACACTGGGCGGTTTGGCTGTTACTCCAGGCGGTTTGGCTGTTACACCGGGCGGTTTGGCTGTTACACCGGGCGGTTTAGCTGTTACACTGGGCGGTTTGGCTGTTACACCGGGCAGTTTGCCTGTTACACCAGCGGTTTGGCTGTTACACCGGGCGGTTTGGCTGTTACAACGGGCGGTTTGGCTGTTACTCCAGGCGGTTTGGCTGTTACACCGGGCCAAGGGGCATGTTCAGGCAGGGCGTGTACAGGCAGCGGCGTGTACAGGCAGGGGCGTGTACAGACGGGCGTGTACAGACAGGGGCGTGTACAGACAAGGGCGTGTACAGGCAGCGGCGTGTACAGGCAGGGGCGTGTACAGGCAGGGGTGTGTACAGACAGGGGCGTGTACACTCAGGGGCATGTACAGGCAGCGGCATGTACAGGCAGGGGCATGTACAGGCAGTGGCATGTACAGGCAGGGCATGTACAGGCAGCGGCATATACAATATACAGGCAGCGGTATATACAGGCAGCGACTTATACAGGCAGTGGTGACCTTTTAAACAGATGAGAGATGTATTTTTTTTTTTGCTTTGTTTAAATTGTAATGACTCCCTAGTAACTAAAATACTGTGAGTTTCTGTTCTTTATCTCATTTCTTTTTTGATAACATTGTTTGTAAGACATAGGGGCTTATTCTTGTAGCTCCGAACGTGTTAGGGCCAACCTGCACGGAGTGAAGTGTGAGAAAAAACCCTATTCTCAACCACTTCTTCTAAACCGCTTCGCTTAAAAAGTGCCAAACTGCCCGATGTAACAGCCAAACCCCCCCGGTGGTACAGCAACCCCCCCCGGTGTAAAGCCAACCCGCCCCTGTGTAACAGCCAACCGCCGGTTGTAACAGCCAGCCATTAACAACCAAACCGCATGGTGTAACAGTTCAAACCGCCTTGGTGTAACTCCAAACCGCCCGGTGTAACAGCCAAAACGCCCGGTGGTTAACAGCAAAACCTCCCGTGTACAACAAAAACCGCCAGTGTAACAGCCAAACTGCCGTCGTGTAACAGCCAAAACTGCCCAGTGTAACAGCCAAAACTTGCCCGGTGTAACAGCGCCAAACCGGCACCCGCCGGTGTTCCCTTTCACATCTTTCCTTGTTTCTCACCAACTTTCCGGCACGCACGCCCATTTTCACGGAAACCCTGCCCGGTGTAACCGCCAAACCCCCGTGTAAACAGCCAAAACCACCGCCCGTGTAACAGCCAAACTCCCGTGTAACACCAAACCCCGGTATCCCATTCCCGTGTACAGCCAAACCCCGGTGTAAACAGGCAAACGAGCCCCGTTTCACCAGGAAACTGCCCGGGTAACACCAGGCCAGTACATCTAAACCCCCGTTGAGACCATGCCAAACTCCCAGCCGAGAAACAGGTGCAGACATTGGCAAAACTGCCCAGTGAAACAGACACCAACCGCCCAGCCGGTGTTAACAGCAACCAACGCCCGTGTAACACGCCAAAACCGCCATGCGTAACAGCCAAACGCCCCGTGTAACCGCCAAACTGCCGGTGATAAAGCCAACCCCAAACCCGGGACCCCGAATCCGTTAGCCAACCCGGTTACCCAACCGGTGTAACAGCCAATCCGCCCGGTGATCACCTGGCCGTTACAGCCAACTCCGAAAACACAACGCGTGACACACACTGTATCAGAGCAAACCACCCCGGTGTAACAGCCAATCGCCCCCGGTGTACCAGCGCCCTGCCTGAACATGCCCCTTGCCCTGCCTGAACATGCCCCTTGCCCCTGCCTGTACATGCCCCTTGCCCATGCCTGTACATGCCCCTAGCCCATGCCTGTACATACCCTGACTGTACACGCCCCTGACTGTATATGCTGCTACCTGTATATGATACTGAGAGGGATTAACCATTTAATTTACTTGAGAGAAATAGAACAAAGTTCTTTAAACCAGTGCTACCCAGTATTGGGCATAAACAGCATGTGAATAAAGCTGTAATTAGTTGGTTAGGAAAGACCCATACATGTGAGGATAGTACAGTAGTAATGAAATGATGAAATGTTCTATCTTCAAAGCTCATATATGGGGGTATGTATATGCCTGTTGCAGGGGATAATACAGCCAGTAATAGCCTGACTGGCAATAGTGACTGGTTCTCCTCCTGTGCCTTGGAAAATACACCCCTAGAGCTAAATACTGTATGTAGTCCTGTCTGGTTTGGGCTATCAGTTTGCCATCCTCCTGGCAGTAATCCCTTGTAAGGGCAGGTTGCCAGGAGTAATCATGGGTTTCCCCCACACTCCTGCATCTCAGTGAGTCACAGAGAAGGTAGTGTAATCAGGCCTGGTGTCCAATCAGGGGCAAGGGGCTGGTTCCTACTGGATCTGTACTTAAGGGGCTGCACTTCCTGAATTTAATTAGTCTGCCTCTACCTTGAGAGAGGCATAGTCTACCCTTGAGCAGTGTGCAGGACTCTGCATACTTTGTGCAGTCCCTTAGGGGAGCGGTAGAGGACTGTTCCCCTTACTCTAACAGAGAGTAAGGGAAGAGCTAGGACTGCTCCTGATGCCCGCTGGCTGGGAGTGTAGGTCCAGGGACATTCTAAGGGTGAAGGCCCTATATGAGCTGCTGACGACTGCTGTGCTGTGTGCATAAAGAATAAAGAGACCCTGTTTAACATACTTCTGTCCTGAGATTGAAATCTATCGGGAAGAAGGAGAAAGAGACTCTCAAGCAGGGATTTCTCCCCTTATCCTGGGGACTGCAAGAGATGGAGGCGCTGTCAACGTGAGTAAGAGTCAGGTTATACCCTCAAAGCCTGTCCTGTTGACATCCCCTACCATCATGCGGGAGACTCAGGGCTACTGTTTATCAGCAGGTATGCACCACACTACTCCAAGTGACCAGCATAGTTTTCCCCGTAATAGACACTATTTGCGATTGGGGGGGAGGGGAGGGAAACAGGGTTACATGTATGTCATCTTCATGCCAGGAAGTAAACAAAGAAATAACTTGTTATGCTACTCACTGTGAGGTCTCTCCTCTTGAGCGTGCTTCCGGCTGTAATCGCGGATGGATTGTAAACCGGCGAGTCTATTTCCGGTTTGACGCTGACGACGCCAAGTGGCGCACGTCGTGACACTTCTGGTTTTATTTATTTCTACAGACAAGACAGTGGGATACACTCTTTGACAAAGCGCAGCAGATGGTGCAATTCAGTTGGTTACATCGGTAGTTAAATGCCAATGCTGCAGATGTCCGGAGCTGCAGCGGTGAAATAAAAAAGCCGTGGCTTCGGAGGCAGCGTCTGCCACGGTAGCGCTGCGGGGGGTCCATGCTGCCAGATCGGACCCTTCACGGTGATAATCCTCTGGTGCCGGGGCAGTCATTGTTGCGGTCACCCAGCTTCAACAAATATTAATCATATCAGTATTTCATTCTTTCATATCCTTTTATTTAGACTTCTAGCACAGATACCAGGAGGGATTTCTGGAGCCAAGACCCAACAATTGTATTATAAAGAGGCAGTGTCATATGAAAAGTACTGTAGGGAATCAATGCTTATTACTAAGGTACAGCACTGAGTATGCTCCAGGGGGAAGAAGAAGTTTAGGTGATGTTATTCCTGAGATAGATGTGATGCCACAGTGTTATATTTCTAACTCCTGTATTAAAGTATTAACCTTTCCCCACTCCCTGAAGTATAAATATTACACTGGCAGTGAAGAAAATACATCACAGTGACCTCCCTACACTCGAAGCTTGTTTTATTACACGTGCAGGAGGAAACAATGGTAACACAGCAAAGAATGCTTCAGATCAAGGCGACGGGGGTGCTGTATACTAAGAGATTCGGGTAGACTCCCCCAATACTTTCTTGCTAATGATATTGTTGACCCCTGCTTAGTGTGGACCATAGACATACAGTGTATCTTCCTCTCATCACAAGTTTAGTGACACCTCAGAGACCCACAGAAAGTCTGGTTGATATAACTTGGTGAGTTTGGTTTCTGCTCACCATAATCCAAAAGCTTCATCGATAGTGCAGCGGAAAACATAACATATGTGTTTCTGTGCCCCAGGCTGGTCAGTAGGGGCCTTTGTTGCTGAACTGCAATGCTTACCAGGGCACTGTGCATTTGATACTGTCATAGAAGATATTCTACCGGTCCCTTTGGTCTGTAACATTAATGATGGAAAAACCCAGAGAAGCCTTCTGGCAAAAGTCAATTTAGACTTAAGGCCTCTCTTGAAATAACGTAAGTTATGGAAGCTGCAGCCCAGCATGTTTCTGATTTACAAAGTCGTATAAAGCACCAGACAACCGATCAACCACCTACACTATGCATGCACAATGTTTCTCTAACAACACAAGAACACACTGGTAAACAGAGGTGTCACCTTAATGAGACACAGCAATGCTGTGAATGTGGGGCAAGTCATGCCTAGGCAAGGACACAGTCTACTGCGCCTGTCAAAAGCAAGGTCATGTCAACAAAATATGTTCTAATAAAAACAGGCAATGTTCACTGAATAAAGTCCTGGGGGGAACTGCCAAAGAGATGAGAAGAGGTAGGATAAAAAGGGAAAGAAGAAATCCGGCATCAGAGGAGACATTGAGAGTGCCGGACACTGCAGAGCCTCCAGCAGACCACATTGTATATGCTTTCTGAGTCAGAAATATTTCAAAACAAATCCATAATTGAAGATCACTGTCAAGGGATGGGCTGTCATTGAGCTTCTTTATATCAATTCACATTTGACTGAGTGTATAATATTGGAATCTATGTTTAGATCATCTCTATTTTTATATACTACACCAGGGCTTTTCAACTGGCGGCCTGCTGGCAACTGGGCCCTGAGGTGCTCCTTGGCCTCTCAGACATGAAGTATGAAATGAGCAGGAGCAAAGTTACGTTACTATCTCTGGAGCTGTGACTTTAAGCTTTTCCGACATTAACTCTTGCTACATCTGGACCAGCAGTTATGGCACAGAGGAGGGGCTCCACAGTAACCAGGGAAGCAAGCTCCGATACTGGGCATGGCAAGAGTTGAGATGACCTATTAGGGTCGGTAGGTGAACCTACCTTTGGAGGGAGTAAAAGGAAAGGTCCAAGCCCGTGAGGCTGAAGCTAGCTAAAAAAAATATTTAATCTAAATAGGACCTCAATCAAATACAGATACTGGCTCATGAAAAGGTTCCTTGTGAAAGACACGTACAGTTGCTCAAGGAAAGAGTTGGGGCCCAGTATAATCGCCTGCCATTTAGAATCTCTGCAGCAACTGCTATTTTTTAAAAGCGGTAGATCTTTTGTTTCAAGACCTACCAGCATGCCTGTGTTTATTGGGATTAAATTCTGGTAACTGATGGCGCTGATGGCGAACATTTGGAAAACCTCAACCAAATATTGCTAAGATTGTTGGTTGCTGGGACATGCCAGTCCTGGAATCTGCTGAGACGCTGCTCCTTCATCAACGGAGCCTGGGACTGCCCCAAGATATATATATATATATATATATATATATATATATATATATATGCAGTGGAAGTGTATTGTGTGTATTTACCTACACACTCACTCCACATTTCAGTAACATACATATACATCTAAATAATATTCACATATACAAGTTTGCTATAAATGGAATTATTACAATTTTACATTATATACACGTGCAATGAATGGAATAAACACTGTAATAAGTTTGAAATCGCCTATCCGAGCTGCTATGCATGGCTGATCCCTTTTCTCCAGCTTCCTTGAATGTACTCTATGAGGAAGATCATGTGACCAGATGCTAGTGCACGTTTAGAGAGAGGGAGGGCAGTGCTGACAAAGGGGTGTGCCTGGGTTTGTGACAGGACATGAAGGGGCAGTGCCTTAGCAAATGCTTGTTAAAATAGAATACAAGAAAATTGGTCTTTCAAAGTTGTTTTTTTTAAAACAGAAAATGCTAAAAGTATTATTTCTTACTACAGAACTGATTTATTAAAAAAAACACACATGCAGGATATTGACTGAACTGCAGCTTTAATATGTACAGCCTTATAGCAAGTGTGGGATGGGACTTATTTAAATATACTTTGCATATCCATTAGCATATTTCCCACTCAGGTACCTCAGGTGGGCCCCTTTTCCAGCAGAGGCATGTCTCCTTAATTTAAATGGAGGGACGTTTGAAGTGATTGATATATATCAATCTGTCTAAGACATGCAAATGAGCATACAGTAATATTTCCATTTGCTATATGCTTTGCTGTGGAGGGTTTTTGTCACTTTTTTTACCCACCATAACTTAACTAAGTATGGTAAAACCTATCCTTGCTTCATTTTTGCATAGCCAGTATAACCAACCCCACACTGTGGAGACCTATTAAGGTCAAAACAGCTGTCTGTCTGTGGGTGGGTTTACTGACTATGCATCTTAACCCTCGATGTGCTCAAAGCTGTGACCATGCAGCAAGCTTAAGCCTATAGGGAACCATGTTTATGTTTTTTTAGCAAAAGGTGGCACTGTGCGCTCATTTGCATGTCATTTCCCAGAATCCCTTGCTGCAGTGGAAGTGCTGTGTGCTGGGTGATAATGGTGAAAGGCGGGGTTGCAGACCTGCCTAAGACATGCAAATGAGCATGCAGTAATATTTCCATTTACATATATATACATATACAAAAAGAGGGACAGCACAGCTCCAATAGTGCATACATGTGTATAACTTTTAATACAAATATATAAACCGAAATGTGGATTGCGGAAATTTTGAAATTGTGTATAGGACATATAATACGGGACACCAATATCACTGTGGGTTAATTGGACACACCGGAACAGCTTCCTGTGTAGTAAGAGCGCCTTCCTTCCACCGATACCGTGCGCACTCTGGGAGTGCACGTCCGCACCAAGCTCCCTCCGCACATGCGCAATAGTGCCAGAGGTTCCTCTATAGCAGGGACTCACTTGTGCCTCTAATAGCGGGCGCGCTCCAGGAGTGCACGTCCGCAATAGACTCCCTCCACACACGCTTGCTGCCATACCGGCACTTCAACTGTCTGGTGTCACAGTGTTACAATACTAACCACACTAAACACAGTTTGGCTCCAGATTAAAGGACAGTCCTAAAGCGCAGCCCACCCTATGCGTTTCGTCGCTAGAGTCTTGCAACTTCGTCAGGGGAAGGAGGGTTGATGACACACAGAGTCTTTAAATAGAAAAAACCTAATTAGATAATTGGACATCCAATATTTAACCCTCTACAACAGCGTTTCCCAAATGGTGGGTCGCGACCCGGCACCGGGCTACGGCACCAAAATTGCCGGGTCGCAGCGAGGCTGGCCGCGCGGTGTCTCCTCCCAGCCCCCCACCCCCCGAGTTAAAAAAAATAGCAGCGATTCCCCCCGTGGTCCCACGCGCATGCGCAGGGCCTGCTCCCTTCCTCCCCCCCACTCCCAATGTGGGACGGAGGAGGAAGTACCAGCTCCTCTGCGGCCCGCTTCCTCCCGCGACCCGCTTCCAGAGCTCTCCTCCCGTGGCACCCCCTCCCGAGCCCACCTCCTGGGGCACCACTCCGGAGAGGCGACCATCTCCCCGGGGGCACCCTCACGGAGACCACTCCCAGGGCACCCCCTCCCCAAAGCCCACCTCCCGTGGCCACCCCTCCCGAGCTCACCTGGTATTTTCCGTGGGGGGCACCCCCTCCCGAGCTCAGACCTGCCCGTTGGCCACCCCTCCCGAGCTCACCTCCATGGCCATACGAGCGCACTCCTAGCACCCCTGCCGATTCACCTCCGTGCCACCCCCTCGAGCTACCTCCCTGGCACCCCTCCCGAGTCACCTCCGTGCACCCCCTCCCGAGCCTCAACCTCCCATGGCCCCCCTCCGAGCTCATCACGTGGCACCCCCTCCCGAGCTCACCTCCAGGGGCCACCCCTCCCGAGCTCACCTCCCATGGCAACCCCCTCCCGAGCGTCCACATCCCGTGCCACCCCCTCTGCGAGCTCACCTCCCGTGCATCCCCCTCCCGAGCTACACTCCCGTGCCCAACCCCCTCCCGAGCTCAAACTCCGTGGCTCCCCCCCATCCCTGCAGATTTCAGGTCCCCAGCGTGCCACCCCCTCCCGAGAACACCTCATGCCAACCCAGACACCTCCCGTGCCCCCAAGGCCCCACTCCCGTCCGGGCAGCAGGGGATATCGGGGGGCAGCAGGGGAAAAGCGTCCGGCGGCAAGATAAGTCACCCACCACCCACCCAGTCACTGTCACCCACCCTGTCACTGTACCCACCCACCAGTCTGCACCCAGTCACTGCACCCACCCACCCAGTCACTGTCACCCACCAGTCACTACACCAACCACCCCAGTCACTGTTCACCCACCCAGTACCCACTGTCACCCACCCACCCAGTCACGCACCACCCACCCAGTCACTGTCACCCAAGTCTACGTCACCCAACCCACTCAGTCACTGTCACCCACCCAGTCACTGTCACCCACCCATGTCAGTGTAACCCACCCAGTCATGTCAACTGTCATCCCCACCCACTGCACCATGTCCCACCCAGTCACTGTCACCCCACCCACCCAGTCATGTACCCACCCACCCAGTCACGTCACCCAGCCAGGTCACTGTCAAAGTCACTGTCACCCACCCAGTCACTGTCACCCACCCAGTCACTGTCACTGTCACTGTCACCCACCCAGTCACTGTCAACACCCACTGTCTCCCACCCAGTCACCCAGTCACTGCCTCCCACCCAAGTGTCCCAGTCCCCCCTCCCAGTCCCCGCCTCCAGTCCCCCAATCCCACCACCCAGGCCCCCCTCCCACTCCCACATCCCCACCAGTCCCCCTCCCTTTTCCACCCAGTACCCCCTCCCAAACCACCCAGTCCCCGTCCCCTCCCACCACACCAGTCCCAGTCCCCCCTCCCACCCCACCCAGCCCCCTCACCCAGTCCCCAGTCCACCCAGTCCCAGTCCCCCCTCCCACCCAGTACCCAGTCACCCCTCCCAGCACGGTTCCCAGTCACCCTCCCACCTCAGTCCCAGTCCCCCTCCCCCCAGTCCACTTCCACGCCCAGTACCCACCCCAGTCCAGTCCCCACTCCCACCCACCCACCAGTCCCAGTCCCCCTCCTCACCCACCCGAGTCCCGAGTCCCCCCCTCCACCCGTCCAGTCAGCCCCTCCCTCCATCACCCCAGTCAGTCCCCCCTCCCCCCTCCACACACAGTTCCCCCCTCCCACCCACCCAAGTCCCAGTCCCCACAGTCCAGAAACACACCCCCAGTCCCCTCAATCCATCCCACCAGTAACCCCCCCCCCCCCACAAATCAGAGGAGCACTAAAATGTCACCTGCCGGTGCCCACAGACAAGGGGGGTCGTCCTACCAGGTCCCCAAATGGTATCAGGGTAAAGAGAGTAGTCCAGGCACGCGGTTTTATCACAAAGTAGAACATTTAATCCAGCATAAATCCAACGTTTCGGCTGCACACAGGTAGGGTGAGAGCTCTCACCTTTACAATGGCTGCCTGTGTGCAGCCGAAACATTGGATTTATGCTGGATTAAATGTTCTACTTTGTGATAAGACCGTGTGCCTGGACTACTCTCTTCTCTCTGAGACAGAGCCTCCTGAATCTATCACCTCCCAAATGTGACAAGGGGATATGTTCCAAACCTATGATACTCATACAAGATGGGTCTTCGTTGTGTCTAGTTAGAAAATGTTTAGACAGGCTGTGAGCCTGATTCCCATTAATTACATTTCTTCTATGCTCCAAGAACCTTGTGCTGACAGCACGAATGGTTCTACCTACATATTGTGGGCCACAGGGACAAGATATGAGATAAACAAATGATGAAAGACAGTTAATTCTCCCTTTAACTTCATATTATTTGCCATTTGATGAAGAACGGAATGAGTTGTTAGTAACTAAATGTTTGCAGGTGAGACACCTGTTGCGCCAACAAGTGAAGTTACCATAGTGTAAATTACTATTTACAGAAAAACCACTATTGGTGTCCCTTAGTTTACTAGGCGCTAAAATGTTCTTCATATTCTTAGCTCGTTTGTATGTTACAGGTATAACTGATGGTAAAGAGGATCCTAATATAGGATCACTCTTAAGAATGTTCCAGTACTTGCAAAGTACCCCTTTGATTCTTGAGGCAGCTTGATTATACTTCGTGAGGAACCTTGGACAGCTTTCTATACAGGAATTATCTACTGAAGACTGTAAAGATTGATGTTTCATAATAGTAAATCCAAGAATAAAGGTAGATGGAGCACTGCCTGTGAAAAATAAAGGGCTGGAGGCTGGTAGGAATAAAATTAAAAATGCTTTATTCTAATGCATGGGACGTAGACATGGCTACAAAAAAAAACGGGACCTCTAACGTTTCACCCGCGTGACAGCGTGAAAACGCGTTAGAGGACCCGATTTTTTGTAGCCTACTCATGCATTAGAATAAAGCATTTTTAATTTTATTCCTACCAGCCTCCAGCCCTTTATTTTTCACAGGCAGTGCTCCATCTACCTTTTTCTTGGATTTACTATGACTTCATGGACGGAGGCACGCCACTCTCACCAGATTTAATTAATTGTGAGTAGTAACTTGTATCTCTATCTACAAGAGCTATTGCAGTTAGGTTATTTATTGCTCTAGCCTAGGGATATAGGACTATTGTTCCCACTAGTGGGTGTGGGGTGGGTTCCCTTCATTGTGGATTCATTGCACACATCCACTGTGAGGTTTCATCCTAATTTGGAGTCCCATATTATGGCTATAATGTGAGCTTTATGCCTATGTACTGCATATACTATTCTCTACAGAGGACGTATCATTTCCTGGACTTTTATTAGCTATATTGCTACTGTTATCCTAGATATTTAGAAGCACCTATTGGGGATTCATTTCCCATTTCCACTATGTTTCATAATAGATTTAGTTAAAAGGCTACTCCTACCAATTTGTTTTACTTCATTAAATGTTCTTAAAACCAGATATTTGTTATAACCTTTGTCTAAGAATGTAGTAACTAAATCTTGACCCTGTTTAACAAAATCTTGCTCTGAGGTACAGTTTCGTTTTATTCTGTAAAACTGGTTTCCAGGAATATTCTCCAGCCCTTTTGCATGATGGTTGCTTGATGCATGTGTAAAAACCCAAATCTCAGATAGGGTCTCCAAGGGGCACACAGGGCTACACATGCAAATAGCCGTTGACAGCTACTTCCTTAATATTAGTCCTTGTGTAAATGTGATGATCACCCTCATACGGGAACTGTATCATGGTTCATAGTAACATATTATTTTAATTATAAAATCAGTGAAGGTAAAAAGTATTGGACTCGCACAAACGTGTGAATCGCATAACAAACAGCTCCACATGGGATTTCCTCCAGGATTTCTTTTTCTTACATATATAGAAACACACACAAGTACAGAGACACAGATACACACATGTAGTATATACTGTATATATATATACAATGATGAAAAAATGTTTGTGGACCCCAATGATAATTACAGAAATTCCATAGTTTTCCCATAATAACCTTCTTGAATCAAAATCAGTCTTTTCCTAAAATATCCAATGGGGTTTATATTAACCAATTCCATGTCTTTTAACAGAAAATGATGTATGAATTATACAAACAATGAGTAATTAAGAGTCAGCAAAAGTAAGTGAAACCCTGTTTTTCTCAGCTAAATTAAAGCGGATAATTAGAATCAGGTGTTTAAATAATCAGGTAGCTCTTCAGGGGTGAGTGTGGGAGGCCCTACCCTATATAAAGATCAGAAACTTTGTGAGTTTGGTCTTCACAATACAGGTGTGGAAACACGTCATACTACGGTCACAAGAAATCTGAGCACCTCAGAAAAGCAATTTGATGCTCCTCTGTATATAAAGGGTTACAAAAACATCTCTAAGGATTTGGGGCTCCACCAATCCACTGTCTACAAATGGAGAAAGTTAAAGACCACAGTCACTCTACCCAGGAGCGGTCATCCTACCAAAATCTCTCCAAGAACAAACCAGCAAATCAACCAGGAAGTCACAAAGAACCCTAGCGTAACATTCAACGATCTGCAGGCCACTCTCACCTTAGCTAATGTGAGTGTTCATGGCTCAACTATCACAAAAAGACTGAAGAAGAATGGTGCTCATGGAAGAATAGCCAGGAGGAAACCACTGCTCTCTATAAATTGCTGCCCGACTGAATTTCACCAAAGAGCTCATAGATGAACCACAAGACTTCTGGAACAATGTTCTCTGGACAGATTAGTCAAATGTAGAACTTTTGGCCTCAGTGAGAAACGTTGTTTTTGCAAAAACCTAACACTGCATTCGAACAGAAGAACCTCATCCCAACCATCATGCATGGTGGTGGGAGTGTGAAGGTTTGGGGCTGCTTTGCAGTCTCAGGACCTGGATGACTTGCCATCATTGATACAACCATGAATTCTCCATTGTATCAGGAAGATTCTAGAGGAGAATGTCAGACCATCCGTTATGTCAGACAATCCGTTCGTGAGCTGAAGCAAAAGTGGGTCACGCAGCAAGATAATGATCCTAAACACCCAAGCAAACCTACAAAGGAATGGCTGCAGAAGAAGAAATACCGCGTTTTAGAATGGCCTAGTCAAAGTCCGGACCTAAACCCCATGGTAATGTTGAGGCAGGACCTGAAGAGAGCTGTCCATGCAAAGAAGCCCTCAAATGTCACTGAGTTAAAGCAGTTCTGTAAAGAGGAAGGGGGTAAAATTCCTGAAAAATCGATGTGAGAGACTGACCAGCAGTTACAGGAAATGTTTAGTTGAAGTCATTGAGGCTCAATGGGGTGCTACCAGGTACTCAATGGGGTGCCACCAGGTACTCAATGGGGTGCCACCAGGTACTCAATGGGGTGCCACCAGGTACTCAATGGGGTGCCACCAGGTACTCAATGGGGTGCCACCAGGTACTGAATCTAAAGCTTCAAATTATTTTTCACTTATGCATATTGAATGGTGAATCATTTGTGAATAAATAAATGTTGAAAAAGTATCATCTTTTAATATAATTTGTTAGATCAGGTTATCTTTATATATTATTATAGATTAAGATCTAATAACATTTTAGGTTTCAAATATGTGTTATGTGAAAATCCTAAGGGGTTCGCAAACTTTTTCTCGTCACAGTAGTTTCCGGAGCAGCGGCTGAAAAAGAAAAAAATCCGCAACTCTGGCGACAGGGCCGGCGGCGACATCACTTTTTGATCGGAACCACCGCAGTGTTAATCCTCCATCACCGAGCAGCCAGCGGCGCGTTCCTGCTGCCAGAGACAAGTAATCTTGCTACAACTGTACATATATTTGTGTATGTATATACAGTATGCGCAGCACATAAACACCTATTCTGTTATTTTAGTTTCCTGGCGATAGAAGGCGTCTTATGGAATAGCACTGCTTATTAAATATGACACAATATGCACTAAAATATATATTAGAAGAGTGCTGATAAGTCGCGAACAAATATATAAATATTTTTAAATATAGATATCAGGGGAAAGAAAATCCCTAAGAGATATAAATTATATGTATTAAAAGTTCAGCTGGCGCTCTTACCAACATATGATTTGTATGTAAATTCAAATACCATCAAAAATAGAAGTATTAAGAAATAAATTCAATACATGTGTATAATAGAAATATATATATATATTTATTTAAAAATGATCCAATATACATAAAATCTTGGAGTCCAATTCAGTCTCTATATGGGTATGCAGCTTCTTAGAACCGGATCCAACCCTCAGGTCCGGAAGAAACTATAGAAACAAAGAAAGAAAGCACAAAACCCATAGTGTAGTATACTGTAGTCAGTTTAAGTGAAAGAAATACAGTTAGAAACACTTACATAGATAAGTCGTTATAAGGCACTTCAGGAAAAATAAACTGGGTCTCAGTGTCCACCGGTATAGTAGCAGTCCTCCTGTGTGCCTGCCAGTGTGCCTGCCAGTGTGCCTGCCAGTGTGCCTGCCAGTGTGCCTGCCAGTGTGCCTGCCAGTGTGCCTTCCCTGTCGTTCTCTGTCCTCATCCTCTCGATCTCTGGCGTGATCCCGCTTCCGCGTTATGTGACTCACGGCTCGTAACACCCGTTAGGGCAAACAGGAGGACTGCTACTATACCGGTGGACACTGAGACCCAGTTTATTTTTACTGAAGTGCCTTATAACGACTTATCTATGTAAGTGTTTCTAACCGTATTTCTTTCACTTAAACTGACTATACTACACTATGGGTTTTGCGCTTTTTTTCTTTCTTTGTTACAATATGCACTAGTAATAAACCTGTACACTAGGTCTATTGAAAGCTTCAATTATGTTATTGTTCAATGCTATTGTTTGGAATATTATTTTGGAAATAGCTGTCTCACACAGATGTGCGTGGGACTGACAGAGGGATATTCTTAGTCCTACACGGATCAGCAAATCAGGCTGAAAGCTTTTACATTTTCCTGTTGACAGAACTGAAGTGAATTTGCCGACTTCCCAAAAATGTTGAACTAATGATTGGAACCGACGTGTGCCTCAGTTTCACTACATTACCTACTGTCTCTGTATGGGAGTATATATACATATATATTTATCATTATCTTCAATCCCCTGATGGATGAAGGTCTTCCTAATAGTTACAAGCGTCTCTTCTCCATGTTGCTCCAACAAATGTAATAATTTCCTCCTCCCATCTAACATTTGGTCGTCGTTTTGGTCTACTGATGTCCATTAGAATCCAGTAGAGTACCATCTTGGTCTAATTATGGTCATTTCTTCTTGCAATTCTTTTCACCCATGTGATGGTGTCACAGACGTTCGTTTGCTTTTGAACCCACTCATTATTTTAATGTCGCTTCGGGTAATACCCATCATGCATCTCTCCATAATTTGAGTTTTTTTATGCTACTGGGTTAACTTTGCATGTAGGGTCCACGGGATCTGCAAATCAAAGCAATGTCGGAGCAAAACAGGGGCATTTGAATCCTACACTAATGTATCAAAGTATTTAGCTTTAATGTTGCCCAATCCGTCCTTACTTGTGACCTGGGGAATGTCAGTAGTTGGGGAGAAATTAGATGGTGCACATACATTATTATAATGAGATCTATCACATTCTGCATCTCTACGCGTCATTTTTTTTCTTGTTTCTAGTTGCCTCCAAAAATCCACCATCTCTAAAGCGTATTGTAAGTCTAAAAATCCCATATATGAAACTGTTCTTACATATGTATGTATATCTTTATATACAGTATGTAAGGAATCGGGGAACACGTCCTTTGCGATGTGTTCCCTCCTTACCTGTCTCCGCACAGACCTCCGCTCTGGCTCCAGCGCGTGCGCGCACCCCTGCTCTGCTTACAGAGCGCGCGCGCACGCGCAGCTCTTCTAATGATGCCATGGAGCTGAGCTCCGCCCCCTCTGACGTGCCGCGCTCCTCTCTCGCGCAGCGTGCTCACATGACGACGTGCACCGCTCCCCAGCTGCGTGACAAGATCTCCCAATGCCCACTTGCCTCCTGCAGCCTATCCTAGCCTCCGCAGAGGCCGCACCTCCGCTCCGCCTCCTTGGCTATTGGTTCCTGTTCCTGTTATATATCCCTGCTCTCACTTCTAGTCTTTGCTGAGCATAACTAGTTGTAGCCTTGTGCTCCTGCGTCTGTTGTGCCTCGCTACTGTCTCATTCTCTCTTGCAGTTTTTGGATTCTAAGTGTACCGACCCGGCTTGACTACTGAACTCCCTCTGGACATCGACCCCGGCTTACCCTCGACTCTGTGTACCTCTCCAACCCAGACCACGGCTATACGGACTTCTACGAAGTTGACCTCTCCACCCCAGACCACGGCTTAACAGACTTTTACTATTCTGACCTCTCCATCCCAAGGCCTCAGCAAGTATCTGGACTAACCCGTTCTCTCCAACCCAGACCCGGCTACGTTGACAATCCGCCTGCCCGACACGCTTCCGCTGCTGTGGGTGCGTGGTTCTGTACTTCCCCACCTCAGTACCAGGGTCCTGTCATGCTCGTGGGTAGCGCAAGCGTTACAGTATGCTCAGCCCAACTAACATGGATCCCCCTGAGGTGGGCCAAGCCCTGTCTTCTATCTCTGAGCATTTCCAATACTTGGACAATCAGATTGCTTCCCTGACTCAAAGTCTGGCAACGGTTTCTCTAAACCAATCTCAATCCCGAATTGTTAGGCCTGCTACCCTGTCTGTGTCTTCCCCTGAAGCCTCTCTCTCTCGAGCCACGTATCCCCACTCCCAATCGCTATGCGGGAGATCCCCATGGATGCCGAGGTTTTCTGAACCAATGTGACATACAGTTCGAGTTAACCCCTTCCCACTTCTCTTCCGATAGATCTAAGGTGGCGTATATTATCGCTCTACTAACCGGAGACGCCTTGGCGTGGGCATCCCCCATCTGGGAGCAGAGACCTGAACTTATCCAAGACTTCCCACGCTTCAAGAAAGAATTTAAGCAGGTCTTCGACACCCCTGGCCTTAAGATTACTGCTGCTTCTTGATTGTTTCACATTTCACAGGGTCACAAATCGGTTGCAAGATACGCTCTTGAATTTTGGACCATTGCTGCAGAAATGGGCTGGAATGATGAGGCTTTATCAACAGCCTTCTGGCAGGGTCTCTCTGAGACATTAAAGAATGAATTGGCTGCTCAAGAAAGATCCACGGTGCTTGAGGATCTAATTGCCGTATGTATTAGGGTGGATCAACGCCTTCAGGAAAGGAGGCTTGAGCGCCATCACCCATGTTCTCTCACGCCAGTTGCTCCTATCTCCAATTTATGTAAAAGGTTGAACCAAATAGTGCTTAGGTTCAATCTCAGTTACTTTTCTAAACACATAGGAATTTGGACTTCAACATAAAATCAGCTTGCAACTTTATCGATGGCTGAAGCACCCCAGAACCTCTATATTTGGTTCTGGTGATCTGTGCATATTCTGGGGGACCCCCATTAACTTTGGAACCTCTGACTGTACCCGGGATCCCTATGCCCTCATTTACCTTTCTGGTCTGTGCTGAAGCAGGGAAACCTGGCAGTGAGTCGTACAACTGCTTTCCAGGGAAGACTTTGACCGGAGTGATGTGTCTATATGTCCCCTGGAATCCTAACTGATACCCTGACACATTTTTGGGGTGGCCAACAACTCTGGATCCCTTCTACCTAGACACATTCTGACAACACCTTTACCGCAAAGTCCCCCCCTGAAACTCATAGCCTGATAATCTCCACTGGGTAGCACTCCTGGAAAGGTAAAACACACATAAACCTTTTATTGCAATATAATTACATACATTGCAGGTACCATACATGGGTTCAAGAGCTGACACTCTAAACTACCCAATAAGGCTCAGAGGTAACCAGCCTGGCATAATACCTTTATTAATGGCCTGGTTACCCCATCACTGTCACAGATTTGCAATAGAGAATACTATGTTTTTCTCACATTTCATTACACTTCTTGTGAGAGAAGGAGTGGCTCAGCGAGTAAAGACACTGACCGGCATTGAGATTGTTGCAAGGGAATCTGGTTCAATTCCTGTGTCGGCTCCTTGTGACCTTGGGCCAGTCACTTTATTTCCCTGTGCCTCAGGCACCAAAGAAAATAAAACCAAGATTGTAAGCTCTATGGGGCAGGGGCAAAATGTCTCTGTAAAGCGCTACATAAAACTGTCCAATACAAGAACAAACTATTATTATTATTATGAACATGCCAAACCTTGCGGTTAGGCGTTTAGGCAGTAACACATTTGGAGCTATTAGAACAGCGGTGCGCAAAGTGGGGGGGCGCGCCGGGAGATTTTTCTGGTGGGGCGTCGGTGGTTGCATTGGTCCCCCGCATTTAAATTAAATGCCGGGGGATCGCGTGAGGCCTCTGCAACGCTATACTTACCTTGACTCTGTCGGCGTCACTCGTCAACACGGCATCAAATGACGCCACGGGGTCATGTGATGTGGCGTCATATGGCGCTGCGGGTCACGTGACGTCACACGACCCCGCAGCGTCATTTGACGCCGCATCAAGGTAAGGAGGGGGCATGAGCACAAGCGGAGGAAAGGCAGGGGGGCGCAGCTGCAAAAGTTTGCGCTCCCCTGTATTAGAATTAACCCCTTAGTACACAAAGTGAGTTCAATTACCATATGCTAAAAAAAAAATTCAAGGCAATGTAAAATTAAATAACATTTAAAATGCCAAAATTAGCATATTTTGCATTCCCTGAAAAAAAAACATATGTCTAGTAGTATTAGACCAATGTGAAATTATTAAATGGTATCAGTGACAAAGGAAGAATAGGTAATTTTGTAAAGATAGGATTCAATGATGAAACTCATCTCGATTTAAGAAGGAGACGTTCTTTTATCAAAGAATTATTTAATTCCTTTTGAGCATAAGAAGAGACCGGCACAAAAGCCTTTTTTATAACTAATACAAAGTCGATGAGCTGGTATTACTTTTAAAATAAAATTATGTCTCATATAATCTTTTCATTAATATTAATTTTCAAACTGATTATATTATGTTCAATGCTGACAATGTATTCTTCTATCTCATTAATTGCTTATTTGATCTTTTTCTTTCATTTCTTTACATATAAAAGATATTAAAGTTAGAGCCATACTATAGCATAAATCCATCCATTTAAACTGTAGGTTCGTCTACTTTTATTCTACCTTAATTCAACACCGCGTTGAGTCCAATGTTATCTAAAGTAGAGATGTACAGTACAATGAGAAAATTACATTCCATAACCAAATACAAAACTAAGACCAAATCCGTCGGAAGCCTATTCTTGTAGCTCCGAAGTGTGACAATCACTTCTAAAAAGCCCTGGCCGATTGGACCGGCACGCTTTGCTATTCTGTAAACTCTTCTCGCATGTCCAATCCGTCTCAAAGGATTTTTTAGAAGTGGTTTCACTCCGGATCTGCCAATCTGATTGGTTTCTGAAAAAAGCCTAAAATTCTGCAATTCTCCTAGCTCCGTTATGCATATCACTTGTGAGCACATTCACGTCTCAGACAGGTCTGCAACCCCCGCCTTTCAACCATTATCACCAAGCATATAGTGCTCCCACTGCAGCAGGGGATTCTGGGAAATGACATGCAAATGAGCACACAATGTGTCACCGTTTGCCTGGAATATCCATTCACATGGAGGCAAAAGGTGACACATTGTGTGCTCATTTGCATGTCATTTCCCAGAATCCCCTGCTGCAGTCAAAGCTTATACTTACTTGACTCTGTCGGCGTCACTCGTTCAACACGGCATCAAATGACGCCACGGGGTCAGTGATGTGGCGTCATATGGCGCTGCGGGTCACGTGACGTCACACGACCCCGCAGCGTCATTTGACGCCGCATCAAGGTAAGGAGGGGGCATGAGCACAAGCGGAGGAAAGGCAGGGGGGCGCAGCTGGCAAAAGTTTGCGCTCCCCTGTATTAGAATTAACCCCTTAGTACACAAAGTGAGTTCAATTACCATATGCTAAAAAAAAATTCAAGGCAATGTAAAATTAATAACATTTAAAATGCCAAAATTAGCATATTTGCATTCCCTGAAAAAAAAACATATGTCTAGTAGTATTAGACCAATGTGAAATTATTAAATGGTATCAGTGACAAAGGAGAAAGATAGGTAATTTGTAAAGATAGGATCAAGATGAAAAATCATCTCGATTTTAAGAAGGAGACGTTCTTTATCAAAGAATTATTTAATTCCTTTTGAGCATAGAAAGAAGAGACCGGACAAAAGCCTTTTTTATAACTAATACAAAGTCGATGAGATGGTATACTTTTAAAAAAAAATTATGTCTCATATAATCTTTTCATTAATATTAATTTTCAAACTGATTATATTATGTTCAATGCTGAACAATGTATCTTTATATCATTAATTGCTTATTTGATCTTTTTCTTTCTTTTCTTTACATATAAAAGAATATTAAAAGTTAGAGCCATACTATAGCATAAATCCATCATTTAAACTGTAGGTTCGTCTACTTTTATTCTACCTTAATTCAACAACCGCGTTGAGTCCATGTTATCTAAATAGAGATGACAGTACAATGAGAAAATTACATTCCATAACCAAATACAAAACTAAGACCAAATCCGCGGGGAAGCCTATTCTTGTAGCTCGAAGTGTGACAATCACTTCTAAAAAGCCCTGGCCGATTGGACCGGCACGCTTTGCTATTCTGTAAAATCTTCTCGCATGTCCAATCCGTCTTCAAAGGATTTTTAGAAGTGGTTTCACTCCGGATCTGCAATCTGATGATGGTTTCTGAAAAAAGCCTAAAATTCTGCAATTTCCTAGCTCCGTTATGCATATCACTTGTGAGCACATTTAACGTCTCAGGACAGGTCTGCAACCCCGCCTTTCAACACTTATCACCAAGCATATAGTGCTCACACTGACAGTTTTACAGCCA
>CM071576.1:43541390-43697182 GCA_036426205.1 Ascaphus truei | reverse complement strand
ATGCTGGACAGTAGGAGCACTATATGCTTGGTGATAATGGTTGAAAGGCGGGGTGCGACCTGCCTAAGACATGTGAATGTGCTCACAAGTGATATTCTTATTGGCTATATGCGAACGGTGGAGGTTTTCTGTCGCCTTTTTCACCCACCATAACTATAAAATTCTGTAACGGGGGGTGATTTTTTTTATGTAGGCTACTAGCATAGGCCCCAGTATGTTAATCTGATCCTGTGAACTGAAATCATTTTTGAACATAGTTGATACAAATATGCAACTGTGCGAAAGCGTTTGGTGATTTTTATAAACTACTGAGTTTTATCTCCAGAGTTCAGAAGGAAAGGGGCTGGCACATTATTGATCATATTTCTTTTAAAAACCCTTTAGCACAATACTTTCAAGATATAATAACTGATTTGTCCATTTCTTTCCCGCGTGTGAGTGCCTCACACAAAGCCATCGAAGGCTATGATGTTGTGAATGTACCTGAAAAAAGAGGAAACTGTGTGAAAAGTCAGCATGTCTGGTATCCATCCATCAATACCGCACATACTAATAAGGATACAGTTCCACTTAAGAGGTCCAACAATATTGAAGCTTTATGATTATATATAGATCTGAGAATTAACTAATCAATTTATGTTGAAGTATGTCATGATTTTGAAAATCAAGCTATAATGACGTTATTTGAAAGAAAAAATTAGGTTATGAAAAGAGAACTGTGTTTAAAATGCCAAAGTATCAAAGTAAAGTATTGTAATCAATATCGGAGGTGTCCTAATGAGAGATAATTAGAGAGGATTGCGATGGAGTTATTACAAAACTGTACACAAAGTTAAGAATGGACAGGAGTCTACTTATATCTGCAAGACATACCGCGTACACAAGGGTGGCTAACTCCAGTCCTCAAGTGCCACCGGCGAGCCAGGTTTTCAGGATACCCTGCTTCAGCACAGGTGGCTCAGCCAAAGAGCCTGCTTCAGCACAGGTGGTTCAATCAGTGGTTCATTCTGAGCCATTGATTGAGCCACTGTGCTGAAGCAGGGATACTGAAAACCTGTCGTTGGTGGCACGTGAGGACTGGCATTGGTCACCCCTGGTATACACCATATATACCTATGTCATGTATGTCTCCAAAACAGTTGGACTGGTACAAAAAGTGCAGAAGATGGTTGCAGAAGATGTATTTAGTTCTTCGGTTTTAAGGGAAGGGAAAAGCAGGTCAGTAATGGGCCCCAGGTTTTTGCTGTCACTTGTAATGCATCTCTACATTACATCACATAAAAAAGTGACGTTTGCTTCTTTTTTTCCATCTCTGTGTGTTGTCATCATGGATGAAACAAGACCCCATTTGTCATGGTTAACCTACATTTGCTGAAAAAGGAATTATGTTGTGTTAACTAGATTATAAGAAGTCAGATGGGACGCATTCTATCTTACAGTTAGATCTACGGTTCAGTTGTGTACCTAATTAGTATTTTAGAAATGTTACTTTCTTTTTAGTAATTATTGAACACATTGTTTGTCATTTAATGTTAAACGGGGGTGAGAAATCTATCAGACACTTATACATCTGAGCTCCCTGAGTCTGGTGATAAGTATCATAAATGAATCAGTTCACACAAATAGTTTCTTGTAAAGAAATATTTTTTTCTAAATGAAAATCACAATTAATGAGACACTCTGGCAACACTTTGAGTGTGTGTGTATATACAAACTCAACCCGTTATAGCGCGATCCGCTGGTAATGCAAGATTCGCTTATACGCGGTTATCAAAGGTTTTTTTTTGCAACACTGCACACATCACTGCCACTGCATAATCACCACACTGCATACACTCACAGCAAACTGCACACACCCACCTACCACTACAAACAAAGCACACGCATGACATACATTACAGCACACGCACACAGTCACAGCACACTGCACACCACTCACGCACACTGCTGATATAACTCACAGCCCAATGCACACACTCACAGCACACTGCACACACTCAGAGCACAATTGCATCTCACCAACAGCACATGCATACACTCACAGCAAACTGCACACACACCCCTGACACACTGACACACACACACACACAGTAGTCTCACACAGTCAAATATACCACACACAGACACACGGACACCACTGTTTCTTTAAGGGAGCTTGCTCTCCAAGACGAAAGCAGAGAGAAACGGGAGAAGAGTGCCAGATGCGGGTAAGTGCTTGTTGTGCTGTTGCCAGCTGCACCCAAGGGTCTGGAATGCTGGGAGATGTTCTCAGCTTCCCTCCGGCAGAACTGTACACCACAAAAAAAAATTCGGCGGCATTTTTTTTCGCGACCCGTTTATAACGCGGTGGTTGCGGGGGGCCCCCGAGGACCGCGGTATAACGGGGATTAATGCTGGTATAATATATCTATATATGTATATATACATGCAAAGACAGTTAGACATAGGGCGCAACAGTGTAAACAAAAGTGGGTGGTAGTCACTGTGAATACAAACTATCAAAAAAAGTTCCTGATAGGAGTGAGTGTAAAGTTCCCATCGGAATGATGCTGTAAATGATGAGAAGAGAACCGATATGGTGAGTACTGTGAGATGAGGTTTATAATGCAAAAGACAAATGGCAATAAAATGTAGCAGGTTAAAATAGACAGTGTGGGTGTGTTGCCACCACACAGGCAAAAGAAGGGAACTGCAGGCATCTCCCTCTCCTCCTCAGGCATCTGTGTGATCCGCTCAGATCGGACTTCAGTGCTAGATCACGCGATGTTTGCTTTTCCCCGTTGGGGGATGTCAGGGAAATAGGGAAAGTCCGTCAGCTCCAGCTGTCAAGAGCTAACCGGGTCCCCAAAAAGTAGTCCTCCAGTGTATACCGCGCTGGGGCAGGTAAAATGTACTGAGGCACTATAGGGGTTACCTTGGCATAAAGTACACACAACCCTACGGTTAAACCCTGATGAAGTTCCGTGATTCGGAAACGAAACACGTAGGGTTGTTTTACTTATGCCAAAGGTAACCCTATGTTGTACTTTACCCCTGATGAAATAAAATACCACTGCCCCAACGTATGGGATGGATATAGTATCTGTACTGTATATTCATCTATCATGGCTTATCTGGTCAAGTAGTAGTGTGTATAAAATTTGTACTGGTTATTATTGCTGAGAAACTATTTGTGTATAAATGTATATCCGGAATTTGCACTGGCATGCTGGGGTTGGTAATACACTTACTCAGTCGGCACGCCCAGGAACCCGGTTTCAGATCGCCCCACACAAGGGGGTTGTGGACAATGGAGGGGTGGAATGGGCAGTCCTCTTGGCTGGGAGCCTGTTTGGTTGATTAACAGGAACATTGTCTTCCAGTACAGAAAAGGCGCCTATACTCACTGAGGAGGATAGGCCGCACTGGAAAAGGGAAGGTAGCAACGTCCCATTGTGCATTTCGTAATTCCCACGCCTCTTGCTTCGGCCTCTACGTCATGCACCCTTTCCGATTGGCCAAACAGACGAGACTGGAACTTGTGATTGGTCGGTGCCCATGTTCTCACATGTTTGGCGTATGGTGAGGTGACAGCTTATAAGATGTGGCAGCGATTTCAGTACAGTTGCTGACTTGTTGTAATATCGACTTGGGCTGCTGACCAAGAAATTGCACCCCCAGCGAATCTTTACGGACTTTAAGGATACAAAAGTGGGAGCGGGACGCCGTGGTAAAGGCCATTCGTGGACTGGGCACACTAGATGTATAGGATTCCCGGTGATATGGGCCAAGGACTGTGTGAGTAAAGCTCTCTGTGATTTGTGTTGGATCTGTGGCTTTATTTGATTCGGAATACTGTCTGGTGCTTGATCCTGTAGAATAGTCTGGTCTCCGTGATTACATCCTCGTGTCTTCAAATGAGCAGAGCTGAGCGCGTGAGCTTTAAACTACACAGAGATACCCGCAGCAGCTCATGAGATGGTGAGTATTTCGTAGAGCAGGGGTCCCGGAGCTGAAAATCAAAGCGGTTCTGCTCCGGAGACCCCTCTTCAAACATATATCAAAAAACATAAGTGTGCCAGAAGAAGTACTCCTTTTAGAACCTTTTATTGTACAGCATTTGATGTGAAATTGCATGGCGAGTTTCCATCCATGATAAGCAGTCTGCACATCCAATTTCTTCTTTTAAAACATACATATGACAATATTCCCAACAGGTTGGCATATGATAACACGACCAACTATGAGAATTAATAGGTTGGCGATTTTAATTCGTAATCAGACTTACATTCAAATTGCCAAAATATTCAAGTAAAGTATCCTTATGTTGCAATATAGAACTTTTGAAAAGAATTTCAAAGGACGTGTTATGTAATTCGTCTATAATCCGTTTAGAAGGCGACAAAATATAAAAATTCAATGCTTGAATTTATTCATGGATCTCACATTAGCTTCTGCTTTATTATTTTTTTTCCTTACACGTTTTACATTCAGTCTGCGTTCTGACCTTTACTGCTAACTGCAATATATGCAACACATGTACTCTCAATAATGCTAATTATAACCAACCAAAGACGAGTTTAGAAAGGGTAGAAGGGTAAAAGTATTATACGGCATACCCCGTTTGTTTAAGGACACTCACTTTATAGAGTATCCGCAGAGGGAAGTAAGGACATCTGCCCAATAGGCAAACGGTTAGCTCACGCATGCGCCTCTCAGCACGTCCTGAACAGCAATACCGGCACCCTACCGGTACTGAATGCTGTGCGCAAAGCGGGGAGACATAACGCCTGTTCACAATAGTTATTTACATTAGTTATGTAAGTATAGGACGTTGCCGTACATACATTGCATTGATAAGGGGGAAAGGTAGGGTCTTCAACTTTAAGTACATTTTAGTTACATACATGCTCTGTGTGGTCCATTGCGGAGTTATGCGGGGGATGCCTGTAGTTATTAATAGTAGGGTGATTATGCGTCTAAGGGGATTCTGGGAAATGACATGCAAATGAGCACACAATGTGTCACCGTTTGCCTGGAATATCCATTCACATGGAGGCAAAAGGTGACACATTGTGTGCTCATTTGCATGTCATTTCCCAGAATCCCCTGCTGCAGTAGGAGCACTATATGCTTGGTGATAATGGTTGAAAGGCGGGGGTGCAGACCTGCCTAAGACATGTGAATGTGCTCACAAGTGATATTCTTTATTGGCTATATGCGAACGGTGGAGGTTTTCTGTCGCCTTTTTCACCCACCATAACTTAAAATCTCTGTAAACGGGTGGGTGATTTTTTTTTTATGTAGGCTACTAGCATAGGCCCCAGTATGTTAATCTGATCCTGTGAACTGAAATCATTTTTTGAACATAGTTGATACAAATATGCAACTGTGCGAAAGCGTTTGGTGATTTTTTATAAATCTACTGAGTTTTATCTCCAGAGTTCAGAAGGAAAGGCTGGGCACATTATTGATCATATTTCTTTAAAAACCCTTTTAGCACAATACTTTCAAGATATAATACTCACTGATTTGTCCATTTCTTTCCCCGTGTGAGTGCCTCACAAAGCCATCGAAGGCTATTGATTGTGTTGAATGTACCCTGAAAAAAGAGGAACTGTGTGAAAAGTCAGCATGTCTGTCTGTATCCATCCATCAATACCGCACATACTAATAAGGATACAGTTCCACTTAAGAGGTCCAACAATATTGAAGCTTTATGATGTCATTATCTAGATCTGAGAATTAACTAATCAATTTATGTTGAAGTATGTCATGATTTTGAAAATCAAGCTGATAAATGACGTTATTTGAAAGAAAAAATTAGGTTATGAAAAGAGAACTGTGTTTAAATGCCAAAGTATCAAAGTAAAGTATTGTAATCAATAATCGGAGGTGTCCTTAATGAGAGATAATTAGAGGGAATTGCCTGGAGTTATTACAAAACTGTACACAAGTTAAGAATGGACAGGAGTCTTACTTATATCTGCAAGACATACCGCGTACACCAGGGTGGCTAACTCCAGTCCTCAAGTGCCACCGGCAGGCCAGGTTTTCAGGATACCCCTGCTTCAGCACAGGTGGCTCAGCCAAAGAGCCTGCTTCAGCACAGGTGGTTCAATCAGTGGTTCATTCTGAGCCATTGATTGAGCCACCTGTGCTGAAGCAGGGATATCCTGAAAACCTGTCCTGTTGGTGGCACGTGAGGACTGGCATTGGTCACCCCTGGTATACACCATATATACCTATGTCATTGTATGTCTCCAAACAGTTGGACTGGTACAAAAAGTGCAGAAGATGGTGCAGAAGATGCTATTTAGTTCTCGGTTTCTAAGGAAGGGAAAAGCAGGTCAGTAATGGCCCCAGGTTTTTGCTGTCACTTGTAATTGCATCTTACATACAGTACATCACATAAAAAAGTGACGTTTGCTTCTTTTTTTCCATCTCTGTGTGTTGTCATCATGGATGAAACAAGACCACATTTGTCATGGTTAACCTACATTTGCTGAAAAAGGAATTATTTGTGTTTAACTAGATTATAAGAAGTCAGATGGGACGCATTCTATCTTACAGTATATCTACGGTTCATGTTGTACCTAATTAGTATTTTAGAAATGTTTACTTTCTTTTAGTAATTATTGAACACATTGTTTGTCACTTTAATGTTAAACGGGGCTGAGAATTATATCAGACACATTATTACATCTGAGCTCCCTGAGTCTGGTGATAAGGTTATCATAAATGAATCAGGTTCACACAAAATAGTTCTTGTAAAGAAATATTTTTTTTCTAAATGAAAATCACAATTAATGAGACACTCCTGGCAACACTTTTTGAGTGTGTGTGTTATATACAACTCAACCCCGTTATAGCGCGATCCGCTGTAATGCAGATCCGCTTATAACGCGGTTATCAAAGGTTTTTTTTTGCACACACACTGCACACACTCACTGCACACTGCATACATTCACACCACACTGCATACACTCACAGCACACTGCACACACTCACAGCACACTGTACACACTCACAGCACACTGCACACTGCATACATTCACAGCACACTGCACACAGTCACAGCACACTGCACACACTCACAGCACACTGCATACACTCACAGCCCACTGCACACACTCACAGCACACTGCACACACTCAGAGCACATTGCATACACTCACAGCACACTGCATACACTCACAGCAAACTGCACACACACCCCCTGACACACTGACACACACACACACACAGTCTCACACAGTCAAATATACACACACACAGACACACAGAGACACACTGTCTCTTTAAGGGAGCTTGCTCTCGCAAGACGAAAGCAGAGACAGGGAGAAGAGCTGCCAGATGCCGGGTAAGTGCTGTGTGCTGTTGCCGCTGCCCCACCGGGTCTGGGAATGCTGGGAGAGTTCTCAGCTTTCCCCCTCCGGCAGACACGGTACACCACAAAAAAAAAATTCGGCGGCCATTTTTTTTCGCGACCCCGTTTATAACGCGGTGGTTGCGGGGGGCCCCCGAGGACCGCGCTATAACGGGGTTAAGCTGTGTATATATATATATATATGTATATATACATGCAATAGACAGTTAGACATAGGGCGCAACAGTGTAAACAAACAGTGGGTGGTAGTCACTGTGAATACAAACTATCAAAAAAGTTCCTGATAGGATGTGAGTGTAAAGTTCCCACTCGGAATGATCCTGTAAATGATGAG
This sequence comes from Ascaphus truei, assembly GCA_036426205.1. Classification (NCBI taxonomy): domain Eukaryota; kingdom Metazoa; phylum Chordata; class Amphibia; order Anura; family Ascaphidae; genus Ascaphus; species Ascaphus truei. The sequence continues at coordinate 43,689,479 of CM071576.1, read as the reverse complement.
AAGAGAACCGATATGGTGAAGTACTGTGAGATGAGGTTTATAATGCAAAAGACAAATGGCAACTTAAAATGTAGCAGGTTAAAATAGACAGTGTGGGTGTTTGCCACCACACAGGCAAAAGAAGGGAACTGCAGGCATCTCCCTCTCCTCCTCAGTGCATCTGTGTGATCCGCTCGACTTCAGTGGATAGATCACGCGATGTTTGCTTTTCCCCGTTTCGGGGATGTCAGAGGAAATAGGGAAAGTCCGTCAGCTCCAGCTGATCAAGCTAACCGGGTCCCACAAAAGTAGTCCTCCAGATTGTATACCGCGCTGGGGCAGGTAAAATGTACTGAGGCACTATAGGGGTTACCTTTGGCATAAAGTACAACAACCCTACGGTTAACCCTGATGAAGTTCCGTTGATCGGAACGAAACACGTAGGGTTGTTTTACTTTATGCCAAAGGTAACCCCTATGTTGTACTTTACCCCTGATGAAATAAAATACCACTGCCCCAACGTATGGATGGATATATAGTATAGCCCTGTACTGTATATTCATCCTATCATGGCTTATCTGGTCAAGTATGTATGTATAAAATGATTGTACTGGTTATTATTGCTGAAACTATTGGTGTATAAATGTATATTCCGGATGCACTGAGCATGCTGGATTGGTAATACACTTACTCAGTCGGCACGCCCAGGAACCCGGTTTCAGATGGCCACACAAGGGGGTTGTGGACAATGGAGGGTGGGAATGGGCAGTCCTCTTGGCTGGGAGCCGTTGGTCTGATTAACAGGAACATTGTCTTCCCAGTCAGAAAGGCGCCTATCTCATGAGGAGATAGCGAGCCGGCACTGGGAACAGGAGGAGGTATGCACTGTTCCCATTGGCAGGTTCGTAATTCCCACCCTCCTTGCTTCGGCCTCTACGTCATGCCCCCTTTCCCGATTGGCCAACACAGACGAGACCTCATCTTGTGATTGGTCGGTGCCCTGTTCTCCATGTTTGGCTATGGTGACGGGACAGCTATAAGATTGGCAGCCGATTTCAGTACAGTTGCTGACTCTGTTGTACATATCGACTTGCTGCTCCAAGAATTGCACCCAGCGATACTTACGGACTTTAAGCTGATACAAAAGTGGGAGCTGCAGCCGGGAAAGGCATTTCGGTGGCACTGGGCACCTAGACTGTATAGGATTCCCGTTGTATGGGCCAAGGACTGTGAGTAAAGCTCTACTGTGATTTGTGTTGGATCTGTGGCTTTTATTTGACTTCGGAATCCTGTCTGGTGCTTGATCCTGTAGAATAGTCCTGGTCTCCCGTGATTACATCCCTCGTGTCTTCCAAATGACGCAGTGACGCGTGAGCTTTAAACTCCACAGAGATACCGGCAGCACCTATGGAGATGAGTATCTCGGAGAGCAGGGGGTCCCCGGAGCTGAAATCAACGCGGTTCTGCTCCGGAGACCCCCTGCTTCAAACCTATATCAAAAAACATAAGCTGTTGCCAGAAGTACTCCTTTAAACCTTTTATTGTACAGCATTTGATGTGAAATTGCATGCGAGTTTCCATCCATGATAAGCGTCTGCACATCCAATTTCTTCTTTTAAAACATTACATATGACAATAATTCCCAACAGGCTTGGCATATTGCTAACACACCAACTATGAGTAATTAATTAGAGGCTATTTTATTCTAATCAGACTTACATTCAAATTGCCAAATATATTTCAAGTAAATGTATCCTTATGTTGCAATATTAAGAACTTTTGAAAAGAATTTCAAAGGCATGTATTATTAATTCGTCATTAATAATCCTTTAGAAGCGACAGAAATATAAAAATTCAATGCATTAATTTATTCATGGCATCTCAATTAGCTTCTGCTTTTTATTATTTTTTTTCCTTTTACACGTTTTACATTCAGGTCTGCGTTCTGACCTTTACTGCTAACTGCAATTATGCAACACATGTACTCTTCACTAATGCTAATTATACCAACCAAAGACGAGTTTAGAAAGAGTAAGTAAGGTAAAAGTTACTTATAGGCATACCCCGGTTTAAGGACACTCACTTTAAGTATACTCGCGAGTAAGGACATATCGCCCAATAGGCAAACGGTAGCTCACGCATGCGCCTCTCAGCACGTCCTGAACAGCAATACCGGCACCCTACCTGTACTGAAGCTGTGCGCAAGCGGGGAGACTATAACGCCTGTTACAAATATGTTATTTACATTAGTTATGCACGTATAGGACGATTGCCGTACAGTACATGCATTGATAAGTGGGGAAAAGGTAGTGCTTCACTTTAAGTACATTTTCGCTTTACATACATGCTCCGGTCCCATTGCGTATGTTAATGCGGGGTATGCCTGTAGTTATTTAATAGTGTGTGATTATGCGTCTACAGTATCAGGGGTGGTCAACTCCAGTCCTCAATGGCCACAAACGGGTCAGTTATTAAGGATATCCCTGCTTCAGCAAGGGTGGCTCAATTAGAGGCTCAGTCATTGACTGAGCCTCTGAGCCACGTGTTACATAGTTACATAGTTACATAGTTACATAATAGATGAGGTTGGAAAAAAGACGTAGGTCCATCAAGTTCAACCAATGCTAAATTTAGACAACAGAACCTTTATCCTATATCTATACTTACTTATTGATCCAGAGGAAGGCAAACAAAAAACCACTTTAAGGGGAAAAATTAATTCCTTCCTGACTCCAAGAATTGGCAATCGGATTAATCCCTGGATCAACATCCTTCCCATGTATACTTATTTGGTATATCCCTGTATACCTTTCCCATCTAAAAAGATGTCCAACCTTTTTTTGAACAAATCTATTGTATCTGCCATCACAGTCTCCATGGGTAATGAATTCCACATTTTAACTGCCCTTACTGTAAAGAACCCTTTCCTTTGTTGCTGGTGAAATTTCCTTTCCTCCAACCTTAAGGGATGGCCCGAGTCCTTTGTACTGCCCGTGGGATGAATAGTTCTTTTGAAAGCTCCTTGTATTGTCCCCGAATATATTAGTATATAGTTATCATATTCCTTCTTAGACGCTTCTTTTCTAATGTAAATAAATCAATTTAGCTAGCCTCTCCTCATAAGTTAGATTGTCCATCCACTTTATTAATGTGGTGGCTCTTCTCTGCACTCTCTCTAGTTCCATAATGTATTTTCTTAGGATTGGTGGCCACAATTGTACTCCATATTCAAGGTGTGGTCTTACTAGTGCTTTGTAAAGGGGCATAATTATGTTTACTTCCCTTCCATCCATTGCCCGTTTGATGCAAGATAAGATCTTGTTTGCCTTTGCAGCTACTGCATGACATTGGGCACTATTGCTAAGCCTGCAGTCTACAAGCACTCCTAAATCTTTCTCCACCAAGGATTCCCCCAATATATCTCCATTTAATTTGTAAGTCGCCTTTTTATTCTTGCATCCCAAATGCATAACCTTACATTTATCTGTATTAAACCTCATTTGCCATTTACCTGCCACGTTTCCAGTCTCTCCAAGTCCTTCTGAAGAGAAATTACATCCTGCTCTGATTCTCTTACCTTACACAATTTAGTATCATCAGCAAAGATGGAGACTTTGCTCTTGATCCCAACCTCAAGGTCATTAATAAACAAGTTAAAAAGCAGCGGTCCCAGTACCGATCCCTGAGGTACTCCACTCACGACTTTAGCCCAACCTGAAACAGTTCAATTTATGACAATTCTCTGTTGTCTGTCCTTTAACCAGTTTTCAATCCAGGTGCATATATTATTACTGAGTCCAATTTTCTTAATTTTGTACACCAACCTCTTGTGTGAAACCGTATCAAAAGCCTTTTTCAAAATCTAAGTAGACCACATCAACTGCATTACCCTTGTCTAAATTCCTACTTACCTCCTCAATGAAACAAATAAGGTTAGTTTGGCAAGATCTATCCTTCATAAATCCATGCTGACTATTACTAATAATTTTGTTTTCCATTAAGTATTCCTGAATGTTATCCAGTATTAAACCTTCAAGTAGTTTCCCTACTATTGAAGTCAGGCTTACAGGTCTGTAATTTCCCGGTTGTGATCTAGCTCCCTTTTTAAATATAGGCACAACATCTGCTTTACGCCAATCTTGTGGTACTGAGCCTGTGGAAATGGAGTCCTTGAATATTAAATATAATGGTTTGGCTATTACTGAGCTTAACTCCTTGAGAACTCTTGGATGTATGCCATCGGGGCCAGGTGCCTTATTTACTTTAATTTTTTCAAGTCGCTTATGAACTTCTTCCTCAGTTAACCAATTGTTCGTTAATATGGAGGTTGTGGCTTCCTCCTGCGGCACTACTATTGAACTTGATTCTTCCCTGGTAAACACAGAGGCAAAGAATTTGTTTAATACCTCAGCTTTTTCCTTATCTCCAATTATCTGCCTACCCATCTCACACTTAAAGGGTCCTATATTTTATTTTCTCATTTTTTTGTTATTAAGGTACTTAAAGAACTTTTTAGGGTTGACCTTACTTTCTATTGCATTCCTTTTTTCATTATCCATTTTTGCTAATTTGATTGCCCTTTTGCAATTTTTGTTGCATTCCTTATAATTCTGATACGATGTCTCTGTCCCTTCTGACTTAAAGAATCTAAACGCCTTCCTCTTCTTGTCCATTTCCTCCCCTACCTGTTTATTTAGCCATATTGGTTTTGACTTATTTCTTTTATACTTATTACCCAAGGGTATACACTGATAAGTGTGCTTTTTTAACAATGTTTTAAAGACTGCCCATTTATCTTCTATATTTTTCCCTGCAAAAACATCATCCCATTGTATTACTACTAGATTAGACATCAGTTTATTAAAATCTGCCTTACTAAAGTTTAAGGTCTCTGATGAACCCAAGAAATCTATTTTTTGATCATTTATTTCAAATGAGACCATGTTATGATCACTGTTACCCAAATGTTCCAGGACTTGAATATTTGTTATTACTTCTACATTGTTTGATATGACCAAATCCAGTATTGCCACTCTCCTGGTTGGTTCCTCAATAATTTGGGTCATATAATTGTCTTTAAGCACCCCAAAAACCTGTTTCCTTTTGTTGTAACGCTAATCTCATTGCCCCAGTCTATGTCTGGATAATTAAAATCCCCCATTATGCAAACATTGCCCAGTTTTGATGCCTTTTCCATTTGCAAAAGTATTTTAGCTTCCTCAATCTCACAGATATTTGGTGGTTTATAGCATATTCCCACAAACATTTTCTTAATACTTTTACCTCCACTGCTAATTTCTATCCACAAAGTCTCTACATTTTCATCATTCCCTTCATAAACATCATCCCTTATAATAGGTTTTAGATCCGGTTTAACATATAAACATACTCCACCTCCCCTTCTATTTGTTCGATCCTTCCGAAAAAGGGAATAACCCTCTAAATTAACTGTCCAGTCATGAGTTTCATCCCACCATGTTTTAGTAATGCCTATGATATCATACTGCTCCCTTGCAGCTATTAATTCAAGCTCCCCCATTTTATCTGTCAGGCTTCTTGCATTAGCAAGCATGCATTTAAGTTTTTTTACAGCCTGTACTATTATCTTATCTGCTCCTTCCTTTCTGCGCCCACTTGGTTTAGTCTTTAGAAGTTTTCTAGTATTATCTGTATTTACTATGGGTGTCTCACTGCTTGTCAAACTCGCACTTGCCCCCATTCTACCTCCATACCACCTTGTATCCTCCTCTATTCCATTTAGTTAATTGCCTGTTTCATTCCCCTCCCCCCTCCATCCTACTTTAAAATCTCCTCCAACCTTTTTAGCATTCTCCCCCCTAGCACAGATCCCTGTGATTCATTGAGGTGCAATCCGTCCCTAGAATATAGATGGCACCTCTCAGAAAAGGAGTCCCAGTGCTCTAAAAACCCAAACCCCTCCTTCCTGCACCACTTTCTTAGCCATGCATTAACCTCCCTGATCTCTGGATGTGCTGGAGCAGGAACTGATTGAGCCACCTGTGCTGAAGCTGGAACTGATTGAGCCACCTGTGCTGAAGCAGGGATATCCTGAAAACCTGATCTGCTGGTGGCCCTTGAGGACTGGAGTTGACTACCTTTGATATACTGTATATAAATAGGATATTGTCTACCTTAACATGGTTGCAGGCTTGATATATTTTGGCCAACAGATTGAACTGCAGATGTAGCAAGAATTGCTGGATGGATAGGTGGATGGATGGATAGATCGATAAGTGGATGGATAGATGGGTGGATGTCCTGTCTTCTCCTGTTTCCTAGATCTCTGTTTCCTCTCTAGTCTACAGCCTATCTGAATTTTCTAAATTCAAGTTTGAATTTGAGTTTAAACCTAAGTTTAAGTTCCCAGTCATGGCTTCCAGGTCTTGTAGAATTTGGCGGGGTTGCCTGAGGAAGGCCGAGAGTCTTTCCATCAGTATCAATTCCCCAATTCTATTTGTCACCATTGATCTGGTGGGTGGTGACTGGTTCTTCCAGGCTGCCGCTACTGCGCACCTGGTGGCAGTCAGAATATGTGAGATCAGGCGTTTGATCGGGAAGTCAACTTCCTGGATCGGTTTGGCTAGTACGTATACCAGGGGATCAAGTGGATTGTTAGACAGGTTGTTTCTCTGATCATTTCTTGTATCATCCCCCTGTATATTTGGATTTCTGGACAGCTCCACCATATGTGAACATATCGCCGACCTGTCCGCAAGCCCTTCAGCATTGATCAGAGGTTTCTAGAATGATCTGCTTCAGTCTCAATGGTGTGAGGTACCATTGGTAGGTTATTTTGCATATATTTTCTTTTGTGACTGTGCAGATGGAGGTTTTGGCCGCATTGTCCCATATGTCCTCCCAGTCCTCTCTGTCAATTTCGATCCCTAAATCATTTTCCCTTTTAATCATATATCTATGGTCTGGGGTGTTCCCGGCATATTTGATCCGTGCATAGATCTTTATGATTAAACCCTTCTTATATTCTGCGTCTTTGCAGAGAGATTCGAATTCAGAGAGTGCTATTCGTCCGAACCATGATATATGGTGGTTGCTCCAGCCCAGTAGATCCTTCTTAATGTTGTCGAATAAAGTGCGGTTGTTGATAATATAATATACAGGTGAGGCTGTGCTGGTGGTAATTTGCCTAGTCTCCAAGCGTGGGTCATTCTGCTGCTCCCACTCACTCCAGTGATCCAACGGCACCAGTACACCACATAACATATAAAAGAAATGGGCGCAAGAAAAAACAGAATCAATATAATAAGTCACTTTATGTATTCAATATTAAAAATGATGTGTTAACAGCACATGAAATAACAAGGCTATTTGTTATAGAGTTGACTCATGCATGGAGGGGGTCCGAGGAAATTGTTAATGTTTGTGTATGTTGTAATTGATTTGAAACAGCACGAGTTTGTGCATTGTAATTAGAGGCATTCCCTATAAAAGGGATGCCTTTAGAGTGAGAGAGAACCCTGATGAAGTGTTTGTAGCACGGAATGCGTTGAGGTAATCTAAGTGTCGGCGGTGACATGTGAGGTCAGACGCAGGACACGGCGGTGATTCCCACCTTCCACCTTCCCTTACACAGCGGTGGGTCTGCAGCTTGAGCTCCGCTGCTAGCACAGGTGAATCTGTTACTGACGGACATCAGAGTCTCCAACTGGGATCGGTTTGGAGCAAATAGCTTCAACTGCTGAGGTAATTAGTTTCATCTTAAGGAAGGGGTTATGAGGGATAGGTGGCGTTTTTGCAAATAGCCTTGTTATATCATGTGCTGTTAACACATCATTTTTAATATTGAATACATAAAGTGACTTATTATAGATTCTGTTTTTTTCTTGCGCCCCTTTCTTTTATATGTTACTAACTGTACACTCAACCGATGTAACACTATAAACCAATGAAACAAATCTGATTGGCTGGGTGAGGAAATCCCAGTATCTGTTACCTGGACATACCAGGTGCCAAAGAAGACTATACCTGTTTGGCCAGGCATAGGAGGGCCAACTTTCAGTCTCGTATTATAGGTTGTTATGCCCTAAGTAAACTGACTATGACTGTATAGTGTCTTGTTTTATGATATTAATAAAGATAAGGTATAAAAATAACATTTGGTCGTATGGCTATAGCCAGGGTTATACTACTATACAGTATATGTGATATTCAGTGTAATCTCTGCAATTGAAACCTATGGAAACTCTGTGACAGTCTGCATTATAACAACAAAGAATTTCACATCAGCAGGTAAGATAAAGCTGGTTACATCTGCACTGTGCGTCTGTAGGATGTGCACTAATGCAGGTGTGCTCATAAGCAAACTCCATTGTGTAAGAGATATGCAAAAAAGGTATTATACAGTAGGGCTCCGCTTCTCGGCGTTCCGCCATTACGGCGGTGCTGTTTCCTGACTTCAGTCATGTTTCCGCGCATGCACAGAAGGAAACACCGACCCCGCACATGCGCAGAAGAGAACGCCAACGCCACGCATGCGCAGAAGGGAATTCCGACTCCGCACATGCGCGGAAGGGGCGCCCGACTCCACGCAAGCGCAGAATGCTGCATTCTGGGATGGAGAAGGAGGGAGGCGTGACGGGAAAGCGCCGGTGAACAGAGCATTTGTGCGCTCTGCACAAAAAAAGCTATGTTCCACTTTTCAGCGATTTCCGCTTTTCGGCGGGGGCCTGGAGCCGAACCTGCCATGTGAGTGGGGCCCACCTCTACTGTATGTATTAAATGTGCATTTGTGATAATGTTTTTCCAACAATAATCAGACGTACAAACAAATGTCGAAAGTGATTTTTTTACAGGAATTCAGTCAGTTGTAATCCCTTTTAGTTCCAAAGGGAATAAGTGGCAGTACCATTTTAAATAGATTTTTTTTTTAAATTACAAATAGATGCACTTTAAAAATATTTGTTATACCTATGTTTCCATGGTAAGCTCTTCATGGTTTCACCATCTTTATTTCGTCTCCTTTGTGATAAAACTATATATGAGTCTTATAATCTCCAGCTATGTTTTCAATTTCCTTCCCTGTTTTTAATATCTAAAGTAGAGATGTGCACTTGACTCAGTATTTCGGTTTTAGTTCTAAAGATTTTGGGGTTTTTTTTGTATTTTTTTATTTGATTTGTTTTGTTGTTGTTTTGCATCATGTGGAATGGGGGCTTGTCAACCATCAGCCTTCAACTAAATTCCAACTAGAATTGCTTTAGAAACATTCAACTACTGTAGGTTCAGAAAAACAACAGAGCGTTTCTTATGTCTAATTTTACAAACGCTCTTATTTTGTAGACCAGAGAATTATCGGCTAACCTTGATTGAGCCCAGACTGGAAGCTGTGTATGAGATAGAAATCTGCAGGCTGGAACTTGCAGTTTTGAACACAGACCCATTGTCTGTTTTTAACAGATCCAGGCACAATCAATAATAATAATAAAAGTTCAAACATGTCACGGCATTTTGGAATCTGAGTTTGCTCGGGGTAACTGAGTGTACAAAACTTTTCATTCCTTCAAAAAAGGCTTCTAAAAACAAATATTCTACAACTTTCCAACACATAGATGTAACAGTGTTTCCCCCAACCGATGGGAAGCCCCCCTGTTACCAGGTGTATGGTGCATGCTACCTGTTGGTTCACAAGAGGCTGTGTTGTCTGCCGATGGTTGTGGGGACTGCAGGACAGGCTTCTGGGGTATATACCTGAAAATTATTCCATGGTACACAGCACCTCCATCTGCCGTTAGCTCCAACTAGAACCAGCTTTATTCCTGTACACTTCACAGCAACACAGCCGTTCTCTGCCTAACACAGTCTCTGTTCTGGTCTCTAAAACTCAGGCTGGTCCCTGGACCCTCACTATGGGTCAAGGGCCCCTGCAGCAGTCCTTGCTCTTCCCCAGCCCTCTAGCAGGACAAAGGGAATAGGTAATCACTCACTCCTCCCCTCAGGGAAGAGGACCAGGCCCTGTCAGTGCTCAGCAGGCCGGTATGATACCTTGTCTCACTCACGGTAGAGACACACTAAAGAATTTGGGGTTGTACTTCCCTTAAGTACAGTAGGGGGAAGGTACCAGGTCTGAACCCAGGATTAGGTAGAACACAGACCTTGTCACTCCTCCTCCCCTGTCACTCAAGGGACTGCCTGTGTGGGGAAACCCCATGATTGGTACTGGCACTTCCTGCTGTTACCAGGACTTGCATGCCAGTGAGGGCAGAATGGTAGCCAGGAACCAGCCATGACTACATAGAGGATGAGACAGGTTTAGTTGAAGCTCCTTCTGCGTGAGCCAGCTACACAAACACAGAGCTAGCCAGACTCACAGACCTGGAGTCGGGGTCGAATAAGCAAAGCTTTGGGCGCCAGAGACGGTCATGCTGTGGGGGGGGTGGGGGTTCCAATACAGAAGTAGCATTAATGTTCCAGTGCCAGGGAAACCGTTGTCGCGTGACTGTATCTTGCTCCAGGCAGGAAGCTGTGTCTCTTTCTACATCTGTAAGTTATAATGATTTTTTTAAAAAGTGACAAAAACCCTCCACCTTACTACTGTACATACAACAATGAGGAAGAACAGTTAGCACATTCCCATCTCAGAGATCCCCAAACCCGCCGTACCCCATAATCACAAAGCATAGAGGGCTGCCACTGCAGCAACGGAATCTGGATAATGACGCACAGAATCCCTTCTGAACACTCACATGGCGCCTACTACCAGCTGCGAGAAGTGCATATTTGTGCAACAACAGTTTGCCGTATTCCAGAAGCCCTTGTGAGACGTTCAAACTGTGGGAGGAGGGCTTTTCTTGGAAGCAATTTCATTCCGGCTCTGCAAATCAGCGCGGCATGGTCAATAATGTCTCAATCTCTCAAATGTTGGCAATTTGCTGGTATCCTTAGTACCTCCGCAGTCCAGAATGCCAAACCATGCGGAAACACTCACATTTTACCTCGCCACCGCAAGGCGAGTTTGCTAAATGTATCCTGCCACTTATTGCCTTGTAAATCCCGCAATGTGACAAATACAAACTCACAGCTGTTAGACTAGGCCCCTGTGTTCTTCATCATTGCTGTGTGCAGCGGAGGGTTTTTGTCCCTTTTATGTTGGCCATAACCCTTTTGTGCATCTAGTTGGTGACCACGACCAGCTTCACAATGCAAGGCCAATAACCATCCTCCCACCCATGGGACTCAAAGGGTCCCAAAAAACTGTCTCTGAGTAGGTTTGCAGGCTTTGCACTTCTTTAACAAAGCCTTTGTTATAAAAGCTGGGTAAAAAAAAGGCATTTGCTTAAAGGGACCTTTATTCTATAACTTGTGATAGCACTGATATGGCGCTATTGCACAGAAAGCCCCATTGACTGCAGTTTATAGAATATGAGCCTAGGAGTGCTCATTTGGATGTCCTTACCCAGAATGCCTAGCTGCAGTGGAAGCCTTGTATGCTGTGTGATTAAGGGGTAAGGCAGGTTTAAGGACTTGTCTGAGACGCGCTGATGCATTAATTGACTGCATTAATGCCAGACAGTAAAATAGCTGAATATAAAAGAATAATTTTTTCATACCTTCATTTTCCTCATTAAAAACAGGTTATCTTTAGCAACAAATGTGATCATTTTGAGACGTTGTTAAACATGTTCTTTGGCTGAAGTATTACATGGTGAGAGACAATGCACAAGGTTGGAACGATGAAGAGAAACTCCAACTAACCAGACGTTATTCCGCTCTGTAACAGTACTCACTCAAAATATATTAGTTTCCTGGAATCCATAGCATTATCTAAATGTCAATCTGATGAGAACACATTGCCTGTCTCTTGTGATTTTGGATCGCTATATTCCCTTCTTGTCTAGCGAGACATTCACACTCATCGTTGTTGCAGGGCACAGAGGTATTTATCGGAGACACACAGGAAAGAATGGAGTTTCGCTGTAAAAACTGTCAATATCTCATGGAAACGCAGTGCTTATTATATTCATTAAACTGTTCTCACGTATCCAAACTGGTCTGTTTTACCCTAACGATCCCCGCCCACAGAAAGTCCCAAGTCTGGCATTATCTGTATAAATATTCAGCTGAAAGCTTACTAATTTGGCAACAATATTAGCCCTTTGAGGCTTGGCAAAATGCTTTGCAGGGAATCAAATTTGGCGGGAGAAATGCTTAATATTTTTTGTGTGCATTTTGGACAGTTACGGACATCTCTAGTGTAACAACTGGGTGTAAAATCAGAACATACCTGCACCTTACATTACAAAACCAAATCCAAAACCCTAAAAGGAGCCGTTTCACCTTGGGATTCTTTTTTTATTCTTATACATTGGTTGGGAGCAGGGGGTCTCCGGAGCTGAACCTCAGCTACAGCTGATGTCACTTATGACCTAATCTAATACAGAGAGATATACCATGGGGAACTTGCGCTCTGGATCTTTCTACAGGTGTATTCTGGGGCATCCTACAATGTGGAGCACACATTCGGTTACTCTAGCAGAAACAGAAGTTCAGGAGCGCTAATAGATCCAGCTGCATATGGAAAAAAGTAGAAATTTATAGTGCAACACAGTATTGGTGAAAATATAAAATGAATAAGTGCAATGCTCACTCACATGGTCCGTGAGTAAATAAGGCAGTGCGGTTATTCTGAGTGACCAACTCGTGTTGGACATCTACATGAGGTGGTCACTTAGGCCGTTTATAGTGCCAGCGACACGACCGAGGACGTCACCCGTCGCTGTCGCCATTGGCGAAAGTTGCACTTCAACTTTGAGCGACGTCGCTGGCGACAAGGCCAGTGACGTCACGAAGGGGGAGGGCAGAGTGCAATAGGCGCTCTGTGATTGTGTAGAGACAGTCACATGTGGCGACTATCTCTCCCAAAATCAAATTCTACTGACTTCAACATTTTTGGTCGCTACGTTGGGCCGTCGCGCTTACTATAAGCGCATGCAACGGATTCAATGTATTTGTTTGGGCGTGACGTCGCGTCGCCGGGCACTCTAAGCACAGCCTAATAACCACCCTGCCTTATTTACTCACGGACCGTGTGAGTGACCATTGCACTTATTAATCTAACATTTTCACCAAGACTGTGTTGCACTATATATTTCTATATTGTTTCCCATGTGCACCTGGATCTCTTTGCGCTCCTGAACTTCTGTATCTGCTAATCGTTGATGGACTTGGATTGAGTCCATCTCCGGAGCAGCACTACCTCCAGGGATTGTACTAATTTCAATATCATATTTATTTCACAAGTGTGTTCCCTGTTATCACCAGTATGGATATTTACACTCGATTTGATCCTGTTTGGGATTAGGTAACTCTATTAGGAGTTATACAAGTAACTGTGTCTCCTGTACTAAACCGGTCGCCTCTAACTCTCTCTCTTCCTCTCTCCCCAAGCCGGATTTTGGTTCCTGGTTAGGAGTACATCATGTTGCATTAACCCTGTTATTGAGCCAGCCATTATACTGGGCACATGATTAGCACCGGGGAAAGAACAGCTGTTCCTTTTTTCAGGTAATGTCCCGTTATTTCCGCTCATTTAATGGGGCTCAGTGAATCTCAGCCTCAGTAGTTGATCTTGAACAAGGGAAGTTTTACCTTTAACGTTTTGTAAGTAAAGGTCCCAGCAGGACTATGCTTGGATTTAATGGGCTTGTTAAGCAGCCTACCTGGTGATATATCATTCAATTACTGGTTGTTTTTTATTATTATTATTTCTGGGCTTTCATCCGTCAGCGATTGTGCTCTTGACAAAAGAACATTATGTAAACATGCAACAAAAAAAAACCTCTATTATTACAATACAATAGTAGTGTTCACTGGCATTCTGTCCACTTAAGTAGTAATTTCTGGTACGTTAATTAGCCCACTGTTTTGTTCTACATTTAAAAAGGCAAAAAAGTAAGTTAAATCTGTCTTTCTTATTTATTTTTTGTACTCCTACTGTTATGTGTAACAGACCACAATTTGCATTATTGATTTGTACAAAGTTAGCAGCTTGGTGTCACGGTGAGTAAATGTCACACACTTATAAATGCTATCCTCAGATAAAATTGCCTTTTTTTTCTCTCGATATTCTATTTAGGCGCAACGCGCCACCGCTGAATAGAATTTAAATTGTGCATTTCAGTTAAAAACAAATTGGGCAGTTAATCTTTTTTTTTTTTTTTTTTGGGAAACATTGCAATCATTTTTCTATCCTCTGCTACCCTATATTTTGACCCCAAGGGAGTTAAGTGAAAAATGTTCTTGGTAAAGAAAAAAAGAACAAAAAAATGTTACTTTAGATGAGATTGTTCAGTCGGTCAGAATGATCTTTCGGTGTAGTCAGGTTTATAACAACACGATTTCTCTCTCCTACTTCTTACTGGTATTGATAATCTCACAGAGATATCCCTGCTTCAGCACAGGTGGCTCAGTCTTTGACTGCACCACCTGTGCTGAAGCAGGGATATCCTGACCTGTTGGTAGCCCTTGGAGACTGGAGTTGCCCACCCGTGGATTCATCTGTTCTCCATGTGGTGAGACAAATGTTGCATAGGAGATATGCAATAAAACAAATTCGCCCTAATGAGTAACCCATTGAATATGTCATTTTGCGAGATTGCCTCATTTGCATAATACACTGAATTCCGCCGCCCCCAATAAAATGCATCTTAAAAAGTCCATTTCTGCAGACGCAGAGCGTTTGTTTTTGCACGATGAATAGGCTCCTCCCACGAAATGAGTGGACAAGAGACCTCTGAGGAAATAACGCTATCTTTACCAATAAGCAACGACTCTGGAGAGAGACAGACTTCTAAACGCTATCTCTGACATCCCTCCACTTACAGCGTACACATCCCGCATTACAGCAAATGTCTTTTCTCCATCCTTGGTTTATGGAGATTTCAGCCAGCGGGGGTTATTCTGTAAGCTCCGTTAGCGCTGTACCGAGCCATTTGCACGGAAATTCCCATTGACTTGAAAGGGGCTTTCCGTGCAGAACGCGCGGTAAAGCGCTAATGGAGCTTACAGAATAAACCCCAGTATGTCTGTAGCTCTTTGGTTTGTTTGTGTGGATGATAATGCATTTGAGTGCGTGAGAGGGAAAAGGATTCAGTGTTTGGAAGATGACAGAGAGATATGCCTTGACTCTCTAAATAGGCTCGCTCAATGTCTCTTTCATCAATATATTTGTAATTGAATCCCAGGTTTTATTAATTCAAACCATCGGCCAATATCTACATCAGTGTTTCTGAACTGGGTTCCCACGGGTATCCCTAAAGCGCTCCCTGCAATTTTCAGGTCATTTAAAAGTTGTACGAAATATAGAAGAATTTACAATATACCTGATCTCAGACGCGCTATTAGCGAGGGTTGGAGTTCCTTACAATTCATCTGATCTCAGACACGCTATTAGAGAGTGTTGGAGTTCCTTACAATGTATCTGATCTCAGATGCGCTATTAGAGAGGGTTGGGGTTCCTTACAACGCATCTGATCTCAGATGCGCTATCAGAGATGGTTGGGGTTCCTTACAATGTATCTGATCTCAGATGCGCTATTAAAGAGGGCTGGGGTTCCTTACAATGTATCTGATCTCAGATGCGCTATTAGAGAGGGTTGGGGTTCCTTACAATTCATCTGATCTCAGACACGCTATTAGAGAGTGTTGGAGTTCCTTACAATGTATCTGATCTCAGATGCGCTATTAGAGAGGGTTGGGGTTCCTTACAACGCATCTGATCTCAGATGCGCTATCAGAGATGGTTGGGGTTCCTTACAATGTATCTGATCTCAGATGCGCTATTAAAGAGGGCTGGGGTTCCTTACAATGTATCTGATCTCAGATGCGCTATTAGAGAGGTTGGGGATCACAATGTCATTCATCTAGACACCCTATTAGAGAGGGCTGGGGTTCCTTACAATGCATCTGATCTCGACGCACTATTAGAGGGCTGGGGTTCCTTACAATGCATCTGATCTCCGACGTCACTATTAGAGAGGGTTGGGGTTCCTTACAATGCATCTGATCTCCGACACGCTATTAGAGAGGATTGAGGTTCCTTACAATACATCTGATCTCAGATACCTATTAGAGAGGATTGAGGTTCCTTGCAATGCATCTGATCTCGTATGCGCTAATAGAGAGGGTTGGGGATCCTCAGAATTTGACACATAATTATAGGATTCCTTAACCAAAAAAGGTTGAAACACCACTGATATACTAGCGAAGAGGTAATGAGGGGGAGAAAGTAATGGAAGGATAGTATATAAGAGAGCATAATATTTTATTAAACAAATATGTTCTAATTGCACTTGTATATCAAACTATTTCATAATAAATCGGGGAAGTTATAAAATAGAGAGGTAAATGTGCAGTGAGTAAAATTGTTCACCCAGATAACACCACATATTAAAAATGTCACTCTCGATAGGATTTAACGTCAGGGTTGGTGGAGAAAACCAACTTCTGTCTCTTGCTGCTGCCATCGGGGGAAGAAAAATAGAGGTCTGTGGACAGGTTCATGTTGTCCTTAAGAAAGTAAAGAAGCAAATTGACCTTCGAAGGCCCTTGGACTGTCTACCACCCACCTATTTTCATTGCAGTTGCTGAAGTGCTTCACATTGAAATGTTCAGATTGAAACTCACTAAAAAGCTAAGGTGGGAACCTATGTTATTATAGATGTTATTAATGCAGAATTTAGAAGTATGCCTTTAATTCTTCATAGATACTTTATACAGTATTACAATTGCATTGATGTAGACATCTGGCCTTCCTGCAGTACGTATGTATAAACCTATTCTAATCTGGCCCTTTGAAAAATGAGTTGAAGAAAAGACTTCCATGTACCACATTGCAATATGTCAGCTCATGGCTTTACTTCTTTCAGATCGTTGTGACGCCAGGATTTTCTATCAACCAAGTAGGTTTCTTGCTCCAAACATTTCATTGGGTAATAGTTGGAGATAAACTACAGTTCATCTCTTTTAACAAGTTCTTTACTTCTATATTCCTCTTCTGTATAGCCTCCTGTGTCTATTAAATTTGACTTAAAGTAGCGTTTTACTCCGTAGCTTTCTCTCAGGCAAGAAATGCAATTATCTTTTGTTTCAAGTTTGTCGTTTCCTTACAATTCATCTGATTCAGACACGCTATTAGAGAGTGTTGGAGTTCCTTACAATGTATCTGATCTCAGATGCGCTATTAGAGAGGGTTGGGTTCCTTACAAACGCACTGATCTCAGATCGCTATAGAGATGGTTGGGGTTCCTTACAATGTATCTGACTCAGATGCGCTATTAAAAGGGGCTGGGGTTCCTTACAATGTATCTGATCTCAGATGCGCTATTAGAGAGGGTTGGGGATCCTTACAAGCTCTCATCTCAGACACACTATTAGAGAGGGCTGGGTTTCCTTACAATGCATCTGATCTCCGACGCACTATTAGAGAGGGCTGGGGTTCCTTACAATGCATCTGATTCCGACGCACTATTAGAGAGGGTTGGGTTCTTACCAATGCATCTGATCTCGACACGCTATTAGAGAGGATTGAGGTCCTTACAATACATCTGTTCTCAGATACCTATTAGAGGGTTGAGGTCCTTGCATGCCCTCCTGATTCTGTATGTCTGCGCTCCCCTTACAATGTATCTGATCTCAGATGCGCTATTAGAGAGGGTTGGGGTTCCTTACAATGCATCTGATCTCAGACGCGCTATTAGAGAGGGTTGGGGTTCCTTACAATGTATCTGATCTCAGATGCGCTATTAGAGAGGGTTGGGGATCCTTACAATGCGTCTGATCTCAGACACGCTATTAGAGAGGGTTGGGGTTCCTTACAATGCATCCGATCTCAGACTTTCTATTAGAGAGGTTTGGAGTTGCTCAGAATGCCACAATATAATTATAGGTTTCCTTAACCATAAAAAGGTTGGAAACCACAGTGCTAAGGTGACACCTCCACAGCATTGGATGGGTTAATGTAATACACGTGCGCTTGCAGTATACACAGTGCAGTATATAGTTTAATGATAACGGCACAATTAATCCCTGCTCTCTCTCTCTTTTTTTTTTTTTAAGTGATTTACCCAGAGGCTCCAAGGTGCTGGAATTGTGTGGCCAACTGGTTTTTCCCATTGGCTTGTTTTTCCTCCCACTCCTCTGGCTAACACCCTCCTGTTTTCCCGATTAAAGGATACCCCCTTTCAAAGAAAGAAAGATGAAATGGTTATATCTTCACAAGTTAAGAAGCAGTGGTACTCCCTATCACTATACTCCACAGAGCAAAACCCATTAGAGCTGCTTGGGGTTGAGGAGAAGGTGCCCGATGTGTGGGGACCCTCAAACGGAAGAGACGGGGAGTGTCTGAACAGACCTAGGATTCTGTACGTGCCAGAGACTGCTGTGCCTCTTGGGAGGTCCCAATATTGGATTACATATCTGTTTGGGGTCAGGCCGCGTGCTTCCTACCCTGCAGGTTACACCCGGCCCCTCCAATCTCCAATCTGAAATCCTTTCTGCGGGGAATACCTGTGGCTTCCATGCGGCTGAGCATAGACAAGAGATCCGTGAGGGTTTCACCACTCCGCTGCGTCTACCAAAGCGGGTCACCCGAAAGAGGGGGGGGGGGGACAATGTCCGATGACGTCTGTGATGTGTAATGCAGTGCGAGCTGCACAGCAAAAGTCTGCAATGCTGGGGACCTTTTCCGGCGCGATCTCGCAACGGAATAAAGTTACTATTATCTAATAGATATAGTGTATGTATAGTATATAGATATAGTGTATGTATAGTATATATAGTGTATGTATAGTATATAGATATAGTGTATGTATAGTATATAGATATAGTGTATGTATAGTATATAGATATAGTGTATAGCAATTCTACATCTGTATAAGGCAGGGAGTAGCCAACTGCAGTCCTCAAGGGCCATTATGACTAAGCCATCGATAGAGCCATCTGTGCTGAAGCAGGGATATCCTGAAAACCTGAGCTGTTGGTGGTCCTTGAAGACTGGAGTTGGCCACCCCTAGTATAAAGGGTGTAGGTCACTTTATTAGTACATACATGACTTGACCACCTCTATTTCAGAGTAATGCACTGTTAGCTTTTCTTTATATTCCTATTCCCTTCTCTCCGTCCTGTTCGATCTGTGGAAGGCTTGGATCCCAGTGTGGACGGTCCTTCCTACAGCCCTTTGATGATCTCTTCGTAAGCAGTGGAGAAATCTTACCAAGGAACCTATTTCACTCAACACACTCATATCAATGCTACTACAATCCATGTACACCGTGTGCCTTTTCCATTTGTACTGCGCTGCAGCATATGTTCACTCCTTATAAACAGACATCGCACGGAAGAAGCAGAAACTTCACAAACGCAAAGAGCTCAATGCATCAAAGTAGACATATCAACGGCAAGTTTTTATTTAAGTGCAAATCTCGCTGAAATATCCCTGCTCCCCGGCTGCGTCAACGTAGTAATCGTAGTGGCGCTGTCTGTTGGTACGTCTGCGACGAGATGAGGGATTTATGGGGCGAGTGGGAGGAGTTAAGGGGGCGGGTGACATTTGCATATCGGCGCAGTTCTATGTATTAAAAAGGCGCGGCTTGCGTTATTTTTCTTGACCGTTTTCTGCATTGGTTTTCTTCGTCAAAGGCGGCGTCCGCCATTGTTCAGCGCGGAATATTTCTACCATAGAAATACACGTGTTAAACATGTCGCATTTCCGATTTTTTTTCTTCCAATTTTCTTCCGCCATTGACAGTTGCGCAGATAAATCGACCCCAAAAAGTGCATTAACGAATCCCTGAACACGCAGTCGGCTTCCGCGGATAACTGTCCTACCTTGCACTCTTGTTTCTGCCTCCCGCTTTAAATTATAGCTCTCGTACCTGGCAGCCGATACCTTTATAAATAACCAGTCATAACAAGAAGCTGGGGCAGCACCGTCCCAGGTTTTCCCAATGTCTTTCCAGGCAAGAAACCTTGAGTCTGCTGGGAATATGTCACACACCTGAGCCGTGGCACCTTGCCTAACCACCCCCAAGCTCTTCCAAAGCCCGTATCAGCCCCTACACTTCCGTTTCTCAATCATCCGTCTAATTTCAGCCGTCTCTCATCTGCAGGCTTCTCCTCCAGCACACACTGGCACAGCTCTTAACCTCTCTCTCTCTCTCGCTCTGTTTATCCGGTGTAATTATACACTGTACAAAGTGTTCACTTGGGGGATAATGAGTCAACGTGTAATTATCACTCCAACCCCTGCAGCGCTAAAACATTACGCTGAACATTAACGCACCAAAAATGTGGGATTTTGCAGTCGAAAGAGTTCACTTCGTGCCTGTCCCTGTTACTAAATATAATATTAGTATGTTGTTCCTGTTGACGGCGTACGCAGTGCTGTACATAGAATTTTGCAGCCGCCAAAAGCCCCCTGTTCTGAAGAGCTTACAGTCTAATATTGATGCTTGTGGCACAGGAAGAGGATCTGACCTGCCCGAGGTCACTGGAATTCCAACGGGTTCCTCCCACTTCTGCGGCTGTGACGTTACCCCCGAGCTTCTCCTCCAGCCAAACAATGGTGGACCTGGGTCCACTTCTCCAAATTGACCAAACTCGCATGAAATCCAGAGCAGTTCACGCAGTATCTGTAAAGTGAAGAACTTTAAGTGAATGAACGACAACTTTTTGGGGTTGATGTCCTTACAATGTATCTGATCTCAGATGCGCTATTAGAGAGGGTTGGGGATCCTTACAATGCATCTCATCTCAGACACCCTATTAGAGAGGGCTGGGGTTCCTTACAATGCATCTGATCTCCGACGCACTATTAGAGAGGGCTGGGGTTCCTTACAATGCATCTGATCTCCGACGCACTATTAGAGAGGGTTGGGGTTCCTTACAATGCATCTGATCTCCGACACGCTATTAGAGAGGATTGAGGTTCCTTACAATACATCTGATCTCAGATACCCTATTAGAGAGGATTGAGGTTCCTTGCAATGCATCTGATCTCGTATGCGCTAATAGAGAGGGTTGGGGATCCTCAGAATTTGACAACATAATTATAGGATTCCTTAACCAAAAGAAGGTTGAACACCACTGATATACATAGCGAAGAGGGTTAATGAGGGGGAGAAAGTAATGGAAGGATAGTATAAGAGAGCATAATATTTTATTTAAACAAATATGTGTCTAATTTGCACTTGTATATCAAACTATTCATAATAAAATCGGGGAAGTTATAAAATAGAGAGGTAAATGTGCAGTGAGTAAAATTGTTCACCCAGATAACACCACATATTAAAAATGTCACTCTCGATAGGATTTAACGTCAGGGTTGGTGGAGAAAACCAACTTCTGTCTCTTGCTGCTGCCATCGGGGGAAGAAAAATAGAGGTCTGTGGACAGGTTCATGTTGTTCCTTAAGAAAGTAAAGAAGCAAATTGACCTTCGAAGGCCCTTGGACTGTCTACCCCCCACTATTTTCATTGCAGTTGCTGAAGTGCTTCACATTGAAATGTTCAGATTGAAACTCACTAAAAAGCTAAGGTGGTAACATATGTTATTATAGATGTTATTAATGCAGACATTTAGAAGTATGCCTTTAATTCTTCATAGATACTTTATACAGTATATACAATTGCATTGATGTAGACATCTGGCCTTCCTGCAGTACGTACTGTATAAACCTATTCTAATCTGGCCCTTTGAAAAATGAGTTGAAGAAAAGACTTCCATGTACCACATGCAATATGTCAGCTCATGGCTTTACTTCTTTCAGTATCGTTGTGACGCCAGGATTTATCTATCAACCAAGTAGGTTTCTTGCTCCAACATTTCATTGGGTAATAGTTGGAGATAAACTACAGTTCATCTCTTTTAACAAGTTCTTTACTTCTATATTCCTTCTTCTGTATAGCCTCCTGTGTCTATTAAATTTGACTTAAAGTAGCGTTTTACTCCGTAGCTTTCTCTCAGGCAAGAAATGCAATTATCTTTTGTTTCAAGTTGTCGTGGCACCAGCATTGATGACCCTTTTAGAAATACAGACAACAAATAATAAATTGTTCGGAAACATTTATATCAAAGTAAACACCCATTCTTCAGGCGCAGAGCAGCTAGGTACAGCAGATGTACTATATACAGTGACTAGAAAAGCACATATTTCCCTCTTGACTACAACACATTTTGATTAATGTTGTGCCAGAAAGCTACATTAAACAATTCAGCCCCAAAAGAATGTTATTATATAAATGGTTTCAATATTGATTTGGTCGTCTATATTTTTCTCACTCTATCATTCTTCTTCTGACACCTTTCCTTTGATATTAGAATCCATCTGCTGTATTCTCTGCATCATGGGCCATCATGGACATTAACAATGCGTCTTCCCAGTGCCAGAGAAGAGCTCTGCCCTACTTATTTGGATTGAGCTAGTCCCTTGTCCAGGACGGGGAAGACATCTTCACACCATATTGAATAGGAAGCCGTGAAGATGGCTTCCTTCTGCTAACAAATATGTCATGCTTATTTAATTGAATATAACTTAAAACTTCGTAAGCTATAAACGCATTACAGAGGAAAGTTACAAGAATGAACTGACTTTTCTTTGCCTGCCATGAATAAAAAAGGCTTTTTATGTTACGGTAAAAATAAAATGGATGAATTGAACATTACTTTAGAAGACAGCACAATAAAACATGGACAAATGAAGCCCCCCATTCTGTATGCTGTGATGCACCTTCTACTTTGTAGGGAAGCTGTAATCTCTATTTAAAGAAGCTAACCTGTAGCTAGGTTGAAAGGCAAAGCGGTTAGGGAGAAATAGACACTGTTGATAGAGAGTGTCACAAGACGCAGTGATACAGTCAGAGACGCAGTGATACAGCCAGAGATGCAGTGATACAGCCAGAGACGCAGTGATACAGTCAGAGACACAGTGATACAGCCAGAAACGCAGTGATACAGCCAGAGATGCAATGATACAGCCACAGACGTAGTGATACAGCCAGAGACGCAGTGATACAGCCAGAGACGCAGTGATACAGCCAGAAACGCAGTGATACAGTCGAGAAGTGATTACAGCCCAGAAACGCAGTGATACAGCCAGAGATGCAGTGATACAGTCAGAGACACAGTGATACAGTCAGCAACGCAGTGATACAGCCAGAGATGCAGTGATACAGTCAGAGACACAGTGATACAGTCAGCAACACAGTGATACAGCCACAGATGCAGTGATACAGTCAGAGAGACACAGTGATACAGCCGAAACGCAGTGATAAAGCCACGATGATTGCAGATGATAAAGTCAGAGATGCAGCAGTGATACAGTCAGAGACCGCAGTGGTACAGCCAGAGCAGGACGCCAGTGATACAGCCAGAGACGGTGATACAGCCAGAGACGCAGTATATACAGCCAAGAAGCAGTGATAGCCAGAGACGCAGTGATACAGCCAGAGATGCAGTGATACAGCCAGAGACGCAGTGATACAGCCAGAGACGCAGTGATACAGCCAGAGACGCAGTGATACAGCCAGAGACGCAGTGATACAGCCAGAGACGCAGTGATAGAGCCAGACTGGGATACTGGGCATATTTGTTTTCCCTCAGCGTAGGTTGGTAATGGATATTGTTTTTGACCCAATGACCACAGTAAATGGGGGTAAGTAAGAGTTGATTTGTCCATTCCAAATACACCCCCCACTATTACCCATAATAATCCCATAGTGTCCTATTTGAAGGTATGAGAAAGGTGTGAATTTAAAGACAGAGGGAGAGATTCACTAAATACCAGAAATCGGTCCTGTATTAAGTGCCATTCTGGTTTATTGCATGTAATGTGGGAAGATGGTCTGAGACCACTTATCGGAGCCCAGTGAATGCTAGCCAAAGGGAGATTGATGGTCGATGGCTTGCCAAATAAAATGAACCATAGAAGAGGTAATAAATATTAGCACTGAAGTCATTATGCCGTATCCCACCCCTGCAGTTTATTGCTGAGCCCATGTTATTTGTATTACTGTACATATGTATGCTCCGTAATGCACTGTGCTTATTTACATGGACTCCTTATGTAGGTCTTTAATGGTTTTAGGATTTTGACTCTGGACTATGGGGGCTATGCACTAAGCAGTGATAACTGCTTTAAGTGAGATAAATGGCTTTAAGACCGACACTGCCTGGTGCGCGATTCACAAAGCAGTGATAACAGTGCAGTATTGCTCTTAAAAGGGTTTTTTTTCACCCAAAAAATGTATGTGAAAAAAAGTCGTCTGAGTAGGCCAAAAATGGCAAACCCAGCGTTTTTTTCCATTCAGCGCGATTCACAAAGCAGTGATAAGTGAATCGCACTGTAAAAACTCAGCATTTCTTTTCACCAGCTAAAGGCCATGAATAAAAGCATTGTTTTCGGGTTTTTTCAGCACAGGATTAATACAAGAGGCCGACGGGTGTCCCCGGGTGGTTCCCACAGGTGTCCGGGGGTCGGGTGGTCACTCCAGGTTTCATGGGGCCCTCGGGTGGTCCCCACGGATGTCCAGGGGCCCTCTGGTGGTCCCCCCGGGTGTCCGGGAGTCCCTGCTGGCCTGCGATACCAATCCTGTTCCCCAAAAAAACACAACATCCAGTACTTTTAAATAAATAGACCCCCCTTGCCCCCCACCCCCTAACAGATACAGTACAGTAATGTGCAAAATCCAGATATGGATAATAGTGCATTTTCCCATTTAAAATACAATATTAAGCAACAGAAATAAAGTAATTAAAACTTGCACTCACCCCTGCCAGATTGCCACAATGAAGGTCGTCCTCATCCTCATCACCGTCCATGTCCTCTGTTGCCATAAACAATGCAATCAGAAATACAATCATTGTACCCCTAACGCCTTAATCTCCGTAGCGGTTAGTAACCACTATAGTAATTAAGGGGTTAAAGCACTCTCTCCCACTACCCATCCAGGAGGCTTAACCACCCTCCCCAGGTGACTACCCCCACCCTCCACCCACTCACTGGTACAGTGGGTCCCTGAAATCAATGCCGTTCAGCTCAGGAGACCCCCTGCTCCCACACACTATTAATAAAAATGAAAGCAGCTGCATTACCATAGCAGCTATCCGCTACCGTAATGAATTATTTTTTATTGCTATGTGTGTTTTGATATTAGTGTACATGATCGGGGGGTCTCCTGAGCTGAACCGCATTGGTTTCAACCTCAGGGAACCCCTACTTTATGAAATAAAGGCCCCGTTATGGGGTGCCGGTATCCCCTTGCAGGATTTAAATCCCCCGGTCACGTGACGCATTAGATTTAAAAACACAGGGGATACCAGGGTCCCAGAGGCTGAAACCAATGCGATTCAGCTCAGGAGACCCCCTGCATATGTACACTATTATTAAAATGTATATGTATACTGTACGATCGCCTGTAATAGCCGTGCATGGAGACACAGCGTCTCCATGCAGCTCTTACAGGCTGCTTTTTTTCTATCAGCTATCATGCTGTAGAATTCACAGCCCGATAGCACGGGGAAAAAAACAGGTCGCACGATAGGGCATGTTTTTGATCGCACGCAACAAAATAGGCTTCACTTCTAGGTGAATCCCGCGTTTGGCTTCATTTTATAACAGGCGAGTCAAAATTTCATACTCGAACGCAAAAGCTCACTGCTTAGTGCACAGCCCCTAAGTCTGTTTGTTTATACTCTGACTGCTCGGGAACTCTTGGCTCTATTACTTGGGTGACCCCATCTCCTACCAACCGGGCACTAAGGATTGGGGCACCAAGTTTGAATGCCGACGTCCTGGGGGAGGGTATTTAAACACAATTTTTTTTTTAATTCTGTATCTTGACAAAACATTTAAGTCTAGACTGAAACATTGATCCTTTTTTTGTAATAAATGGATATTTTGATATATTACAAGACCCCGTGAGTGCCTATTGTGATTTATACCATCCCTGGCACGCCAAGCCCCTGTGACGTACTGTACCAGGGACTTAATATTTGTTATTCCTTATTTTCTACGTGCGGATCGGGCTGACTGGTACATCGCACATAATAAAACTGTAATCATTTTTTTAAAGGTCCCCAAAATAATGTTCAGCTTGGTCATATTTGGAGGAGAGACCAGAAGATCAAACACAAGTACTACTGAGTTTACATAGT
Organism: Ascaphus truei; assembly: GCA_036426205.1. Taxonomy (NCBI): domain Eukaryota; kingdom Metazoa; phylum Chordata; class Amphibia; order Anura; family Ascaphidae; genus Ascaphus; species Ascaphus truei. The sequence continues at coordinate 43,663,316 of CM071576.1, read as the reverse complement.
CTTATACAAAATGTAAAGAGGTCCCGCTTCAAGAGATTACGGCTATAAAAGCTACTCCTTGAGAAAGCGCTGGCTGGCGTGAAACGCGTGGGAGCACTTTTTGTCTGTTTTATTGTATTTAATATGATCTAAATAAATCATTTAAAAATATTTTTATGACTGTTCCGAGTGCCTGAGCGATTTTTTGGCTTGCTGTGCCTTTACTTACTTCCAATTTGTATCTACAAAAGATATATTTTAAGAGATGTGTGCAGAGGTACATATAATGAAGACCGATTAGGGTGCAATTATATCTTGGCTCTATTGAGCCTGTTCCTTTATTCAGGTAAAATATACAAAAACAACAAAATAACAAACCCCTATCCCTTTGTAAGGGCTAACTTACTTCCACAGAGTGTCATGTACCATCAACCCCTCACTGAGAGTCCTGTACCATCCCACCTCTCACTGAAAGTCATGTACCATCCCACCCTTCACTGAGTCATGTACCATCCCACCCCTCACTTATAGTCATGTACCATCCCACCCCTCACTGAGTATCATGTACCATCCAACCCCTCACTGAGAGTCATGTACCATCCCACCCCTCACTGACAATCATGAACCATCCAACCCCTCACTGAGAGTCATGTACCATCCAACCTCTCACTGAGTGTCATGTACCATTCCACCCCTCACTGAGAGTCATGTACCATCCAACCCCTCACTGAGAGTCATGTACCATCCAACCCCTCACTGAGAGTCATGTACCATCCAACCCCTCACTGAGAGTCATGTACCATCCCACCCCTCACTGTAATTCATTGTAAGGAATCCACTCCTGGCTTTGATTATAGCTTTTGCAGACTTCTGCAGTTGCAAAAGTTTCCTCTGGCAATCAATGGCACATGTGCTGCTTCTCATTGCAGCTTCTGCCCTGTGCTACATCATTGGAGGAATACTCACACACCCTCCTCCTGTGATTGGATCTCCGCCCTTTATATCCTGGGCGTTGGCACTGAAACAGTGCCGAGCATAATCTCCTACCTGGAACGTTACTGTCTCTGCCACAAACCGCCCCAGGCCTCTCTCCTAGCGTACTTACCTTCCAAGTTCCTGAGTATCCAGAGGCCTGTTCTTTCTCCTGTGCTGAAGCGTGTTGCCAGCACCGGTACCTGCTGCATTCCCTCCTAGCAGTGGCTACCTTTCCTTTCCTGCGGCCTGCTGCTATCCCCTTGCAGTGGCCTGCCTTGGACTTCTGCGTTGAAGCGTTGGTTCTCCCAGACGCTGCCCTGCGGTGAACTTCGGTCAGCCTGCTGTCTCCACCTGCTGAGATCGGCGTCATGGGCCGAGGCCGCTCCTCGCGCATAAGCCACTCCCGCGCTCACGCTCCTAAGCTGAAGCGGGGAACTCCTGTCTGCTTGTTGCCGATTCCTTGCTACGACTACGACCACCCGGATGTCTTCTATCCTGACCCTGCTTCGGCCATCGATTGTCCTGTCTTCTCCTACCCCGACTTTGGCTTCAATAACGACGATGCTGCCTTCTCCAATCCTGACCCTGCGATGTACAACTACGAACTGCGCACTCCAGATCAGTCTGCGCGGACTAAGGTCGGTGATAATGTAACCCCACCTCAGCCCCGCGGTCCGGTCCCGGTTTGTGGCGAGCATCGGCATAACATTCATGTACCATCCAACCCCTCACTGACAGTCATGTACCATCCCAGCCCTCACTGAGAGTCATGTACCATCCAACCCCTCACTGAAAGTCATGTACCATCCCACCCTTCACTGAGTGTCATGTACCATCCAACCCCTCACTGGGAGTCATGTACCATCCCACCCCTCACTGAGAGTCATGTACCATCCCAACTTGCACTGAGAGGCATGTACCATCCAACCCACTGAGAGTCATGTACCATCCAACCTCACTGACAGTCATGTACCATCCCACCCTCACTGAGTATCATGTACCATCACAACCCCTCACTGAGATTCATGTACCATCCCACCCCCACGAGTATCATGCATAAACCTCAACTCATGAAGTCATGTACCATCCAACCCCTCAACTGACAATCATGAACATCCAACCCCTCACTGAGAGTCAGTACCACCAACCTCTCACTGAGTGTATGTACCATTCCCACCCCTCACTGAGAGTACTGTACCATCCAAACCCCTCACTGAGAGTCATGTACCATCCACCCCTCACTGAGTCTCATACCATCCAACCCTCACTGAGAGTCATGACCATCACACCTCACTGAGAGTCATGTAATCATCCCCACTCTGAGTCACTGATCCCACCACTAGAGTCATGTACCATCCCACCCCTCACTGAGAGTCATGTACCATCCCATCCCCCTCCACACTGAGATTCATGTACAATCCAACCCCTCACTTACAGTCAGACCATCCAAACCCTCACTGAGAGTCATGTACCATCCCACCCTCACTGAGAGTCATGTACCATCCCACCCTCACATGACAGTCATGTACCATCCAACCCCTCACTGAGAGTCATGACCAGCCAACCCCTCACTGACAGTCATGTACATCCAACCCCTCACTGAGAGTATGTACCATCCCACCCCTCGCTAACCGAGACATCATGTACCACAACCCTCTACACTGAACAGTCATTGTACTCCATCCAACTCCCCTCCCCACTGAGAGTCATGTACCATCCAACCCCTCACTGACAGTCATGTACCATCCAACCCCTCACTAAGAGTCATGTACCATCCAACCCCTCACTGAGTGTATTGTACCATCCAACCCCTCACTGAGAGTCAGGTACCATCCCACCCCTCACTGAGAGTCATGTAGCATCCCACCCCTCACTGACAGTCATGTACCATCCCACCCCTCACTGGGAGTCATGTACCATCCAACACCTCACTGAGTATCATGTACCATCCAACCCCTCACTGAGATTCATGTTTAATACTGTCGGCTGCGGACACTAGAAGATGCCACTCCGCGTGGGTCTGTGGCTTCCTGTGGCCTGATATAACTGTTAAAATTACACTCAGTGATCTCCGCGGTTTCCTCGTCAGTGCCCTTGTATGTACCTGCTTTCAGCCCTATCTGCTTTCATGTAGGACCGGGTCGGTCTGGCGCTGGTTGATGCTTGGTGTCAGAGGACCCCGTCGGGACACGTCTGTCCGCTGTGTCTGCTGTGAAGACCCGGCGTATGCGCTGGTACTTGCGAGTGGGAGACCAGGGGGGTGCTGTGCTGTGCTGTGGATGTGTGGACCCGGGTCTGGCTGTGCTGCTTGGAACCCAGGGTGGCTTGCGCTTTGCAGCTAGTGGAGACCCGCGGTTGGCGTGTCTGTGCTGGTGGTATGTGCTGCTGTGAGACACCCAGTGGTCTGTGCCTGTTGCTGGTGTGAGACCCGGTCCTGGGCATTATTGTGATGCTGGTGTGAGACCCGGGTCTGTGCTGCTGTGCTGCACTCTAGGAGGACCGGTGTGACTGCGCAGTGCAGCTGTGCGACCAGGAGTCTGCGCTGTATGCTAGCTGTGAGACCAGGGTGCGTGCTGTGCGTGTGCTGCTGTGCGACCCGGTGTATGTGCTGTGCTGATGTGAGACCGGGTCTGTGCTGTGTGTATGTGAGACCGGGTCTGTGGCTGTGCCGCTAGAGACGGGTCTGTGCTGTGCCGCTGTAGACCCGGGTCTGCGCTGTGCTGGCTGTGAGACCGGGTTCTGAGCTGTGCCTGTGAGACCCCGGGTCTGCGCTTTGTGCTGCTTGTGAGACCGGGTCTGTGCTGTTGCTGCTGTGAGACCCGGTAGCTGTGGCTGTGCTGCGCTTGCCCGTTGAGACCGGGCTGTGCTGTGGGGCTCTTGCTGCTGTGAGACCCGGGTCTGTGCTGGCTGCTGTGTCGAGACCCGCTGAGGGTCTGTGCTTTGCTGCTGTGAAGACCCGGGTTACTGCGCGGTCGCTGCTGGTGAGACCGGGTAGTGCGCGGTGCTGGTGTGAGACCCGTGTCTCGCGCTGTGGTGCTGATAGTGAGACCCGGGTCTGTGCTGGTGCTGCTGTGAGACCCGGGTATGTGCTTGTGCTGCTATGGGAGACGCGGTCTGTGTTGTGCTGCTGTGTGAGGACCAGGGTCTGCGCGTGCTGCTGTGGACCCGGGTATGCGCGGGTGTGATCGTGAGACCGGGGTATGCGCGGTGCTGCTGTGAGACCAGGGTCTGCGCTATGTTGCTGCTGTGAGACCCGGGTCGGAATGCGCTGTGCTGGCCTGCTAGAGACCCGGGTTGATGTCGCGGATGCTGTGAGACGGGTCTAGTGCGCTGTGCTGCTGTGCGACACGGGCGGGTCATACTGTGCGTGCGTGTTTGATGTCTTGCTGTGAGAGCTCGCAGGTTCTCTGGGCTGTGCCTGATGTCGAGAACACCGGCTTCTATTTGAAGAGGCGTCTGCGCTGTGCTGCAGTGAGACCCGGGTCTGCGGCTGTGAGCTGTGAGACCCGGTCTGTGCTGTGCTGGTTGTGAGACCCTGGTCTGGCTGTGGGAATGTGAGACCGGCGTCCTTTGTGTGTTGGCTGCCTTGTGCTGATATAAGGTACGTGAGAACCGGGTCTGTGCTGTGCGCTGTGAGGACCGGTCTGTGCTGGCTTGCTGCTGTGAGACAAGGGTCGGTGAATTATGTGTGCTTGTGAGACCGGGTCTGTGCTGTGCTGCTGTTGTTATAGGACACCGGGTCTGATGAATGGGTGTGAGACCCGGGTCTGTGCTTTTGTAGCTGCAATGTAGCGAACCTGGGGTTGCTCGGCTGCTGTGTAGACCAGGGTCGGCGCTATGTGCTGCCTGTAGAGACCCGGAGTCTGGGCTTGTGCTGCTTGCCTGTGAGACACGGGGTCTGTGCGTGCTGCTGTGAGACCCGGGTCTGTGCGTGCGCTATGAGGACCAGGGTCGCGCTGTGCTGCTGTGAGACCCGAGTCTGCGCTGTGCTGCTGGTGTGGAGACCAGGGTCTGCGCTTGCTGTGTGAACCCGGATGTCTGCGCTGGTCGACATTGCTGTGAGACCCGGGTCTGTGATGTGTTGCTGTGAGGACCCGGGTATGCGCTGTTGCTGGCGTGGACCCGGTCTGCGCTGTGCTGCTGTGAGACCGGGTCTGTGCTGTTTGCGCTTGCGACCGGGTCTGCGCGGTGCCGCTGTGTGAGACCCGGGGCTGTGCTGTGCCTGTGTGCTGTGAGACCCGGGGTCTGTGCTGTGCCGCTTGAGACCCGGGTCTTGCTGTGCCGCCTGAGACCGGGTCTGTGCGGTGCCGCTGTGAGACCCGGGTCTCTGTGCTGTGTCCGCTGTGAGGACCCGGGTCTGTGGTGTCCGCTCTGAGACCCGGGTCTTTGCTGTTGTGCCGCTGTGGAGACCCGGGTCTGTGCTGTGCGCTGTGAGACCCGGGTCTGTGCTGATGCTGTGATTGGAGACCGGGTTTATGTTCTGTGCTGGCGTGAGGGACCCGGGTCTGTGCTGTGCTGCGTGTGAGTCCGGGTCTGTGCTGTGCGGATTGAGACCCGGGTCTGTGCTGTGCTGCTGTGAGACCGGGTCCTTGCGCTTGTGCTGCTGAGACCCGGGTCTGCGCTGTGCGCTGTGAAAAACCCCCCGGGTCTGTTGCGGTGCTTGCTGTGAGGACCCGGGTCACGTGCTGTGATGCTGTGAGACCCGGGTGTGCCCTGCTGTTGCTGCTGTGAGACCCGGGTCCGTGTGTGATGCTGTGAGACACCGGTCCGCGCTGTGCTGCGTGAGGATGGGTTCTGGCCTTGTGTGCTGTGAGCCGGGTATGCGCGTGCTGCTTGGAGAACAGGGCCGGTGCTGTGCGCTTGTTGAGACCCGGGTCTGTGCTGTGATGCTGTGCGACCCGGGTCGTGCTGTGCCGCTCTGAGACCAGGGTCGTGATGTGCTGCTGTGAGACCCGGGGTCTCACACGCGCGTGCTTGCGGTGAGACCCGGGTCTGGCTGTGCCGCTATGCGGCGGGCTGTGCTGTGCTGCCTTGTGTGAGACCCGTCTGTGCTGTGCTGCGTGTGAGACCCGTGGTCGCGCGTGCTGCTGTGAGACCGGGTCGCGCTGTGCTGCTGTGAAGACACGGTCTGTGCTGTGCTGCTGTGAGACCGGGGTCTCGAGTTGGGCTGCTGTGATGAGACCCGGGTCTGCGCGTGTGCTGCGTTGAGACCCGGTTCTGTGGCTGTGTGCTTGAGACACGGGTCTGTGCTTGTGCTCGAGATGTCAGAGGACCCGGTCTGTGTTGTGTGCTGTGGACCGGGTCTGCGCTGTGATGCCTGTGCGACGCGTGTCTGAGCATGTTGCTGCTTTGTGAGACCCGGGTCTGCGCGTGCTGCTGTGAGACCCGGGTTTCGTGCGCGTGCTGCGGTGAGACCGGGTCTGTGTGTGCTGCTGTGAGACCAGGGGTCGGCCGTGCTGCTGTGAGACCCGGGTCTGTGCTGTGTGCTAGTGAGACCCGGGGTCTGTCTGTGCTGCTGTAGACCCGGTCTTGCTGTGCTGATGTGAGACCCGGGCTGCGCTCGGTGCTGCTGTGAGACCGGGTCTGCGCTGGCTGCTGTGAGACCGGGTCTGTGCCTGTGCTGCTGTCACAGACCCGGTCCATGTGCTGTGCTGTGGGAGGACCCGGTCTGTGCGTGCTGGCTGTGAGGACCGGGGTCTGTGCTGTGCTGCTGTGAGGACAGGGTCTGTGCTGTGCTGCTGTGAGAACCCGCGGTCTGTGCTGTGCTGCTGTGAGACCGGGTCTGTGCTTGTGATGTGTGAGAACCCGGGTCTTCCTGCTGATAGCTGACTGGGAGACCCGGGTCTGTGCGGGCTGCTGTGAGACCCGGGATGCTCTGTGCTGCTGTGAGGACCCGGGTTCTTGCTGTGCGTGCTGTGAGGACCCGGGTCTGTGCGTGCTGCGTTGTGAGACCAGGGTTGTGCTGGCTGCTGTGGAGACCCGGGGTTCTGTGCTGTGGCTGCTACATGGACCAGGGCCGCGGCGCGTGCATGCTGATTGATGTGAGACCCGGGTCTGAGCTGTGATGCTGTAGACCCGGGTCTGACGCTGGCTGCCTGTGAGACCCGGGTCTGCGTGATGCTGCTATGGATACCGGGTCTAGCGCACTGTGCTGCCTGTGAGACCAGGGTCTGCGCACTGTGCGCTGTGAGACCCGGGTCTGCGCTGTGCTGCGTGAGACCCGGTGTATGTGCTTGTGCTGCACTGTGAGACCGGTCCTGCGCTAGATAGCCGATGTGATGAATGAGACCCGGGGGTCTGTGATGTGCTGTGCTTGCTGTGGAGACCCGGGTCTGTGCTGTGCAGCTAGAGAACAGGGTCGTGCGGTTGCCTCTTAGGACCCGGGTATGTGCTGTTGCCGCGATGAGACCCGGGTCGTGTGTGCCGCTGTGAGACCCGGGTCTGTTTGCTGTGCCGATCTGAGACCCGGGGTCTGCGCGGGTCTGTGCTGTGCCGCTGTGAGAACACGGGTCGGTGCGTGCCCGCTGTGAGACCCGGGTCTGTGATGTGCTGACTGTGAGACCCGGGTCTGGCTGGGCTGCGTGGACCCGGTCTGTGCTGTCTGCTTGTGGAGCCCGGGTCTGTGTGCAGGTGCTGCTGCTGAGACCCGGGTCTGTGCTTGTGCTGCTGGGAGACCCGGGTCTGCGCCTGTGCTGCTGGTGAGACCCGGGTCTGCGCTGCTGCCGCTGTGAGACCGGGGGTCTGGGGTCGTCGCTGTTGCTCGTGAGACGCAGCGGTCCGTTGCTGAGCCTGCTTGAACCCGGGTACGGTGTGTGCTGCTGTTGAGTGACCCGGGTCCGTGCTCTGTGCTGCTGTGAGACCCGGAGTCGCGCTGTGTGTGTGTGAGGGACCGGGTCTGCGCTGTGCTGTGTCGAGCCCGGGTCTGCGCCCGGTTGCTGACTCGTGAGACAAGGGCTCTGTGCTGTGATGCTATGTGGAACCCGGGTCTGTGCTTGTGCGCTGTGAGACCCGGGTCTGTGCTGATGTGCAGCTCTGAGAACCCGGAGTCTGTGTGCTGCTGCTGTGAGACCCGGGGTCTGAAGCCTGTGCTGACGAATGTGAGACCCGGGTATGTGGCTGATGCCGCTCTGAGACCCGGGTCTTATGTGCTTAGTGATGCTGTGGAGACCCGGTCTCTGCTGGATGCGTGAGACCCGGGTTGCGCTGTGCTGCTGTGAGACCCGGAGTCTGCGCTGTGATGCTGGGAGACCCGGGTACTGTGCTGTGCTGCTGTGAACCCGGTTGTAGCTGTGCTGCTTGTGAGACCCGGGTCTGTGCTCTGTGCTGCTGTTGAGACCGGGTGCTGTGCTGTGCTGACTGTGAGACGGGTCTGTGCGTGTGCTTGCTGATGTGAGACCCGGGTCTGCGCTGGCTGTGTGAGAACACGGGTCGTGCGCTGTAGCGTGTGAGACCCGGGTCCTGGCGCTTGTGCTGCACTTGTGAGTAACCCGGTGTCGCGCTGTGCTGCTGTGAGACCCGGGGCTGCCTGTGCTGCGGGGACCCGGGTCGTGTGCTGTGCTGGCTGTGAGACCGGGGATGTGATGTGCTGTGTGAGACCCGGGTCGTGCTGATGTGCTGCTGTGTAGACCCGGGGGGTTCTGCGCTGGCATGCTTTGAGACCCCGGGTCTGCGCCGGTCGTTGGCTGCGTGAGACCCGGTCGCGCTGTGCTTATGTGTAGACACGGGTTCGCGCTGTGCGGTGTGAGACCGGGTCATGTGACTGTGCTGCTGTGGGACGCGTCTGTGCTGTGCTGCGGTCGAGACCCGGGTCGCGCTGTGCTGCTGTGAGACCCGGGTCTGAGCTGTGCTGCTGTGAGGAACGGGTCTGTGACGTGCTGCTGATGAGAAAAAAAAAAAAAAAAAACCCCCGGTGTCTGCGGGTGCTGCTGTGAGACCCGGGTCTGGGCGGTGCTGCTGTTGGAGCCCGGGTCTGTGCTGTTCTGCTTATGTGAGACCCGGGTCCGTGCTGTGCTTCTGTGAGACCCGGGGTCTGCGCTGTGCTGCGTTGAGACCCGGGTCTGCGCTGTGATGCTGTAGGGACCCGGGTCTGCGCTGTGCTGCTGTGAGACCGGGTCGTTGGCCTGTGCTGCTGCTGTGAGACCCGGCGTCTGCGGCTGTGCTGTGCCGCTTTTGTGAGGACCAGGGTCGTGCTGTGCGTGATGCTTGTGAGACAGGGTCTGCGCTGTGCCGCTGTGCGACAAGGGGCTGTTGCTAGCGTTTTCGGTGAATGATGTGAGACCGGGGGTGACCATGTTTGCTGTGATGCTGTGAGACCCGGGTCTGCAGTGTGCTGCTTGGAGACCCGGGTCTGACGCTGTGCTGCTGTGTGAGACCCGTGTCTCGGCTGGTCTGCTGTGAGGAACCGGGTCTGACTGCTGTGACGCTGTGATGCGGTCTTGTGTTTTGCATGAGAACCGTCTGGTTGTGGCGTGTGCTGGTAGTTGCGCGTGCTGCTTGAGACCCGGAGTCTGCGCGTGCACGCTGAGACCGGTCTGCTGTCGTGATGCTAGACCAGGGTCGACCGTGGGCTCGTGCTGCTGTGTAGTGGACCCGCGGTCTGCTGCTGTCGCCTGCCTGTGAGACCCGGGTCTGCCGCCTTCGCATGCCTGCTGTGAGCCACCGCGGGTCCTGGGTGTCTGGCATGCCTGTGAGACACCGGGTCTGTAGCTGTGCTGCCTGCTGAGACCCTGGGTCTTCGTCTGTGCTGTGACTGTGCTGATGAGACCGGGTCTGCGCTATGCTGCTGTGCTGCATGTGAGACCCCGCTGGTCTGCGCATGAGTGCCCGCTTTTGGTGAGACACGGGTCGTTGTATGTGCTTGTGCCCGGTTGTGCTCTGCGAGACGTGAGACTCCGGGTCTGCGCTGTGATATGCTGTGAGAACAGAGGCCGTATGACTGTGCCTGCTGTGAGACCCGGGTCTGTGCTGTGCTGCTGTGAGACCCGGGTCTGTTGCTGTGGAAGCTGTGAGACCCGGGTCTGTGGCGCTGTGCTGATGGAGACACCGAGTCTGTGATGTGCTGCGTTGGAACCGGCTGTGACTGTGCCGCTCTGAGATCCGGGTCTGTGCGTTGTTTTTTTGCTGATGTGATGAGACCACGGGGTCGTGCTGTGCTGCTGTGAGACCAGGGTCGTGCTGTGCTGTGCTGCTGTGAGACCCGGGTCTGCGCGTGCCGCTGTGAGACCCGGGTCTGTGTGTGTGCTGTGAGACCCGGGTCTGTGCTGTGCTGCTGTGAGACCCGGGTCTGTGCTGTGCCGCTGTGAGACCCGGGTCTGTGCTGTGCCGCTGTGAGACCCGGGTCTGTGCTGTGCTGCTGTTTCATTCTTCCAAAGATTCTCTGGGACATAACACCAGAGTCGCCCCAAAGGCGCCAGACAAAGGGTGTCGGCATCTGCTGCCGTTCGCTGATGTTTGGTAATGTTACAGCTGCTCTATTACATACCTGAAACTCACCAGCCCTCTTATCCCCTGTACCCAATGTTTCCCAATGTTTCAACTTAACCTGACTATAGATTGTAAGCTCCTTGGAGCAGGGCCACTTGTAACACATTGCAGGCCTATCCTACTTCTTCTAGCACATTTTTACTCCTGTCTGTAAATGTTACTTATGCCCATAATCATATCTCTAACTGCCCATGAAATGTATGCAAACTGAATGTGTATAACCTTTGTTCATTTAATGCAACCATGTATTATTATAATTCTAGCTTTTCCTGTCTGCCTCGTGTGTAACAAAATAATCGTATTTAATTGTAGCTGTCCTCAAACTGTCAGTAAAGTATTGTGATGCCCCCTTAAGTGGAGACGTGTTATTACTTAAAATATAGATGATGGATGATGATGATGATGATGATGATGATGAAAACCATGAAGTCCTCTTGGTGTGATATAGCTTGATCATGCTACTCACATTGTTGCTTAATTTGCTAAGATGTGCTTTTCCTTGAGACACCTTCCAGCAAGTGAATCGGCCATACCATGTCTTATGGCACCGCACCCCTTCGTAAATATGGACCGTAGTCCTTTCTTGATATACAGTAGTGACATTTTCTTACATTAAAAAAAACATTCAGATTAAAGTTTTTCCTAATTAGGATGTAGTCTGTCTTTTATGGAAATAATATGCATGTGATCTATAAGAATATGTAAGGACATACCCCGCATTAACGTACGCCATGTGTCCAGAGCATGTATGTAAAGTTAAAATGTACTTAAAGTGAAGCACTACCTTTTTCCCACTTATCGATGCATGTACTGTACTGCAATCGTCATATACGTGCATAACTGATGTAACTAATGCATGTGTAACAGGCTCTATAGTCTCTCCGCTTGCGCACAGCGTCGGTACAGGTAGGGAGCCGGTATTGCTGTTCATGACGTGCTGTTCATGACGTGCATGCGTGAGCTGCCGTTTGCCTATTGGGCGATATGTCCTTACTCGCGAGTGTACTTAAAGTGAGTGTCCTTAAACTGGGCTATGCTTGCATCCTTATCAATCCTTATCATCCTTAACAATTCACAGGTATCCGTCATACTCTTTATCTCTTACACCTTTTATACTGATCAGTCATATTGTACATTGATTGAAAATTATTGAAAATACTGTACTTTTAGGAAAATTGTTGGAGGTTTGAACTTCCCATATTGGGACCCAGACATTCCAAGAGAACGATGTTTCTGTCTCACTGTATTCCCTGCAGCCTGTTTACTACTTGGCCATGTTATACTTTGATGCATAACTCTTCGAGGTACATTTTCCGGAAGATTGGCGAATGTTTGAACCCTGAAATATCGAGAAACCCTTTTTAGAACGAAACAGACGTACATTAATGGCGTATCAAGAAGTGTTTAGTATTATCCATGTGGAAGTCTTATAAATTACCTGAAAGCTTGCAATGTGAAACAGATATTTAATAACGGTTACATCCTGCAATGACAGGGTGTTAGCGCAGAATTCGTATCACTCAGATCACACACATTACATCCCACGTATGTGCATGGCCAGTGCTAGCTCAAACATAATGTTATTATACTCATGTGAGAAGACTACTGACCCGCATTGAAATATCTTCTCTCTGAGCTTGTGAGCACTTACAGGTAATAGTACAACCTGTCATTACACGTTTACTGCGGAAGCATTCACAGTTAATAAATAATAATAGCAATAATTAGACTTCTCTGATTATAATGAAACTAATGTCACACGGCTATACTTAACCTTCTATACATGGTCATTAGTTCATTTGTACCCAGGAGCTTCCCCCAAACTGACTCCAATCAAACCATGTGATAATGATCCTGGCCGGCCGGACGGTCTTCAGATCCTACCTTGTTTTATCATAGTTGCCAATAGAAATAGAAAACCAGGATTGGACCATATTCATACAGATGACCTGGAGTTAGTGAGCAGGCATGTGGAAGATTTGTGTATACAGTATATTACCAATAATGATGTGCAGCAATCTAGCAAACATTACAATGTTCTAGCTCAGTATATACAGTATCGCCTGATTACTTTGCTGTCCCCAGACTTACTTTGGAAGGAAGACCTCGGGCATTCTTTCAAGGAAAGAGATACACTTGTTCATGGTCTTTATTAGCGTGATCTAATTAACCTTTTATCTCAGCGAGAGGTGAGCTAACACGTTCAGTATAATCTGTTGAGGTGAGCTGCATTAATGCTTCTGCTTCTGAGAACCCTGTGATACTATTATCAGTTTAATGAATACTCTAATGATACTTTTGTATACGTTGGTGCTTAACCCTTTTAACAGACGGAACTGCCCAATCAATTAGGATTCATTGAATGTAAAATAAAGAAAGAGTGTGGTGTTTGTATATGTACCGATGCAGCGGCCATTATTTTAACAAATCACGCGGTGTAAACCTCGGAATACCCACGTCATGTCGCGGGATTTCTTCCAACCGTACCGCCTTAAGACGCGAGTGCAGAAAATGGCATTTTAGTGTTGTGGCTTTTAAACACCTGAAATTGACACAGTAGCACAGGACTGTACACATTACAATTCATTCATTTCATTGCATATAATTGCACACAATCCATGAAATTCAAACAAAGCAACTGCGATAAACACGTGTGCCTGGGGCGATTGGCCGCGTTCATCCCGTGTGGAGTACAGCAGCGCGCACGAAAAAGGCGCCATGATTTCTTAAAAAAATGGCAGCTGCATCTGTATATGTGAAAAAAGGCACAGCGCACCAGAGTGAATGGCAGAAGGTGTATTAAGAAAACACACAAACATATATCCCAACTCACATGAAATAAAGTTAAACTGAGCTCCTCGCAGTCCCCGGTGTGAGCCGAGAAGTCCAAAGATGATACACAGATGGGACCCAGTGCACTAGGTCCCCGGACACCAGCTGGCAGCACGCGGGGAAAGGGGCGATCAAACTAGAGGCTCAACAGCTGACCCAACGCGTGCGAATGCCAAGATCGGGGAACCTCCGCTAGGCACTTCCACATGTTTGGACAGCACGCGATGCCGGGGATCTTTAAAGTTGATTCCCTCATTTGGACAGGTAGGAAAATAAGGCAGTGCACTGCCAGAGGAACAGAAGGAGGCTCACGGTATGCAGCAGCAAAAATTATTTATTACATTAAAAAGTGGACCAAATGTCCCCCCTAAGCCACAGCAGGGGTCCACCAACGCGTTTCGGGCAGTGTGCCCTTTCTCAAGGTGTACAAAACGCCATAAGAAGCTCAATTTTATACCACAGCGCCGATCGCGATATGGCGTGACGTCACGGACAGCGAAACCAATCGGATTGCATCTCCTCTCAGGCGTGTCCTGGAAGAGGTGGTAATCGTATCAAAAGGCTAGACCAAAGGGAGGCTGCTTGGATATTCACTTTAAAAACCCAGGTTCCATTTGGACTTAATACAGATTGGGACCTGGGCCATTTTCTATGACTTTACGATAAATATATCCTTTTTGCTACATATTCTGATTCTGGTACTTACTCATTTTCTTTAAGTAAACAATATATCTTGACAGATAACTAGTAATTGAAATTAATAATTGGTTTAATTTCATATGATGCTTTTCTGTTATTCTCATTTATGATGACAGTTTTCTGTAATTGATGTTTATTCAAGTATATTTTAAGATCTTTTGCATCATATTCAATTGGTCTTTTTCTTTTTCATTTCCGAAGTTTAATATTAACATCTTTTTTCCTTCAGACTATCTGGGTTTACACATAACCATTATGACTTATACATCTAAGTGAGATTTTCTTTTCTCTCTTTATGGCTATTTCTCGCTTTATGGCTATTTGTTGGTGTGTGTGCTCAGTAGTTATGAAGGAAAATGTATCAAAGTTCATATTTAAACTCGCTTTGTGCCTTTTTGGTTTTGTAAATGTTGTATTGTGCAAATGTGCTATTTTCTAAATGTTATGCTTCTCAGGGAATAGTAAAATCTTTACTTTAGGAGTTAATATATTCTTCTTATAATCAATTGATTAAATAGCACTTTTTAAACTCTAATTTTTAATTTTAACATTCGTTTTTTTCTTTTGTATATTATTTATTATTATTAGCATTATTATCATTTCTTTTGAAAAATGTTTATTTGTGTTATGTTTCCTTTTTTTCTTTCTTCTCTTTTTTTGCACTAGGGTTTTGAAGCCTTTTTGACGTCACAGACATTTTAAACTGTTCAAATATCATAGTCAATAAAGTTATATTTGTTTTAGGGCTTAGTGCACAATCCTTCAGCTCATATCCCTTACATTGTAGGGAGGGATGTGTTAGGTTTAATAAAGTTTGTAGATATGACGCGATCCCAGTACCCAATTGGGACACGCCTGAGAGGAGATGCAATCCGATTGGTTGCGCTGTCGACGTCACGCGATAGCGCGATCTGCGCTGTGGTATAAAATTGAGCTTCTTATGGCATTTTGTACACCTTGAGAAAGGGCATACTGCCCGAAACGCGTTGGTGGACCCCTGCTGTGGCTTAGGGGGGACATTTGGTCCACTTTTTATGTAATAAATAATTTTTTCTGCTGCATACCGTGAGCCTCCTTCTGTTCCTCTGGCAGTGCACTGCCTTATTTTCCTACCTGTTCCTGCTGCTTACCTGGGAGATTGCACGCCTAAGAAAACATCTGATGTAGGACACTCCAGGAGAAAATAAGTGAGTTTATTCTTATGGGTCGCTGTACCCTTTTTTCTCCTCTTATCACAATGGGACGTTGGTCTGTTCTAATTATTCATGGTACCGCTAGCATTAGGTACTAGTCCCCTAACCCTATTACGGCTTCGTTATGGTATATGATTATATGGAAGGAGTTAATTCCAACTGCAGTTCTTTATAATAAACAGGACTTGTTTTTTCTGATGCACTGGCTTTCTACATACCCTCATTTGGATAGTCTGCGCGATTGGGACTTTCTCTGTACACGTATATGTGTAGATACAGATAGATTGTTTCTACATTTATAATACAAGCCAAAAAACGGCTTCCTATAGACATAGGGCGCCAGATTATTAATCCCATGTGGAAACTCTATAAACGAGGAATCTTTGGACTGGGTGAGATGCAAAATTATTCCTTTTCTTTCTACTTTTTTTTAATATATATTTTGTTTATTATTTATTTTTCCGGCATTATATATTGCATGTCTTTACTCATGAGATCGATGCTTCATTAAGTTGGGCTTTATGACTATACTAAAGCATGAGACTCCTTAGTAATCCAAGCAGGAGTAATTTAACGCCCTCTTAGGGAGCATTTGCTTCAAAATCCTTTTTTTTAAAATAAATTATAAATTAGTTGTGTAGTATAAGATAAACCTTATTGCATTTTTTTCCCATTGCCAATCGATCACGGAAGAACGGATTGATTGGCAGGTTGATAATTACATAGCCTTAAAGGTATAGAACTTCTGCATTGATTATAATAACCTCCCCCAAAATGGCAAGCGGGAACACCCCTTTAGTTTTGCTAAGAGTATTAGATTGTTATTACTGTACATTGATTTGTCTGAGAGGTTTTGTACCATTTAGTACACCTTAGGCAGGTAATAGATTTGTTAGCACTTTATATTAAGGTTATATCATTTTAATATAAATTGAAGTTATCTAATAGGATTTATTTACCCTTTTCCTATTTGTCTGCATATTTTAAATGAATATACTGTATACATTTTTATTGTGTCTTATGCATAGAAATGTGTGGTGGGATTATTACATCATTTGTTGCTACTGATGATCAGAAGTGCTGATTTTTTTCAGGATACTATGGTGCCCAATAGGATGTCTATAGGATCACATTTGTTTTGTGTATTTTGTATTCTTTTCTCGTGATTAATAATCCAGAACAATATATATTGGTTCTGGGTATTACTGTTGATCGAGTTTAAGTGTGCAGAATTACTAGTAGCAGTTTTTAAGATATATGTAATAAATATATATATATCTCAAAAGTGAATGGACGATACCGTTCTGTGGCTAACAAAATGCTTTTATTTGTGCGAGCTTTCGAGATACACTGATCTCTTCTTCCAGCGATGTTACAATGAATGAAGCAGGCAAGGGGTTTACTCAAAAACAGTGCACCTTGGAATGTGACTAGAGCCCATATCTCTCTCTCTCAAAAAATAAAAAAAATGTGCATAAATTCCTAATAAGAAAAATTTGGCGTCTCTCTGCACCATTCTTTTCCCATTTTATTTTCCCAAAACAATCTGCCACATCTGTAGTGGCACAAGTCTACAATTCTGCATCTCCTCCCTCTCCCCCCATCATCTCTCCCCTCCATCCTTCCTGTCGCCTCCATCCTTCCTCTCGCCTCCATCCTCCCTCTCCCCTCCATCCTCCCTCTCCCCTCATCCTCCCTCTCCCCTCCATCCTCCCTCTCCCCTCCATCCTCCCTCTCCCCGCAAACCTAGCCCAACCGCAACCCTAGCCTAACTGCAACCAAAGCCAAGCCGCAACCCTAGCCCAACCCTTGCCCAGCCTCAACCCTAGCCCAACCATAGCACGACATTAACTCAATTTATTACGATACCCAGAACTAACATCAGTAGTGCTTAATTGTCATACTTACAGTGTATATATTCTTGTGACCAATATTTTACAGTTGGAAGACGTGTAGTTTAATGTTTATTAATCCTGGTTGTTTATCTCCCTAGAGGTAAACTGCAAGCGGAAAGGTCATTTTACATGGCAAATACTTAGCTATTTTTTTCCCCATTTATTTGCGATTACATCATGCATTTTGTAATTGCAACCCTGGAAAAGCCCCATGCAAGAAGATATACACAATAGACAATTTCTCCTTAACAAGCAACTGCTATCCACAATGAATTTTCAATAATAATAGCTGCCTTTGTAAAGTATAATTTAGATGTGTCAAATCAGACAAGCTCACATTTGAATTGTTCTTAATACCATAGGTTGCAGACTTTTGTACAGTAATAGCCACATTTCCCATGCCATTCATTTAGCTAATCAACATCTTTTATTCCGCTGCTCTGTCCACAGTGATTTTTCTCTGGTTGGCAGTTAATTACATCTCTAACATATCCTACTGCCAGAGGGTTAGTAGTGGGATAAGTGTAAATGGTTGTCCTTATTCATGTGCAGCAAACATGGTTATTTCACTCAGCATGGTGTAACCTTTAAATGCAACCTATGCCCAGTTAAAAAGGTGCAGTTAATCTAAATGACCAGGGGTCTGAGAAAGTCAGTACAACCCATTAGCTGAATGCACAGCATCAAAGTGAAATCCAGCACTGAACTGCTGAATTGCTGGGAGTGTATATACAGGCATATTTTATTCTTCTTTTCACTTTTTTGAAGAATGAGGATATTTTCATATTTATATATATATATAATTCCATCAAATAGTATTATAGGTTAATTATATACTTTCTTGAACAAAAATGTAACATACTGTATACCACATGGGTTTTCTCTATTAACAGATATAAATAAATAAATAAAATAAATAATGAATAGCGATACCGTTCTTTGGCTAACGAAATGCTTTTATTTGTGCGAGCTTTCGAGATACACTGATCTCTTCTTCCAACGGTGTTAAAATATTAAGCTCTGCTAACACGGTACAGATACCTCTACATCTATAAAAATATATATATATATATATATTTATAGTTAATTGAAATAATATTAATTGCCACTTTATTAGTAAATTGATATACTAGTAATGGATACTTTATAAAGATATCGACACTGAAATCTGTTATTTGCACATGAATAATACAGTAAAAGATTTTTATTGTACACTACTAATATATGATTGTATTGATTTAATGAACTCCCGTGGTTATTCAATGGTAAAGCTCTGTGGGGTATAAATATGGTGTGTGGCATCTCCGTAATCATCCCCCATAGAAACGCGTAGGAATTGTGTAGATATGCTCTACTTCTGGATCCGGTGGGGTCTGTTGCGGTGAAGTGGAGACGCAGTCCATTCTCATTGGCTGATTGCGATTGTGGAACTATTTGAGGTCCCCGATTGTCAAGGCTCAAGCTTTTTTGCCTGATTGTACAGTAAGTGTGGATGTTATCCTTTTATAATATAAAAATCTGTTTCATACTTACCTCGGTGCGCTTCTGTTTCCTCTCGGTTTTGATGATTTATTGGTTGTGTATCACAGACTAAGACTAAATTAGTCAACCATGGTTTTGATAAAAGACCCCAAAAAAGAGCACTCCCAAATCCTTCCACTCGCGTAATAAAAGTTAGCCTAAATATTTATTTCTAAAATATTTTACCAGGAAAAAAAATACTGTGTATATTTATTTGTATACCACCTTCCATGTACATACAATAGCTACACATGACCAGGCTCGCCTATGGGTTGCAGAAACAAAATTAAAAACCGGGCGCTTCTTAAACTATAGTGAAAAATATTTTGTCTATATAATATAGGTGACAGTGATGTGTAGTTTTCAGTTTATATCACAAAATGTGATAAGTGACCTCCACCAATATAAAGTGAATAATAGTGGTGATGTGAAATACAAAATATAAAAGCAGCTCTACACCCTTTAAACGGACTGTCCAGGTCCAGGTAGATCTTGTGTAGGTTTCCAATTGAGCGGAGCGCTGTGTGTCTCGTGAACATGAAAGAAAAAATATATATAATGGTGCAGATAGTACAACAATTGTGATCTAAAAATATAAAGTCTCTGCAATGGTTGTACTCACAAATGACAATGTCAAAAATAAACGTATCAGAGACCCTTCTCTCTCTGATAGGAGCCCTTTAATGGATGCCCCCTCAGAGTGGTATCTTGATAGAATATCAGGAAGCTTGTAGTATAGATGGTCAAATTCTCTCCCAAGGAAGTATATAAGAAAAGAGAGAACGCACAAGGGTGCAGTACGGTCTAAAATTGTATTAGCAGCAATAAACAAATATATGCATGATGCACTCACATTTTAAATATGGTATGCGTTCGAGGGAGAGGACAGCTGTAGTTGGAGAGTGCCGGTATCTCCAGGAGCGGCGGAGCACTTCCGCATGCGTCACGTGTACCCGCGTCACGTCCTGTGACGTCTCAGGTCAGGGCGGAAGAAGCTGCCTTGTGTGTCCGTCTCCGTTGGTTTGCCAGCACCTGTCTCCAGTGTTCTCCCCAGCTCAGTCACCTCCCACAGCTGATCGATTCTACGCGTTTCGCTGTGGCTTCTTCAGGAATCGGAACGCCTATGGGTTACCTGGTGCCCGGGACTGTAGACCTGACCTGGACCCCTGATTGCTAAGCACAGGAGGGGTGGGGGAGAGGACCGCGTGATCGAGGGGGAACAATTGCTGAATGAGCAGGATGGGGGATGGATTGCTTGAGGAGGGGCAAGTCTTAGGAGGGAGTGGGTGGTGAGAGCACCTCGGGGAGGGAGGGCAACAGGTATCCGGCCTGAGGGAGCAGTGAGTGGCCTGGGGGCCCCTAATTGGATGTTGGAGGTCTAAAGAGGAATGGAGTGGGAGATGCTAGGGGACGCGGTGCAGTGGGAGCAGCGGGCAGGACTCTGGGGTCCTGGAGGGAGCATGGAGCACTAGGGCTGTAAGGAAGAGCAGGAGGAAATCTGGTGGAGCAAAACCTAACACCAAACCAGTACCTTATCTGCTGCTCTCAGCGCTGCCTGCCATCCTCTTCCTCACTTGATGCTCCCTAATAGATTCCCGCACACAGTGATGTCACACGTTACTCCCTTTCAGACGGGCCCGGACATAACCAACGCAGGGGGTTACAGGCTGACATGAGGAGTCAGGGAGGGACCCTGTTGGATGTGGTAGTTAGGGGGCCTGAAGAACAAAGGGGGCCTGACTTCCATAGTTCGTTGTCCCGGGCCCCCCTCCACTGGTCCCAGATCGAAAGAGAAATGGGAGCCCCACACCCCCTTGCGGCGCTACTTCGAAAAAGATTCAGCATATACAAAGTTCACATGAAGATTATAAATGTTATAAATTCACTCTCAATGACTGTCCCATATAAGGAATGGTATCCCTCGTAGCACGTTATCACACAGTGGTTTGGTTTCCTCAATAGCCTCTGACCCGAGGTATATCTTACATGAGGTAAACCCACAGTAAATGAATAGACTCACTGTTTGGTGTGCGTGGGTTCCAGGACGTCGGCGTGCTCCAACCGGGGTAGATGCGAAAATGTGGATGGATGAGGCGGTGCAACTGCCTTGCGAAAGAATTTTGCAGACCGGGACTTCTTGACTGGATACAAAAAAGCTTTATTGGCACATAGTAGCAAGAGACTAACTCTTACGCGTTTCGCGCGTTGACCCGCGCTTTATCAAAGAGCTATCTATCTTTGATAAAGCGCGGGTCAACGTGCCAAACGCGTAAGAGTTAGTCTCTTGCTACTATGTGCCAATAAAGCTTTTTTGTATCCAGTCAAGAAGTCCCGGTCTGCAAAATTCTTTCTCAATGCAGTTGCACCGCCTCATCCATCCACATTTCCACTGGTCCCAGGACAGCTTTCCCGGCTCTCCCCACGTCGGTGGACCAGCACGTGACATAATAGGAAGGAGCGCTACATACATAAAGTAGACATTAGGAAAAGGAGTCCGTGCCCCGAAGAACTTACACTCTTATATATAATAAGCACATTGTGATAGTTGATTTGATGTAAATGAAACAACATGCATAATACTATTGCTGACAAAAACACAATAACAGATTAAAAAAACATTAAACATTATTGGGAATTTCTGAGGGTTAGTTCCATAATCAGCACTATCACCGTTTAATGAATAACCCCCAATGGGGTTTATTCTATATCAGCCAAGGCAACTGATTGGGCCATTTTCAGATGAATTATCCCATAGAAGTAAAACGAGTCGATCTTCTGCTGATATAGAATAAACCACTAAGAACCCCTATGTTCAATACACGGTTTGAACATCTTTTCCATGAGAAGGTGTCTTATTGAGTAGCATCACTTAGTCAATATGGCTCAATAATGTACCAACGGCCACACGGACAAACCTGAAATTTCACAACATTCCTTGCTAGACTGGATTCTCTCTTCAAATCCCAGCAGAACCCAATCCTCTGGCATACTTCCTGACATTTTCAGTGGCCATGCAATAGCGTACTGTGTATGGAAAATTAAACCACCCCAATCAAGCCCTAAAGTTCTCCTCACTAGAACATTTAGAAACTTTAACCCACAACAGTTGCTGGCTGACCTTACCAACTGCCCTTGGTACAGAATCGATCTAATTCCCGACCCTGATCCTGCGCTCGACTATTTCCATTCCAAGTTCTTAAAACTCTGTGATACCCATGCCCCACTACGCAGAATAAGAGTACGAGGGGCCCACCTTCCGTGGGTTACAACTGATCTTATAGCGCTCTACCATTTCAGGGATGCCTTGTGGAAAAGCTACAAAGTAACTGGCACTACCAAGGATCTTAATCACTACAGATGCCTGCAGACTATGTGCACAAGGCAAACAAGACATGCAAAAGCATAATATTACTCTGACAATCTTCTCCAGAATACATCAGAGCCAGTTAACTTCTAGAAGGTTATCAACAATATATTCCAGCCTTCTAACCATCAAAAACCAAGTAATATCACTAAGGGGGATATTACACTGACATTGCAAATGCCTTCAATGATTACTTTGTGGGGTGTGCTACTAACGTATTAGCGAAACGCAACCCAAACCACAAACATGAACCTCATTCTGACAGTGACCATATAGCCCCACCCCCTCCCAACACTGCTCACAATTTTCAATTTGTCCCAGTATTTGAAGAGGAGATTACACAAGCGCTCCCCAAATTAAAACTAAGCAGCCAATGTGGACCTGACATAATGCAATCTAGGTTCCTACGACTTGGTGCCCCCGCAATTGCCAAACCAATTGCTTCCATAGTCAACTCTATCCTGCCTACAGGCCATATCCCTAAGACCTGGAAAACTGCCAGAGTTGTCCCAATCTTCAAAAGTGGGGACAAAAACACTGTCTCAAACTCCAGGCCAATCTCTCTTCTCCCAATACTATCCAAAGTCATGGAAAAATGTGTCCACTCCAAACTAAGTGATTACTATTCCAAGACAAATTTCCCTAGCCAATTCCAATCTGGCTTTTGCCCCAAACACTCCACCGTAACTACCCTGCTAAAAGTTTGCAATGAAATCCAGTGTGGAATGGAACGGGGACAACTCACTGGTGCAATATTCCTAGATTTTGCAACGGTTTTTGATACTGTTGATCATGTTATCTTGCTTAACAAACTCCAGTGCTCTGGAATAGGGAAGCATGCTTTAAAATTGTTTCATTCCTACCTATCAGGTATATTCCAACATGTGTCTATCTCAGGCTCTAACTCCAACCCCTTGGATATCACCTGCGGTGTCCCGCAAGGCTCTGTTCTGGGGCCACTACTCTTCTCAGTGTTCATCAATGATCTTCCCACAGCTTGTAAGGGAGCTTCAATACACATGTCTGCGACGACACAATCTTATACGCACATTGCCCTAACCTCTCCGACCTTGGACACATACTGTACATCAATCTGACTTTTTGAGACTTGAAAATTGGATTTCCCAAAACTATTTTTTTTAAACACTGACAAGACTGTAACAATGGTATTTGGGACCAAGGCTACATTTTTAAAGCTTCCGATGAATGAGCTCCAGATCAGAACCAATGCTAACACCACCCTAGCTCCTGTTACTATTTTTAAACACTTGGGCATATGGTTTGACTTCCATTTAACATTTGGGTTGCATATTGATACCCCGACATCCAAAACCTATGCCAAACTAGGTGTACTTTATAGGAACAAATCCTCCCCAAGTCTGCTGGTCAGAAAGCGTATCGCACAGCAGATGCTAATGCCAATTATCAACTATAATATACATAGTATACGGCTCGGCACCCCAAACCAACAATAGCAAACTTTACAATTCAATATGCCATTTGTTCTCCAATGCAACTACAACACACATCACTCCGAAATGCTCAAAGAACTATATTGGTCATCACTTGCGTCTAGGCACAAAGTTCCCCTTTCCTGTCTTGCCTTCAAATACTTTCTGGGCAAGCTACTCGTCTATCTGAACAAGCTCCTCACCCCTCCAACATGCCGCACTTATCCCCTGAGATCTGACTCCAAAAGACTGTTCATGGTCCCAAGGTTCAGCAAAG
The DNA here is from genome assembly GCA_036426205.1 of Ascaphus truei. Classification (NCBI taxonomy): domain Eukaryota; kingdom Metazoa; phylum Chordata; class Amphibia; order Anura; family Ascaphidae; genus Ascaphus; species Ascaphus truei. The sequence goes on along the minus strand of CM071576.1, from coordinate 43,639,647 downwards.
TATCCGGCCGCTCCTCCTTCTCTTACTGTGCACCCCAAAACTAGAACAATCTACCGGAGACTCTCACATCCGCCACCAGTCTAAGTTCTTTCAAAACTAAAGCTGTCACATTTTAATCTGGTCTGTAAGTGTTACATATGCATATAATATATATTATCTCTAACAGTGCATGCAATGTCTTATATATAATGTATACCCTGTTCACTTATGTAACTATGTACTTGTAACCATGTATTATTTGTCATCATAACTCTGTGCCCAGGACATGCATGAAAACGAGAGGTAACTCTCAATGTATTACTTCCTGGTAAAACATGTTATAAATAAATATACAACATTTTTAAGATTTTAAGCACACCACAAACACCTCAGATCAGAGGTAATATTGTTTGCTATTTTCAAGGTATCACAACTGCCAAAAGATGCACAATATCTCCGGGATAAAACCGCTAATAAACCTGGGTACTAATACATGTTTGATGTACCGTATTTCAGCAGTGCTCAAAGTGGGGGGCGCGGGGTTTACAGAGGCCCCGAGCGCTTCCCAAAAGACATTTAAATGAATGCCGGGGGAGCTACAGGGCCTCTGTAAACCTTACTTACCTCGATTCAGACGCTCCTGGTGACGTCATGACGCCAGGACGTCTGAATCAAGGTAAGAGGGGGGAGGGGGGGCGAGGAGAGGGGGAAAACCAGCAGGGGGGCGCAGGGAAAAAAGATTGTGCCCCCCTGCCGTATTTATTGGGCATATAAGCCAAAAGGACAAACACACGATTTAAGTGACTCTTTGATAAAGCGCCTCCACGGCGGGAAACGCGTCAGATTTTGCTCTCTTTTTTGGCAGTGCTCTACCTTCCATTTTTATTTACCTTGCACTACCTATTGGTATAGCAGCACGCACCGGTATATGCAGTCGCAGAGCAGCTGTTCCATCCTGAGGATTTTCTCCAGAGCTGCTGAGTGGATCCGGTTTCCAGCCAGTGTGCGGTCGGCACTCCAGTCCCTTACCCGTACACCAGGAGCAAATCACAGCTGACGGAGACGACCATTGCGGAGGAGTGGATCGCCCTCCGTCTTCCCATAAGCCACCACCCCCTCCACAGCATTGGGCAGTAACACCGCGGGAGGATCATTTGGCACCCGGTAAGGCGGCGGGAGGCTCTGCTTGCAGGTCTCTACTACCATCAGCTTGTCCTTCTATACCGGGCAGCCGTCCCCGCATGTCTGAGTGAGGAGGGTTTACCCCGTCTGTCTGGGGGGAGTGTACCATCGGATCGGCTTGAGGGCACACCGGCGAAGTACAGGTGAGGTGGGAGCTGCACTGGCCTCACACACACCATCGGCCATTACTCAGGGGACACTCATTGCCTGATTTTTTATGCTTACCGATTTGTAATGGTACTTCATTACGTCTTATGATACAGGACTTTGCAGTATTTGTAGCATCAGCTTGGGGGTTTCCCCCTTTTTTTCTCCGTATTTGATTCAAGTTTCTAAAGCAAATATGGATATTACTTGTTCACATTTTTTTCCAATTCTTTATTTTGTAAAATAACCAAAATACTTCCATAATACGTTCTACTGTTGCATATAATTATTCCCAATATTACTTGCTAATACGATACCTTTAACCACAGTTTTGGCTCAGTGCATTAACAAATGGAGTTTGTGACAAAGGTCACTTGATTATTATTTCACAGAAGCAGACGTTGTGTTTAAGGTTTGCATGGATAAAATGATTAAATGGAAGTATGATGTCTTGCCACCGGAATGACAATTATTACCCCATCATTGCAAATTATTTCACTCTCATTTCCATGCGTCACATTCTTACATTCCATTCTGACATGTTTCCCGAGCTGAACATTTCCAATCAGGGCAATTTTACAAATTAAAGTGTCTTGAAAAGTGAATTTTACTTTAATGCAAGAAAAATTACTACGTCTCGGAAAGAGTGCAGGCGTGAATGTTTTATTCATTTTACACAGAATTGTTGAAATATGTCCAAATGGACATTTATACAAAATGTTTTACATCTAGAGAGGCGACCACAGAAACGCCAGCCGAGAGCGAGAGAGACAAATAGAGAGAGAGAAAGAGATAGAGAGATAAAGAGAGAGACAGATAGACAATGAGAGAGAGAGACAAATAGATAAAGATAGAGACAAAGAGAGAGTCCTTGTCCTGAAGAGCTTACAATCTAAGTGATTAGTAGGAAGAACGGACAGAGATAGTAATAGGGTGTTCTGGTAAGTGCATTTGCAAGGGCCATGGACCATGTATGAAGTGTATGGTATCAGCCATGGAGATATTCGTATGCTTCGAAGGAAGTGGGTTTTAAGATGGGTCTTATAGATGGATAGAGAGGGTGCTAGTCAGATATTGAGGGGAAGCGCATTCTAGAGGTGAGGGGCAGTCAGTGAGACATGTTTAAGGTGGGAGAGAAGTTTAGATACTAAAGGGATAGACAGAAGACATCCTTGAGCATAACGCAAGAATCGTGATGGTGCATAGCGAGAAATTAGGCCTGAGATTGTTATGAGGGGCAGAAGATGAGATACAGCCTTAAAAGAGAGAAAAGTGGTGTGTTGTGTGTGTGTTGTGTGTGTGTGTGTGTGTGGTGTGTGTGTGTGTGTGTGTGTGTGTGTGTGTGTGTGTGTGTGTGTTATACAGGATGTGATTGGAAGCCAGGAGAGTGATTTCAGCAGGACAGGCGCTGTGACAGATGGGGAAACTCTTTCGTTTACCATTATATTTGCCACATAACCACACTTAACAATAGCACACCTCTCTGTAGCTTCATGGTTAGCCTAGCAATATAATCACATTCAATTCCCATTGATTTCTGGGTTAGCCAGAAGCTGTAAACACAAATATTATGAACAAATTATTAGACGCCAAGTCCCAAACATGTAAACACACTTATCACGAAAGTTAGTGAAGCCGGGAAGCTTATCTTCGTGTAACACCTGTTTCAAAAAGTGTAGCACCAATAATGGGAATTGTACCAAAAAAAAAAATACTCTGTAGTCAAATGTATACAGGAGAGATATGGGGACGGGAAAGAGAGATACGGTGTATAAAATGGATTAATGAATATAAATACCTTGTGCATACAAATCCAAGTTCATTGTTATATCTGCAGTCTGTTCATTAAAATGAGTCTGCAACCTGTTCATAGTGTTACTAAAAGCTTCTCCGGCAAATCCCAAACAGCTTCTCAAACAGCTCGCTATGCCCCTCTGGGTCAAAGGCATCACAATTAGATTGCTAGCTCTTCAGGGTAGAAGCTTGGTACTGTATGTTTGGGAAGCGAGTTGCTTGTGGAGTTATCAGCACAACATAAAAATAAAGTGTTATTAATGTGCTTTGGGCTTTTTCTGCAGTAAATAGCATCTTCGAATATTCACTTTCTGTCCTTCGTTTCTCTTCTTTCTTCATTTCTTTTTTTCTTTTCCTTTACTCGACATTTTCATGGGCGTATACTGTACGAACAAAACACAATTCGCTTATAATTATTTGTAAGATATTATGCAAAGACGGTGTCTCAAAAACTGATTTACAGAGTATTAAAAAGTCAAAATATATTGCAAAGTCGGCAGAATTTCTTTAACCCTTTCAGTGCCCTGGGATGAAATTATGACATCATGACATCATGGCCTCATGACGAAGTGACTAAGCCCCCCCCCCCCCTATTTCCTTAGGGGAGATTGTGTTCTGCGTGCAACTCAGGGCGCAATCTGCACTGATGGCGGTGAGTGTGTGTGACTCCGTCCCTTTCATTCTGTCATCAGTGATGTTGAGGTAACAAGAGCCGGACAGGGGCCATGGCACTCTGGCCCTATAGCGCCTCCAGTACTAAAAGTGTTAAAGCAGCATTTCACCCCTAACTAATACCCCCTTTTTTTTACAGCTGTGCTACCGTGGGTCCTCCAGAACTGAATCGTGCTATTTATAGCTTAAGAGACCCCCCAGTTCTTGAGATAATTACCAGTGGTTAGAGCTCTCTCTCTCCTCTCTCTCCCCTCCCTCCCTCTCTCCCTCTCCCCCCCTCCCTCTCCCCCTTCCCCCACCCTCTCTCTCTCCCTCTCCCACTCCCTCTCCAATGTGAACATAATCTCACTTTTCAATAAACACAGATCCAAATAGAAAGCAGACGTGTCAAAGTTTCATGTGCATCACAACGCATGTTTTTAAACTGCTCACAAAGACTTCTATGTCCCTATGAATGATAACTAAATATTCCCAAACCCAGTAATATTGAATACAGGAAAATAAATACAGCAGAAATTGGGGAATTAGATACAGGGATTATTGATTCAAGCTACAAGATAGGGTATTAAATGCAGTGAATCTCTGGTCTTCATACAGATAGGTTGCTATTTATTTAATTGACACCATTTTTCCCCCACCACAGAAGAAACAAGGATATTTAGAATTGCATTCACTTATGCCACATTTCTCACACGAGCAGCAGATAAAGAGGTTTGTATACGATACAGGGACGTCCTATTTTTCATTTTCAGGGAGATGTAAAAAGAGATATATTAATATCAAAGAGCTATATCCTGAGTTGCAAAGGCAATTTGTTTATACGCCTGATAAAGAAAGTACAGCATATTCTGAATTGCAGCAATATATTTGTTTCACACCAAATAGTATTATACATTGTGGTACTCTGTTCTTTTTATCCTAGAGAATTCAGGAAATAGAAATGACAGTGCTGAAGACAGCTGATTTCACTTCCTCCCAGGACAGTGTCTGCTCATCTCCTCCATGAAATAACTCCTACCCATCCATTATATTCCATATCATCTACAAAGATCTCCTCACCTTCAGGAATCTAAACTCATTTCCTCCTGCCTCCATCTGAGGTATGATGTCTTACTGTACCACTCCTTGTCTCCTGTGCTCTGCTCATACAGTACCTGTATCCTTTCAACTCCTTCCACCTCCACTGCTCTCTCTGCGTCTTTGTTCCTCTCTAACATCCACCTTCTGAATGAAGCATTTCAATAGCCTGGACCACTTCTCTCAGTCCTTACCAAGGTCGTGAGTGGAGTACCTCAGGGATCGGCACTGGGACTCGTGCTTTTTAACTTGTTTATTAATGACCTTGAGGTTGGCATCGAGAGCAAAGTCTCCATCTTTGCTGATGATACTAAATTGTGTAAGGTAGTAGAATCAGAGCAGGGTGTAATTTCTCTCCAGAAGGACTTGGAGAGACTGGAAACTTGGGCAGGTAAATGGCAGATGAGGTTTAATACAGATAAATGTAAGGTTATGCATTTGGGATGCAAGAATAAACAGGCGACTTACAAATTAAATGGGGATAAATTTGGGGAATTTGATGGAGAAGGATTTAGGAGTGCTTGTAAACAGAAGGCTTAGCAATAGTGCCCAATGTCATGCAGTAGCTGCAAAGGCAAACAAGATCTTATCTTGCATCAAACGGGCAATAGATGGAAGGGAGTAAACATAATTATGCCCCTTTACAAAGCATTAGTAAGATCACACCTTGAGTATGGAGTACCATTTTTGGCACCACTCCTTAGAAAATACATTATGGAGCTAGAGAGAGTGCAGAGAAGAGCCACCAAATTAATAAAGGGAATGGACAATCTAACTTGGGAGAGGCTAGCTAAATTAGATGTATTTACATTAGAAAAGAGGTGTCTAAGAGGGGATATGATAACTATATACAAATATATTTGTACAGGGACAGTACAAGGCGCTTTTCAAAATAACTCACAAGGGCAGTACAAATGACTCGGGGTCATCCCTTAAGGTTGGAGGAAAGGAGATTTCATCAGCAAAGGAAAGAGTTCATAACAGTAAGGGCAGTTAAAATTTGGAATTCATTACCCATGGAGACTGTGAGGGCAGATACAATAGATTTGTTTAAAAAATAAAAAAAAAGGTTGGACATCTTTTTATAAAGGAAAGGTATACCGGGATGTACCTAATAAGTAAACATGGGAAGGATGTTGATCCAGGGAGTAATCTGATAGTCAATTCTTGGAGTCAGGAAGGAATTTATTTTTCCCCTTATGAGATATCATTGGATGATATGACTCTGGGGTTTTTTGTTTGCCTTCCTCTGGATCAATAAGTAAGTATAGATATAGGATAAAGTATCCGTTGTCTACATTTAGCATAGGTTGAACTTCATGGACTGCTTGACTGGGGCATTGTACCCCTTGAGCAACAAGCTAAGTACAGTACATACCACCTCATCTTTCAATTTCTATGTCACAATTCACCTGGCATATTCTGTGTTGAACTCCAAGCAGGTGTCTTTAATACATTATTGTACACCTTGTGCTCCCCTATTCTCTTGTGTTTTTGAACTTCATGGACGCATGTCTTTTTTTCAACCTCATCTACTATGTAATTATGTAACTATGTAACTATGTTACCGGGGCTGCCACTGCACTTATTGCTTACCTTACTTAAATTGTGAGCTCTTCAGGACTGGGACACCTTTTCCTAATATTACTTTAATGTCTCGATCGCTTATTACTATTATGCGTTTTATTATTATTATTATTATTATGTAACGGGTATTTCCCTGACCCCAATCGCATATAGAGTGCATGTGAGGGGGAACCTATATGTTACCAGGTGTGGTGCTTTATACCTGCAGGTTCACAGGAGTCCTGAGCCTCCACTGATGGGAACCTGGGGTGAGTCCTCTGGAACGATCTTTCTTACAGCACCTCCACCTATGTAGGATTCTAGTAGAATGTCCCCCACACAGGACCCGCATATAGTAACCACATACACAGGAATATACGTATAACCGTTTACTAAATGCAGAATAACCATAACACATTACACCAGTATCAGCAACAATAACTGTGTCACTCTGTAATACTAATCCCACTGTGGGGAATGACTCCACAGTATGTACCGAAGTCCCAAATGTCATTCACTCTCACCGAGGAGTGTAAACCTTGCACCCACCACCGTGTACCCCCCACACCGTGTCCACAGTATAACCCTTTGTCCCGTGGTCAGCGCTGCCACTATGTGTGAGTACTCTGTAGTTGGTGCACTTAATTTACAATACCTGCCCAGTGCGGCTGCACCTGGGCGTTCAAAGGATCTTCGAAAAGGATCCGACGACCTCCTGGCGACGTCCGGTTCCACCAGCGCGGTGCTCAGTCAGGGCTGTCTGCCGAGGGATGATTCCGCTCTCGCAGCGGAGTAGGCCTGATCCCAAGCCTCGGAATGGGAAGCGCAGCGTCCGCTGTGTCCCTAACTGTGCTACTGACACTAAAAGGGCAGGGTCCCTAACCTAGGGCCTGTCCCTGCACTGACACAATCTACTGAGTGGCTCAGGGGCTAACTCTGGCCTAGGGGCTGCTGGCCTAGTGCAGTTGGTCAGTGTGACGGTAACTTTATGACAGGCTATAATAATACACCAAAAATACCTGGGTTGAACTGAACGAGGCTTAGATATGATAAAATATAATTTATTCCTTGAAAAAGGCGAACACACGAGATTATACAAATAACAGACAAAATATAGACACTTACTTAGGATGGAATGATGAAACAGTCAAATCTTGACTGGCAGTTCATACAGCAATCTTGAATATCACAGAAGACACGAAAGACAATAGCCATAGGCTGAGCCTGGTTCTTATACAATTATTTCCCATTGAACACAACCTGAACCCAGCACCTCTCATAAATCAGTGGTGAGGTTGACAGTTTTCCCCAGAGTAAAACTCCTCCCACCCAAGGACGTTTAAAAACTGCTTTTCCTATCTAAATAACTTCATAACTTCAGTTCAGTAGTACTTACTGGCACGCGAGACATATTAATACATTCCGGCGCGCATGACGCTCCCAATAAGACTAAATATTACCGTGTAATACTAAAATTAAGAGAGATATTAATATCTGTCTCTTAGGACCTGCTAGACATCATGTGTCTGTAATCGTTATTTGCGGCTCGGTCCCCCAGTTATACATATGTAATTTTTAGCATGTTCAGCCGAGGACATCTCATGGTATTCTTATATTTAATAAGGTCACTCATTCTGATATCTCCTTGCGTAACCGCACCCCTGGCCCCCATAACCCCTTGTCAAGAAATCCTTTGAAGCTGGGCCTGTGTGTAGCAAACATTTGTCACAGGTGCTATATTTCACACCCAATGCCCCAGACCTGGGTCCTAGCTGTCTCTACCAGCAATATACCCTTGGCCTGCAAATTAGGTATTAACATACTGTACACTAAACCCCCTCTGTACTTTTCACACCCAACTTCAATCAAGCCTGTTGAAGCCCAGATATTTCTGAAAAGACACCACACATATTTGTATTTTCCTAAACTGCAGCTCATTAACCCCTTAAGGCTCCCTCATCAATCCTAGTGTATGTATTGGGGCAAACACTGGAACAGAAACAATACATTTTTACAGGGGAATATACATTAGGATGCTGAAGCAAGGTAAAAACACATTACTGGACCGCAGTCCAGTTAACCCCTTGCTTCCCAGGTGAGAGTAGGGGGTGGCCAAATGGGGTGTAACCCCTTTAATCCCGGGCCAGACCCCCTCTACCATGACAGTCAGTGACCCCTGCACCCTCACCTCCTTCCCCTAGACTCTCCTGGCGCCGACTGCCGTGTCTCCAGCGCGCGAAATGTATCAATCCCTGAGAGCAGGGAGATACTCCAGCCCTATAGTCTCCCTGGCTCATAGGACTTGTAGTCCCTTCCAAGAGCCTTCCCTGGTAGGCTAGCCCTTTGCGTGCTTGTCCTCGCGCATGCGCAAATGGTAAGGGCCGCCGGAGCTCCAACTGCGCATGCACGAACTCGCGCAGGATGGTGCTACCCTGCACAACCCCTGCCTTTCTCCACACTCTCCCGGCAGGCGCCGGACACTGCCGCTGCTCCAGCTGAGACGCGCGCACGGCGCGCACACGTGCCCGCACCTTCGCGACCCCGCACCAGCCGCAGCAGACCTGGAGGAGCCCCGAGGTGGGCACACGGAGGGGCGGGGGTCAGACACCCAGAGGGGGACCTGGCTACAATTATTATTATTATTATTATTATTTCACGTGTATTACTGCTGTGACGCGCAATGTACATGGAAGGCGCTATATAAATAAAGATATACATAACTCACTGTCTCTGTAAATCTCCCAACATCCCACTTAGATTGTAAGCTCTGCAGCCCAGGGATTCCTTATCCCACCCTGTGCTTTCATACATTTCCCTTATCGTATAATAGTTCTTTCCCTTCAACTGTGTATTTTGTTAAGAGCTACGTACTGTACATTGTTGAAGCCCTATTAATAAAGATATACTGTACATAGACATGTACGGAGACTGCGGCTGCCCCGGTGAAGGAGGATTATCAGATCTAACCGGTCACGGCAGCATTCCTAAATCTCCGGACCTGCGGCTTTAAGCTCTCAGCCGCGGCTCCCGAGAAGGCTAGTCTTGCTACATCTGTACACACATGCACGCTTACGTTGAAAATAGATCATGTTATTCAATGCAGATAAATCGAATTTTCTGAGAAGGAGTTACCTCGGAAATCAACCGGAGTGTTATATTCTGCGTTGAGGTAGCATGCTGTTTTACAATTGGTATAAAGGGGTTGGATTCGGATCGGTATGAGCCTTCACCGTTCACGGCATGTAGAATCCAGTTCAACTCCCAGTGTCTCAAAATGTAGATTCTTTCTGTGCGGTCGTTTCCAATGAGGCAAACGCAGACAGATTTTCCTTAGCAGTTCCAATCTTTATGTCTCAGAGGCAAAGCTTCATATATAGGCATCTGGGTATGAATGGAGAACATAGAAGGAAGAGAGAGGTTAGTAGAATAACCAAAAAGAATCCTATGTGCACCCACTATAGACGTTAAAGGGCTAGGAAATATTCAATCCTAGGGAAAAAACCCTATAGCCACTCACTAAATGCAATTAAAAATACTTTATTAAACATATATACAAAAAAAGACAGGAGGTCTTGGATAAAAGCCACAGGGAGTGTGTACGGGAGTGAAAGTAACCTGTACAGTTATATCTGACAGGTATGCTGTCCAATCTTATGTAGTTAGGTAGAGGAACCTGTGACAAAACAGGTAACATTATTTCCGTATGCACCCTATATGTATATATCCTTTTATACATTAGGAGAGCGGCAGTACTTCTCATGTTTTTGTATGTATGAATGGAGAACTAAAGCATACACCATTAGTTGCTAGTTGGTTATAGTTCTGCTATCTGACATTCTCCATGAACTTATATACAAATGTTCTGACTACCAGCAAAACTACTGTATACATGGCAAATAATCTTAAGCAATTACTGTAAAAGAAGAAAATACATACGTGTGTATTTTACCAGCTATCTTACTAGAAGTCCGGGAGTATTGCCTGTCTATATTCTTTATTCATCTCATCCTAAGAACCTCCTGGCATTGTAGATGTTCCTGCCTTTCTTAAAACTCCTAATTTCATACTGATTCCCTGTTTTAACTCCCTTGCATTCCATGCTTATTATGAGCCAGACTGTACTATACCCCTCTGCAAAAGCCCAAATGAGATTTCTAATTGCCAAGTTTTAGACAATATGGACGTCATGCCAGTAAGACAAAATGGAGTCTGAAATTAAAATGATCTTTCTACAGTGTCAGCTCTTTGTGACAATGGACAAGCACTTCATTCTCCTTGGGTCTCAGGTGAAAATACTAGATACTATGGAGAAGGGACTCCCTGTCCCCAAGTCCCCTGCAAAATGCCATGTACAGCATTGTATATGGAAAATATTTATCTTTATTATTAATAAATGTCTGCAAATTAAATTACAACTTGCATTTCTTCTGGCCTCGGAAAGTATTTGTCAATCAAGTGTTTTTTTTTTTATCCTTAGCCTACCATGTTCTTTTTAGAGAATTGATAAATAAGGAGATGGAGAGAGGGGGCTTTGTCTGTTTAAACTCTTGCTGAACACTCAGATAAAAGGGTGTAACCTGAGAAAATCCAACCCTCCTAAGTCCCAGCTCAGTATGTCTACAAACGGAAGATGTGAAAATACTTACGGTGTCACATTTGGTAAAGAAAGGCATCAATCACCCAGATGTGACCCCATTAGACAGGTCACTGTCATTAACACACATGGGTCCTTGGAGGAAGTGGCGCTGTAATGTACAATTGGCAAAAATACAATGTTTACCTTTCACTGCTTCAAGCAATGGTTTCGTTAACTCATACAAATATTTTTAAAGAATGTAGAATGGATCTTACAAGGGATATATTATATATTTGTAGCAGGGTCCCCTACCTTGCTTCCGGTGCAGGGGACTGATCAGCTGTTTATCTGGCAGAGCTACGCGCGATCGGGGAGAGTGGCGGCGGCCATCTTGCCATTTCGGGACTACATTTCACAGAAGCCTTGCGTGTGTCACATGGACCGCTTTAACCAATCAGGAGCAAGCAGCCATTAGAAAGACTCCTGATATACTCCGCGGGACAGGAAACACACGGGCAGACTTGCAGGAGCCGGCAGAGAGGACGGACGCTTCCAGGGAGCCAGTAAGCCCTTGGACTTGGCCAGAACTCTGCCCCAAGGTCCCAGTTAGGCCCCAATCCCTCCAAAAAGTGGAGAGTTGTAGGGAAGGCCCTAGATAGGGACCCTCCCATTAGAATCTCAGCTGCAGTACCGTGCCGGTGGATGGACGTCCACGCGGCAGACGGCGGCCTGGGACCAGGCTGCACGTGGCAGCACAGGAGAAGAACCATCCAGCTGGAGATTACACCACGGACCGCGCCCTGGATAAGGTGTGAGGGGATTTATGTTGGAGGCCCTGCTGCATGGGACCTGATTCAACACCGTTTCCCAAGTATTTTCTGGTTGAGCCCTTAATCAGGAAGGTACCCACCGTGCACCACCACTTCACAGGGGGGGGTACCGCTACCTCACATTTGGGGTGGGGAATGGTCTGTGGACACCGGGTGTTTAGGTACCCAAGGCACCCTCAGTACTTTAGGGGAAACACACAGGGGTATTGTGGTACTGTATTATTGCATTATTGCATTGTGTATATTGTATTGTTTGCATACTGTGGGATCGCAGTAAAGATGAGTTATATATCTGGTGTGATATAGTTATTGGATCCTATGAGGAGTCATCCAACCAACGCTGAGATCCCTCATAGGTGGAGGCGCTGCACTAAGAGAGAGAGCTCACCCCAGGCTCCCAGAAGCGGAGGCTCAGGCCTCCTGTGACCGTACAGGTACCAGCAGCACACGCAGTCGCCCGCGGTTTCCCTTAGGCATAGGGAAAGGGGGCTACATATTCACAAGATATTGATGACCTGTCAGCTTAAAAAGGACTGAGCCAGTTGAAGCCATCCGTAAAGTATGAAAGGTCATCAAATGCCGGTGGAAATGAACCAGCTGAATGAGTTTCAGGCATTCTGTATATGCCACTGAGTTTGCTGATGGCCATTTCATTGGTGTGTTTCTGGAGGATAAGCCTATCCTATCTATATTTTCCCTGGAAATTGTATTTATATTCTATGCAAACTATTTAGGAACCTGCATTGTTACTTATTGTATTGTTCAAAGCTGGGAATCTATTTTTTCCAGTTCCCTGAAAAAAAGCTCTTTATTGAACACAGATATTTAGTTTCCACTGATTGGACCCATTCAGATGTGTTCCTTCCTATTGGCCAAGTTCCCAAACAGTTAAAACGATCATACACCTACAGTAGAGGCAACTCTTATTCGAACAAAAACCAGTGGCAATTCCCCAAAAAAACCCAGGAAACACCCAGGTACATTCTGAATACATGCCTGAAACTTTCCTTAAACTAGCCCCAGCATTTCTGCATTGATTAATGGCCTATCAGATTAACAGCGGGGGTCCCTGGCAGTCCCATTCAAACTGAATTGGACTGCCAGGGATCCCTGCTGTGTTAATCCTATGGGTCGTTAGTCAATGCAGAAATGCCTTAAACGTGCCTCAAACTAGCCCAGAACATACCCTGAATGTAACCCGGCTAGTTTACGGCAAATGTTAGAATAAACGTTGCCTCTACTGTATGAGTATTTGAAATAATGTTATAAAGTGATGTAAACCTGTTGAGTGAAGACTTGGAAGGGGTTTGACTTCCTCTGGCTGCTTCTTTTGTCTGATATCACAATGCAGTGAACAGGAGTTTGCACAGGCAAAGCCCCCTCTCTCCTCCCTCCTTATCTCTAATAAAGATAGGGTGGGCTGGAGGCGGAGTTCATACTTGATTAACAAATGCCCCGCCCCCTTCCCCTCCCCTCACACCCTTTAGAGATGACTCTGGGGGTTGAATTGCTGTTTTCATGAGAAAAAAAACTCGTTCAATTTAACAAGCACACAAATAATAAGTGCAGGTCCAGCGTTCCCGCACGGAGAGCCCCTGTGAAATGGTGTTGCTTTTCCTTCCACAAATCCCAATGCTTTCTCACTTTCCTTTAGTGCGATAGTTATTTATTCTGATTATTTTCACAGTATGAAGTACAGGCATACCCCGCATTAACGTACGCAATGGGTCCGGAGCATGTATGTAAAGTGAAAATGTACTTAAAGTGAAGCACTACCTTTTTCCCACTTATCGATGCATATACTGTACTGCAATCGTCATATACGTGCATAACTGATGTAAATAACGCATGTGTAACAGGCTCTATAGTCTCCCCGCTTGCGCACAGCTTCAGTACAGGTAGGGAGCCGGTATTGCTGTTCAGGACGTGCTGACAGGCGCATGCGTGAGCTGTCGTTTGCCTATTGGGCGATATGTCCTTACTCGCGAGTGTACTTAGTGAGTGTCCTTAAACCGGGGTATGCCTGTATTCACATCCTACTGACCTGCGTTATTCTGCTCTGTATATTTTGTAAGGGGCTAGCATTTGACAAAAGATATATACAAAATGTCCTCCTGGAAAACAGGCAAGGAAACGTCCCTGCGCTCTCACTCAGCTATATTTGGGCTTAAAGCAGCTCACCAAGCAATATCCTACATGTTTTTTTTAATAAATCAGTTCTGTACTAGGAGAAAATACTTCTAGCATTTTCTTTCAAAGAATCTTTGATTTTCCTTTTTAATGTGTTATAATGTAACAAGCCGTTTTTGTTTCTATAGCAACCATTTACAAAGTCACAGACACTGAGTCAAAACTCCTCTGCAGTGATTTAGTGAACCCCTAAGCCGAATCGATCTTTTCTCTTTCGATCTGCAACTTAGCTAAGTACTTATTGTGTGGATTGTATTGATGAACATATTAAAGGTTAAAAAAAAAAATACAAATGTAAACGTCAGCTTGGACTGCTGCTTTAAAATATAACATTAACTCACTCGTTCGGACGGAGTACTTTGGACCAGCTGTAAACCTACTCCACACCGTCACAATAGCTCAAAATTGTGCACCCTAAGCTTGTATATTTACCATTTGAGGTGTAAACAAGGTAATCAAATGCCATTAAATTAACAATACAGACTGGGGCACGATTACACATCTCCGCATACCACCAAGCAACAAAATTCACAAAATTAACCAGTTTTATTTTCTTTGGCTTAAGCAAAACTCTCTAAAGCCCTTTTACACCCGTGCTTTACAGATTCAACATTTCTGTTCTTTAAAGGCTGGTTATTACCGAACCCACTGTGCGTAGGATGAATTAATGCACTGATACAGCCTGTGACACTGTCCAGAAGAACAAATGCCTGGAAGGCAAGTTTAATGCGCGCCAGGTGTGTGTATACAATGCTGAGCACATCAGGAAGCGAGGCTCATATTGTGTTTGCTGCATCTTTGTAAAACAGGATTTCATTTTTCGGTGTGTAGGAGAATGCAGAAAATTCTAAACCAGACGTTGGAAAGGGAGGCACAATTCTCTCACCTCACCTTGCAGCCTTGTACATTGGTCGTATCCTGAAGCATTGCTGAATATTATTATTATTATTTATCTATAATGGGCCAACATACTCCGCAGCGCAGTACAATGGGGTAGGAGGATGAAAACAAGGAAATCACAAACACACATACATTGTTACAGTAGGTAAGGAGAGCCGTGTCCCAAGGTGCTTACAGTGTATAAGGGATGTTATAGATGAACAAAGTGCTGTCTTGCGCACAGGTATGCAGTCTAAACACCCATAGGTGTGGAGTGATGCCTATGAGAATGGAGTATGAAGGGTAAATTGCGGACCACTATGTTAATCGGGGATGGGAGGGAAAACCCCTTGCCTCTATATATTCCTCGACCTGGGTCCAGCTTCCTTCTAATGCTCGTTTCTCCTGCGTGCGTCCGTGAAGAAATTGTAGGCTGCAGTGGAAGAGAGAGTCCGGCGCTACATGCGGCACAAATCCAAGCAAACTTCCGGTTTGTAATTGAAAAACTTTATTCCAATGAGACACACTAGACACCCAGGTTACACCTCAGCCTCCACCTCAACGCGTTTCGCGCTATGGAACAGCGCTTCGTCTTGGAGTGGGGAGGAGAGGTACAAACCCTAACCTTTAAATAAAAAAGCCTGCGAAAATGAGCTCATTAGCACTACGTCAATACATATGCGCCTGTGTGACTAGATATATATAATTAATTATTCAAATTCCTCCTGGTACTAAATGAAATGTATATTCATTCTTCCTAGTTAATATTTGAAGGATATTTATAATTGTCTAGATCATCTATGGCGCAATGTGTGACTGAGATAAATAAAATTAATAAAACCATAATAACAACATCCAAAAGTCATTAAGAAATGCTAATAACATGCCATACAATAAATATGTCTCTGTACCTGAACAAAGTTAAGTCCTCATAAATCGGCTGACATATATAACTAAATCTTGTTACTTTAATTTATAACAAGAGTTCAGGAACTGCATCAGATTTGTAGGGTCATGAAGAGCTAGAGGGAAAAAAGAAAAAAGGGGGGGGGGGAACAAGGAGCGGAGAAAGAAAGGGGGATGGGGGGGAGAGAAAGGATGGGGGGGGCGGAAGAGAAGCGCATTGGATCTTTAAATTAAATACACTGCAACCCAATGGACTAAATACTGAATGGGACTTGCGATGTTTTTTGTAAATTTGCATTCTATATAACCTGCATTTTCAATATGCAGTTTTGATTATATTCTGCTGTCTTCCTTCAATTTATGTGTAACCCTTGTCCCCACCCCCCCCCCCCCCCCAGATACATGTGCTATATCTAGGGTGCGTGAGGGCAGATTACATGCGTAGTGGTAGTGCATACCTGCGTGGAACAGGAGGGCCTAAGCTTCCCGCGATGTTGTTGGGGAGACAGGACCAGGCTTCTGGGGTAGTTGCCTCATTCTCTTAGTGGTGGTGCAGCGCCTCCATCTTCTATACCTTCCCAGGAGAATGGGGTAGGACCCGTACAGAAGAAGTGACCCCTGGTCCCAGGGTGGGTGCTCCAGAACACACACAACAGTCTTTTGTAAAACAGCAAAGTCTCTCTTTATTGTACACAGCAGCCTTGCAGCAGACAGCCGCAACAACAACAGCAGTAGTAGCAGTACACAGCAGTAATCCCAAAGTGTACAGCCTTTCACCTCTCCTCTCCTTTCCTCCAAATGGTACTCCTCAGGATGGTCTGCGAGGGGCCTCAATACCCCAGTGCCCGCCTCAGAGGGTCCCCTCTGGGTGGGGGTAGATCCTCCCCATCACCCCCTTATCAGGGTGAGGGGCATTGGTTCCACCGGACCTCTGCTCCTCGCCACTATCATAGGCCAGAGTCCTCTTAATCTCTCTCCTGTTCCCAGGAGAGAGCTCGGCTCACTCCGCTCTCTTCCAACTCCCAGGACAGACTTACAGAACTAGACACCAGAGTAGACTGGAAGTAGACTAACTGTCACTTACAGGAATGGGCTGCTAAATAGTCTTAGCCCCACCCCTCATGATGTCAGCAGGACCTCCCCTCTGTCTCGTGCCTGCAGCAGAGTCAGGGGCCTGCATCTATCACTCAGGGCAGGGCTTGAAGGGGGGAAAACCCATGATTACTACTGGTGCCTGCCCTTAACAGGACTTACCTCAGTAGGAGAAAGATATGTATAGCCTGTGCTGTTTACAGGGGGCTACATATGTTTTAAGACTTTTTTGATTATTTATTGCTCATGCCCCTTCTCTTTTTTCCCCCCTCTCCTTTCTCCACCCACTCCCCCTCCCACCCCCCCCCCTCCCCCTTCCTCCCCCCCTCCCCCCCCCCCCCCCCCTTTTTTTGTTTTTTTCCCTCTCTTGCTCTTTATGACCCTACAAATCTGATGCAGTTCCTGAACTCTTGTTATAAATTAAAGTAACAAGATTTAGTTATATATGTCAGCCGATTTATGAGGGTTTAACTTTGTTCAGGTACAGAGACATATTTATTGTATGGCATGTTATTAGCATTTCTTTATGACTTTTGGATGTTGTTATTATGGTTTTATTAATTTTATTTATCTCAGTCACACATTGCGCCATAGATGATCTAGACAATTATAAATATCCTTCAAATATTAACTAGGAAGAATGAGGGGGAGGCTGAGGTGTAACCTGGGTGTCTAGTGTGTCTCATCGGAATAAAGCTTTTCAATCACAAACCGGAAGTTTGCTTGGATTTGTGCCGCAGTAGCGCCGGACTCTCTCTTCCACTGCAGTCTATAAGGGATGTTATCTCTTACTTTGCAGATATCAATGTGTAAATGCCATATTTCCAACCTTGCTCTACGCCAGGGGAGCGCAGACTTTTCCTGCTGCGCCCCACTGTCTTCCTTGTCCCGCTCTCGCGCCCCCCCCCCCCTAACCTGGTATCCGCGTCAGATAACGCTGTGGGGTCATGTGATGTCACATGGCCCGCGTCATTTGACGCCACGTTGCCATGGCGGTGCATCACAGCCGGCTGAATCCCGGTAAGTGAAGTGTTGCAGGGGACTCTCGCGATCCCCTGGCATTTAAATGCTATGGGTAAGAGCGCGGGGCCTCTGCAACCGCCCGCGCCCCCCAGCAAAATCTCCCGTTCCCCCTGGGGGGTGCTCCCCCCAGTTAGAGCAGGGGTGCGCAACGTCATCATGAGATTTTAGTCTAACTCAAGTGCATTGTGGGTCACCTGGTCTGGTTCGGCTATTATTCCCGGATACTTGGATAACCAGGACTAGACTATGGCCTTATGATGACATGACTTTATGTCATCATAAGGCCATAGTCTAGTCCTGGTTATCCAAGTTCTAACAATAGAAATTGGAGAAAGTCCTTCCTGACTCAACTGCTCTTAGCTTTGTCGCAGGTCGTTGTTGGGCACGCTACTCGACAGCCTAGAACCTTTAGTTTACCTTAATGACATTGCACATGAAGAAGGGGGTCTCTCTTGTCCCCTGAAACATATGAATAGCACTGGATAATCCTGGGCACATGACACATAAAGCTTGGCCCCCTGCAGACGCACTTACTAAAATTCCCTCCTACTGTCTCTGTACATTCTCCCTACCTACCAATTAGATTGTAAGCTCCTCAGCACAGGGACTCCTCCTTAATGTCACTTTTATGTCTGAAGCACTTATTCCCATGACCTGATTTATATTATTTGTTATTTATATGATATGTATTACTACTGTGAAGCGCTATGTACATTTATGGCGCTATATAAATAAAGACATACAATACAATACAATACAAACTTCGTGCCTCTATCTCTTTACCTGCAATAAAGAAAATGTTATAGTCCTTTACAAGTTGCAGTACATTGTGTGTGCGGTGAAGCAGCTTTCCAGTTGTGCCAGGTTGCCGGGGCTTTTGTGATGTTCAGTGAGCGCTGTGGCTTGTGTGATGTTCAAGTGTGGCCCTTGAGGATTGGCGTTGGCCAGCCCTGATATAGATCTTTAGTAAGTTAAAAGAACGCGAATGGTGTCAGCTTGTCAGCTTCTTCTAACACGTGGAGACAAAGCACAAAACCAAAGAAATATGTTGAACACAAATTGTAGTGAAAACGTGGTGGGTAGCGGCTCAGCGCATTGATAATAATCGATTTCTCCGTTGATAGGGTCACCGAAAGCGATCGTCTTCAAAGAATGAATTGTTTGTGATATGTCCAGACTATTTCATATGGAAGCCATTAAACTATATGTAAGTGGAAAGAGAAAACTGGGACTATATGTTGGATAGGAGGTTAGCAGAAGCAAGAGTAGAAAAAACGGAGCACTATCCAAAGTAATAAAAGATCCAGAGGGGGCTCACTCATAAAAATATATCGGAGACTTTATTGGGTCATACAAACAACCCCTACAGAGGTAGCGTTTCCCGCATGTAGCGCTTACACCATGATGAAGTGTGCTGTGGGTTTGCTACCTCTGTAGGGGTTCTTTGTATGACCCAATAAAGTCTCTTGTATATTTTTATGAATGAGCCCCCTCTGGCTTTTGTATTACTTTGGATAGTGCTCTGTGTTTTCTACTCCTTGTTTCTGCTGCCCATCTCCAGCGGATTGCACATCACAGGACCTCGTAGGACTGAACAAGATTCCAAAGTGAGTTCTTCCTATGATTCTATATCTGGATTTGTGCTTATATGGGGGAGATGTATTAGTGTGCCAGCTCTGGCTATATGTGTTAAACCCATGGGTGATGCCCATAGGCACCACTCTCCCCGCACTACATACAGGTCATTGTCATTTCCTAAGGAATTAGAAGGAGATACCTTATCTTCATTATTCTTCTGACATTTACATTGGACATTACATTGTTTTGAGCACCAGATCCACGCTTCTATGGATAGGAGGTTAGTTGATTCGATCATTTAATTCAACATATACTGTGTGTACCTTCCGCACATGACATTGTACGCCCTTGCAGCTCTGCAGCTGAGAACCTTTGATGGTTATAATGTGCAGTGGAAGTGAATGTTATTGTAATGATGAGAGGTGTCAATGAACAGCATTTTTATTTATACTATGCTCTGGATCCACATATATTCCCTACTCCTCACCAGCAGGCACTGCCAATGTGCTTATTTGCTAGAATTCAATGCAAGTGGCCATTACTACACGGAAATCGTGTCATGACTCTGTCACATGCAAAGGGAATGGCCCTCTAATCTGATTCCCTGGGGATTGTATTCCATGCTACGGATCTCTTGCCCAAGAGCAAGTCTCTACTCTAAATGTATTTTGTGCACCAGCACCTGCCAAGTATCACTTAGTAGAAATGTTTGCTTCTGTATGCATGAGGAATATGAATGAGGAGGATTTTTATCCAACATGAACTGGATTAAGTACACACCCACGGGTACTTACCAGTAAATGGAAGCACAATACAAAAAGCAATTAAATTAAATTGTCTCGCAATTAAAAGTAAAAAGTATTATGGTCGCACTATTTTGCTGTGTTCAATTAAAGGTGCAATCGCACATTGCCTCAAACACAACTTTTTGTAAAGAATTTAACATCTAGCTGGCTTCCTTCCTTAAACTAATCTAACCGTACTAAAGGAAAAGGTGTTGCTTTGGAAATTCTTACAGATTGCATTTATTCAGGGTCTCTGAGTGGGGTTTTTTTCTTTACCCCTCTTGCCCTTGTCTGAGAGGCAATACAAAAAAATGGGTGAGAAAGCAGGGGAAATTGCCCGTGGAAATATTTTTTAAATACACACATTGACATCTCACAAAAGGGAGTTACGAAAACATTTTCAAACCTTACCCAAGTCGCAGATCATGTTTACAAGCCGACTTAAAAAAAACCCTGAATAAACCCTCACTGAATACTGGGTAAGTGGCAGATTTGGGTAAAAGAAAATGAGCCCTTCAACATGCCACTGCCATTGGTACAATTTGGTCCTGAATAATTAGCTTAATGATTGACGAACACTGCCACCACCTTCAAGACAAACCAGGAAACTCACTTCTTAAATGAAGCATCCCTATAGCCTGCGCTCATGGCGACTGTCCCACACCCACAGTCATTCCTACCAACCATTGAGGCCAAGCGCTGCCATCTACAGCACTTACCCAGCATCAAGGCCAAGCACTGCCACCTACTGCACCTATCCACCACTGTGGTCAGGCACAGCCATCTACTCAACTTATACCCTCTGTAATGCCTTGTCCATGGGGTTCATGACCGCGCGCCCCGATCAAATTGATATGTCTCTATGAGGCGGTCTTTAGAGCGCGCGACCGCGTGCGTTACCAGAGGCGCCTGCCTAGAGCGAAGCGTGAAGCCCCCCGCACGGTTGCGCTCATGCATGGACCCACCATGGACCCAGCCTTGGTCTACGGCCCCAGTGGTCACGGTTGCACATGCGCCGGAGCGTCTGGTGGCGCATGCACCCATTTCAGCCGTGACCTGTGGCCTGCCCCATAGAGGGCTGGGCCTTGTGTGAGGCGCGCAGACATCGCGCACTCAACCGTGACCACTGGGGACCTAGCTTAAGTCAATACTAGGGTTTCAAATGTAATTCTAGAGGCTATGGGAAGCGTAGTGTAGGATATGCGTAGTGGAGCAGCAGAAGTGGACATAGAAATATTACCATATAAGACACTAACACACAATAAATAAACCAATATTAACCTTATAGTTTGATAAGGTACTTAGATAAGATAAACCAGCACACAAATAGTTAGCCAGTTAGAGGTTAATTCTTGCATTAGGCTTCTGCAAATAAATCCACCAGATGGGACATCCCCTCCACAAAGACGAGACCCAAGTGGTGCAGCAAAACATGTAACATTTAGCTGAAAAAACAATTGTCAGTGGATAACATCAAGCACATGAATTAAGATGATATACAGATGTAGCCAACGTTGGTATCCCCGCCTACTTCTGGCGCACGCCTGATCCAAAACCATAGCTGCTTCTCCCCCTGGGCGCCCTGTGTATGTCCCGTGCAATGCGCCCCAGGAATGTAATAACGTTGGCTACATCTGTATCTAAAGATGGTTTATCAGAAAGTAATTGGTTCCAAAACGGGGGTAGGATTCAGATGGAACTGGGGTAAAACATCCAAAGATTGAACCATAAAACGATATAGTTCATTTTTATCATGCATAAGAAAAAGGGAGTCACGAAGGGAAATGTGTGTGACTTCACACACCTGTACCCCGGTCTGGGATGTCAGTGCTGTTGTATTGGGCCTTCTTGCAATCCCTCTCATTGCTGACCCTGAGTCAGTGGTAGCGACATTACCTACCAGGCACAGAACCAGGTTCTGCTTTCTGGCACCTGCTATTCCTATTCCAAATGTATATGTTATCTTTCACACAAGAACATGGCAATTGCACGTGTGTGTTTGAGAAAGATAACTGGAGTATTATTACTTTAAGTATGTTGTTGTACTTCGGTAAAAGTTTGCTGCACAAACAGCTGGAAACACACCATGGACCGGCGGAGACGTTAAATACCAAATTACTCAGCATTCGCTATTTTTAGAAACACTAGTTTGAAGATGTGGAATTTATAATGGATTTCTACTTTAAAGTAATTTGCAGTTACTGTACCAAGGGAAACCCGGCCACAAAGGAGGAGAGTTACTTAAGGATAATTCAAGTTACGTACTGGCCAAATTTCTGACAAAATCCATGGAGAACTTTTCAAATAATGCACTACAGTTTCTGCCTTGTGTAACCCTCCTTGCCATGCTCTAAACGAGCTTACATCGAGATATAGATATATACACACATACAAGTATATACTCAGATATAGCCAGACTTACTGTCCTTGTGGTCGCTGAAAAAAATGCAGTCACCCGCGGCTCTAACGTAGCACTAACGCGGCCCCCTCTGCGGTCACAAGGATAGTAAGTCCTGCGGCCCGGAAGGATTCACCCTGCGGGGGTCCATGCTTTTGAATGGTGCTGTAAGGCAGTACAGTATATCACATATAGTACCTATAATACAATCGTGTATTATATTTCCTAATTCAGACACATCCCCCTAATTCCATGGGACAAGTAGGAGATGACAGACTGTCCCCATAGTTTGGACTTGCTAGTGCTCATTAAAGAATATGGCGAGATGACTATTTGGGCAATATTGTCATTTGCAGCTCAAAATGTAGATTCTCAACATATAGCCCCCTCAGAATCAATTTGACTCTAAACCTGTGCATATAAATAATACATTATGCATATACCTCAGTGCTGTTTCCAACCAGTTCTTTAGTCTTTACTGCATAATACTTAATTGGAGTCATTTAATAATGCTATAGTTAACAAAGTCCCTATTTATTCCCTTCTAATAGTTTTTCAAGTTTGCCCTGGTTTTGGGAAGACTTAATTTACCATCCCGATTGCCAATAGAGTATATCTGTTGGTAAAAAGCTTCCAAACTCCTATTTCATAAGCAATCTTGCCCCCTATTTTATATAATTTGTTCTTAATTGGTGCACCATAGGAGGACCACAGCAAAAGCTTTTGTTAATTTACCAACAACTGTATTTCATATAGCTCTTTTCTCCCAATGGGACTTAAAGAACTTCACAGTTACAATATAGTGCGCAGTATTCAGTGCTGTACATAGAATTTAACAGGCACATCCCCTGCACGGCTGAGCTTACAATCTATGTTGGAGTTGCCCAAGATCACAAGGAGCTCACACTGGGATGGACTTCCATGGTTCGAAGTCAGTGTTGTTGGTTTCGGTGTCAGCGCACTCGCGGTGAGCCGCCCCTTCGACCCTCTGAGTGCTAAACACAATTAAAATGGAAGTCGAAGGTACTTGGCGCGAGCATTTGATCACTGCCGAAGCAATCACATGGTCGCAATCCCAGAAGTCCAAGTTGCAAAGGTTAATCTTGTCATTACACATTATACTGTAGATACCACAAAGTCTAGAATGATATTCATAACATTACCTCTAGTCAATCTAACCAACATAAATGCACTAAGTTTACAGAATGAGATATTCTCTTAGTAGGCATCATTTTAAATATTTAGGTACATAATTCCTCTCATATTAACTGTCATAAATGTGACATTTAGGTATTTTTTTTCTAAGAGCTGCATATGCAAAGCTATTTCAATTTGCTTATAGGGACTATTTGTGAAAAGTGCTTCACAAACATTTTACAACTCATTTACAGCACAAGTGTTTTCAAATGGAATGATTTGCATATGTTCTCTGCAATTATTTTGGCAAATGTTCTTTCGCTAATGTTATAGAAAGTAATTTTAAACTACTTGACAAAAAAATGCAATCATGCAAATAGATAACAGTTCATAATTACTAGGAGCAACATCAGAGATGAGTGATGAAAACACACACATATTTCAACGGAGCATTAATAGAATAATGTTTGTGCTTGGTTTATGTATTTTTATCACTTTTACCCCTGAGGAAGTAACTCGCTGGTTACAAAACGCATAGGGTTGGATCAGGAGTGGGATCGAACTCACCTGACGGAGCCAGTGAGCTCATTTCCTAGACACCGGCTAAAGCCGCGTACACACAGGGGAGTGGAGAGACGCCGACAGAAGAACCTATTATTTCTCCTGCCTCTAGAAGCCTGGAACTATTCCTATCAGTTTGTATTGATTCACAAATGTTTTTGTTTTTAGTCTATGGCGTTTGGAGTTAGTTGGTGTAATAAAATAAACATTTTTATGAATTCCATTTCCACTGTGCCTCAACCTGGGGAAACCCCTTCCAAGGAGCTAATACCCAAAGAGTGATTCCAGACAGAGGCATGACCATCATTTCACATACAGTATGCCTGTTATAAAGACTCTCTAAATAGGAGTACACATTCTTACTACTGTAACTATACCAGTGAACAAAACACATATTATTTTCAGCAGTCTCAGCTGTTGGAGGTTAGTGGCTCCTCCTTCACAGGTGTTAAGCCCGCCCCTCCCCACTTCCCAAGTGAGTAGGTCCTTTCATTCTACTGGATACAGATCCAATGTTGGTCTTTCTCCCTCCTAATAGAGGTAGATGAAAATTTTAATCCTAATAGAGATATATTAGTATTTTATCTGGTAGTGTTAGGACTTGCGAACAGGTGTCTGCCTTGTCGTGGCTCGCAAGCTTACAACGCTTTGGCCATAGGGTTAAACTAAATTACCCTTTTTCAAGAGAATATATAAGTATTTTACTGTGTATTTTTGTCATGTTGGATGTAGCATTGGGCTTCTCTGTCATCTGTTGTAACTATACCAGTGCTCTGTGGATCAGACTGCACTATGTGCTCTTCTTTGTCTATACTGTACAGTATGTCCCTTCCAGTAACCTCGTTATTCGATAAGAAAAATATTTTCCTGACTGACAGCAAAGATCGCGCAAGATCCATGAGACTAAAGAGAAGAAAAGTGTGAATTCGGACTCTATAGAACGACAAGGATAGCTCCATTTGTAAGAGCATATTACGCTATTTGTGGCGGGGGTTCTCTTTTTGTCTGCATATATTCCCTTGACCGATTTTTTTTTTTTGGCGCCCAAGAGAACCATCTCCAAATATTGTATCAGATACTGTATGTTAGAGATTTTAATTGGTGTGGAACGTTGTACTGTAGGTTGGATTCTAGTTGTCCACTTGGCCTTGGAGAACTTTAGATGGGTTGAAGGTTGAGTCTGCCATGAAGATCAACTTATAGGTCAAGAATGTTTTTCAGACTTACTTTGAAGAAGCCAGAGCTCATGTTCAACAATGTGTTTATTGAACGCTCACATTGGTCTAATAAAAGATATCAAATCTGCAAAGGCATACACAAGGTAGACTGGCAAAATAACAAAAGGTACATGCACCTCATCTCTCAGAGAGCCACGGTCAGGAGTTGCTGCTACTGCCACGTTAGAAAGGGTCACGTGTGTCCTGCTCCTTGTGCCGTACTCAAAACAGCAATCGTGCACTGAGTCGGTAACAGCAAGAACAGCAAATTCTCCCTAATACAAACCTGATACAGACGTAGCGCCTATATAACCGATCCCGTTTAAGCGCAGAATATAACCGTTTCCATGGGGTAAATAGCCGTGTTGGTGAATATAATAACAGACCGGTGGAAACAGGTGTTATTGCTTGAAGCAGAGGGCTGTTTATTCTCACTTGCTCCGTCTCTGCGAAGATTGCGACACAATTCACGAACCCGGCACAATTGGCCCGTTTTACCGTGAATCGGTCAGCGCTCACTTGCAAGTTTGCCAAGCATCTTAATTAATGATTATAACTCCCAGAAACTGGAATATGAGTTTTTTTCTGGAGAGGAGTAAATAGTGACACACTGTGCTCATTTGCATGTCATTACCCAGAATCCCTGGCTGCAGTGGAAGCATTGTTTGCTAAGTGATAATGTGGAAAGGCAGGGTTGTAGACCTGTCTCAGACATGCATATGCACCCCAAATGGTATTTATATTTACCATGCACTGTACGGTGGTGTGTTTTGATCACTTTTTTTTACCCACCCTAATTTTCTTCATGGCAGGAAAGGTAAAAATTCTTGATGAATTTGTCGACGAAAAAGCAACTTGATTGAAACGTTGAATTTCTGAAAAGCTTTTAGCCTTTAAAAGTTCTGCAAACTGAGGGGGCGTGTCCAGGACGTCGAAGGAGATGGCTGTGTGAGAGGAGAGCTCCACAGACCCTCGAGTATAATCGAATCATATAGAACCTTTTTGACCAAAAGTACCCCCATTGAGCTACTTAATACAGAGACATGGCTAACCGAGCAAAAAATCAGCCGGGACAAGGGGTCTCAAAGAACTTCTCCCAGCCGAATCCAAGCTCTGAAGCGGGAACAAAGAGCCAAGATGGCGCCGCTATACCCAGTGCACGCGGCCCTAAAGTAATAGCCGTTGATCGGGACCGACCACAAGCGAACCCCGCAGCAGAGGAGACATTCACTTGCTCATACTTTGAGGACCTACTCACCGGAGCACTCGAGAAATTGCGGCAATCTCTGCAAACAGATTTGAAAGTCGCTGTCTCCGAACTGAAGCAGGAGATCTCAGGCCTAGGGGAGAGAACTACAGAGCTGGAGAGCAAGCTCGAGGAGGCCCATCAAAGGCAAACAGCAGCAGACAAAGAGATTTTCCAGCTGGGAATGGAGATAGACTTCCTAAAAGATGGCATGGAGGACCAGGAGAACCGGGATAGACGGCAAAACATCAGAATCCGTGGTATCCCAGAAACGGATCTCCCTGGTAACCTCCGTGCCTACCTGCTGGACTTTTTCTCCTCAATCTGCGATGGAGGGGAAGAATTGGACTTTGCAATGGACAGAGCCCATCGGGCATTAGGCCCACGGTCGGAGGACCCCAAACGGAGGAGAGACGTGGTTGTCCGGCTCCACAACTACACCACAAAGGAAAAAATAATTGGTGCCTGCCAAGAGCCCATCCACTTCCAAGAAGAGCACCTCCAAGTCTTCAATGACCTATCAAAAACTACAATAAATCGACATAGAGAGTTAAAACCCCTTACCCAACTGCTCAGAGACAACAAAATAAAGTACAAATGGGGATTCCCATTCAAACTGATTGCAAACAAGAATGGAAAATACCTGAGCATAAGATTTCCTGAAGACATGTACCAGTTCGCACGAGCTCTGGGTTTGAACCCACCAGACACGTGGAACACTGAGACTCAGGATCATCAGAGTCCTGAGAATGAAGAACATCAACCCAGAGCTTCGGAGAGGCTGGCTGTCCGCAAACAGCTAAAGAACAAATAAAAATAAAGTTAAATCTCTGTTTCCACCCACAGTTGAGCCATGTTGGCTGTTAAAGTTAAGAAATAAAATGTCTGCGGCTGAGGGATCCCCTGTACACGAGCCCAACTGGGAGTAAAAGATTAACAGACTCACCGCTGGATGCTGTCCTTAGCGAAGCACTCTCCTGAAAAAGGATTTAACCGAAGTCAGATAGGACACCGCAGTGAAGAGTTTCACCCTGTTGGTTGGTGAAGCCGAGGCGTAATCCGACTAGGAGCGGTGAAGACCTCGTGAAAAGAGACCTGCCTGTGTGCACAGTCTACCCTAACCGCCTCCGAATGACCCGCTGAGGAATACAACCGGAGAAACTGTTCCCGGGAGCGCGATCTAATCAGAGCCGGAAGAGACGCAGCAGAGATGGGGTGAGAGGTAGCGACCTGTACAGATGCGCCCTTCCCCGTCTGACCCTCCTTCCCCGTCCCTGCACCCTTCCGCAGCGAAGCAGAGGAAGGTGATTGCACCTCGTACCACACCAGTAGGTCGCTTGGAACTACCCCATCTACCTACCTCCGGCATAGCCCTGTTAGCGACTGAAAACTCAGGACACCCGGAAGATGTTGATCACTGGTACTGGCTTCACACACCTATAGAGAAGGAGGAAGAGGGGAAGAAATTAAGGAATCAGCAAACGCAAGACCTGCAGGCGGCGCACAACGGACCCCACCATCTTACTACTGCCCGAGCGTCCCAGACCCCAAGGAGCAGAGGTGAAAGAAAGAACGACCTCCCTGGACCAATTCGATAAGCAGAAGAAGTTAATCGGCACTCGCTGGTCAGAAGCGACAAAGAGATGAAGGCAGAGTCACTCCCACGGTGAGGAGGTGGGAGATATGGAGACTCCTTTTTTGTCCCCTCTTTCCCCGCGCCCCACACTTACATCGTGTCCACCGGAGCGAGCAAATACATCTATCCTGTTCCATCACGGGCTACGACAGCCTAAAAGGCAAGCGCTCCCATCCTCGGTCGCTAGACATGGTCCTCGTATAACCGTGAGTACAAGATGCTCCACAGCCCTGCTCTGACCACCTGACCGCGACAACAGTATCCAGACAGGCCCCACAAAAAATGTGGGAACAGACTATCGGTGAGACCCCAGACTCCCAACGACTATCTCAGGGTCTTGATAGGCCCGAACTCGAGCCTAGAATTAAAAGGGGCGATAAACCATAACGTAAAGTAAACTACTCTACAAAGAGTCACCTGGACCAGAAGGGTGTCCACAGGCATTTTTACAAACGGGCTTCCCTCACTGTACACAGTTGATTGCTAATGTTATTTCAAGAATGGTATATATCCTTATGTTCCCCCCCCCTAGCCTACTTCCCCCCCTACTCCCTCTTCCCCCCCCCCCTCCCAAAAGGCTCTGTCAAGACCTATACAAATCCGGTCGCAATATACAGTTCTCGCTGCATATACTGTTGTAAACTAAGACCCGAAGCAACCCTGTTACAATATACAGTTTTTGCTATATGGTTTGCCGAAATATACATTTCTTGTTGCCCCTCTGATACCGACCGGCCGCCGTCGCCGGACCCACCCCTGAAGGGGCTTTTAGCCCGAATGCCGGTCGCCCATAGGACTGGCAATATTTTGTTAAGGTCTAATATAGACCTAATTTCTACTACTCTCCATCTGCTGGTTCTGTCCCAGCAGGTCTTTATTCTATCCTCCTCTCCTTCCCCCTCCCCCCCTCCTCCTCCTCCTTGACCCACCAGACCTGACTCGTACAAAATCTACATCCACCCTATGTGTTTGCTGGGGCAAGACCTAGCATCTAAACTACTGAATCAAGACCTCCCCAGTGGGAAAGGCGAGGGTCCTATGGTTTTACATACAAAAAGACTAATGGCTAACCCAGCCACAATCAAGATAATTTCTCTAAATGTAAAAGGCCTACAAAACAACAGAAAAAGGAGGTTGGCTCTCGAAGATATGAAAAGATCAGGGGGTGATATCATATTCCTGCAGGAGACCCACTTCACATCCCAAGACCCACCAAATTTATTTAACAAAGTGTTTCCATTGAGCTTCTTTGCTTCATTTAGTAGTAAGAAAAGAGGAGTAGCAATTCTACTCCGACAGGGAACACCGTTCACTCATGTCAAAACAACAGTGGACCCAGAGGGTAGATTTTTAGAGGTATACGGTTCACTCGCTGGCTCGGCGATTGCCCTGATCAACATATATGCCCCCAACGAGAATCAAACAGAATTCCGAAAAAAAAGTTCTCGAGGGTGTTGACCCTGGATATCTGTCATCGGTTTTGGGCGGAGGCGATCTAAATATGGTCCTGAACCCCACCGAGGACAAATCATCCGCAATAGGCCGCCCCATACAACCAACTCCCAACAAACTGGGAAAAGGTTCAGGGGGATAATCAGAAGTGTTAGTACAGAGAGCAAAGTCCTTGGCGCACTATCAAGTGCGTGAACCTGATAAAATAGTCCTGTTGTTAAGGAACTAGTTGGTAAATGTCCACAGTCTGACCTCCTGGTTCCTTCTGATATTCGATTATACTAGATGGGTATATGCAGGCCTTGAAAGGTACCTTTAGACCGGAGGTTGGTATCTCTCACCGGGTTCCCCACTGGTGATGCTCCCGCTCCACAGATGGCCGATTCGCCCAATGGTACCACAAAAGATAAAGCCAAATAGTGTGGTACAGTACAATTATAAACAATAAAAAGACCAACATTTGATGCACTCACATGCTAGATGATCTAACTGCACGATTTACAATGTGCCGTCCGTAAGCATGAGGGGCTGAACGTGGTGTGTGTGGAGCTGGATCTGCGTGTATCTCTTCCTCGCGGCCGCAAATCGGAGCGCCATGTCCACTCAGTGACGTCACCTCCAACAGCAACCTCCTCAGCTGGTTACTGGCACGTAGCAATACGTGCAGCTAAGCTCCAGTCGTCTGAGGTGGACTGGCGCTCCGATTTGCGGCCGCGAGGAAGAGATACACGCAGGATCCAGCCTCCACACACACCACGGTTCAGCCCCTCATGCTTACGGACGGCACATTGTAAATCGTGCAGTTAGATCATCTAGCATGTGAGTGCATCAAATGTTGGTCTTTTTATTGTTTTATTAAATTGTACTGTACCACACTATTTGGCATTTTATCTTTTGTGTACCATTGGGCGAATCGGCCATCTGTGGAGCGGGAGCATCACCAGTGGGGAACCCGGTGAGAGATACCAACCTCCGGTCTAAAGGTACCTTTCAAGGCCTGCATATACCCATCTAGATATAATCGAATATCAGAAGGAAACCAGGAGGTCAGACTGTGGACATTTACCAACTAGTTCCTTAACAACAGGACTATTTTATCAGGTTCACGCACTTGATAGTGCGCCAAGGACTTTGCTCTCTGTACTAACACTTCTGTTTATAGCTATATGGAATAGCTTGTTTATAGTCCTAGGCAGCCCATTCCCATACCCTCCCCTAATTTGGTGGGTTGTGGACTGTTGTGTTTAGTGGGTATCCTTATACAGTTTGGACACACTAATTGTCACATTTATTTAATTAATCTATACTTGTTGTTCACTAAAATTTATTGTACACATATTTCACAATAGGTTGAGCGCTTGGTTGTAGTATAGTTTCTCTTTTTCACTACATCAGGGGGATAATCAATGATTTCTCATTGGTGGACATCTGGAGATCCCAACATCAGGGCCAACGAGACTACACCTTTTACTCAGCACCTCACCAGACCTATTCCCGTTTAGACTACTTTCTGGCAACCAAGAATGTTCTAGAGGCCGCCTCTAAGTCAGATATCGGCCCAATTACCTGGTCGGACCACACCCCTATCATAACTCTCTCTGTCCCATTTGTAAAATTAAATTCCTACTCCTGGAGGTTAAATGACTCCTTATTGAACCATCCTGAGATAGAGAAAGAGATCAAAACATCACTTAAGGCTTATTATTTTTTAACTCAGGATCAGTCACTTCCCCAGCAATTCTATGGGAGGCCCATAAGGCAGCAATCAGAGGTAAATTCATCTCTATTGCATCCCATAGGGAAAAGGTCAAATTAAAATTGATCAAAGACCTTACAGACAACATTGTCACACTCGAGTAATCACATAAAGCTAACCCATCAAAGAAAATCTACAAAACATTAACCGAAGCCAGATTAAAACTAAAACAAGTCCAACTAGAAGACGTAGAAAATGCCCTCACGTGGACAAAATAACAGTATTATGACAAAGGCAACAAGGCCGACAGACTCTTGGCTAGCAGACTATGAGGAATACAGAAAAGATCCCAAATAACAGTGATCAAAAATAGGTCTGGTGAGATACAATATAGCGACAAAAAAATAGCAGCAGAATTTACTAAATTCTACACCAAATTATATAACCTAAGAACCCAAAAGAGACATCCCGAACCAACAGCATCGGAGTCAATAAAAAAAATATCTAGATAACTGCCACCTTCCCACATTAACAGAGGAGGAAAATGCAATACTTAATGCCGAGATATCAAAAGAGGAATTGGAAGGGACAGTAAAAGTGCTTAAGGTGTCTAAGTCCCCAGGCCCTGATGGGTTCACCAATGTTTACTACAAGAGATTTTTACCAATACTATCCACGCATCTACTAGAAATGTTTAACTTTTTCATGGAGGGGAACCCAATCCCTACCTCAATGTCTCTAGCCAATTTAGCCATTATACATAAAGATGGAAGAGACCCGATGCAATGTGGAAGCTACCGTCCAATCTCCCTCCTGAACAATGACCTCAAATTATATAGTAAAATTCTAGCAAATAGGTTGAATCCTATTTTACCCAGACTTATAAATATAGACCAAGTTGGGTTTGTCGCGGGCAGGCAAGCCTCAGACAACACCCGTAAGATAATCAATATAGTAGACCACGTACACCTCACAGGAACCAAAGCAATACTGCTAAGCCTAGATGCAGAGAAGGCGTTCGATAGAATTGACTGGTTATATTTAGATAACACCCTATGAAAATTCGACTTCAAAGACATATCTAGAGGGTGTACGTAGACTTTACCAAGACCCATCGGCAAAGGTGAAACTCCCAGGGGGCAACTTACAGCAATTCAATATTAAAAACGGCACAAGACAAGGATGCCCCCTATCCCCTCTCCTCTTTTCACTGACCATAGAACCCCTGGCATCAAAAATTCGAGATAACGTTGATATCCAAGGTATAGAAATTGGAAATAAACAATACAAGATATCTCTGTTCGCAGATGATATCATTCTAACTCTATCCAAACCCCAAATTTCCCTCCCTAATCTCCAAAAAGAACTCCTGGACTTTGGTAAAATATCAGGATATAAAATCAAAAGCGACAAGTCTGAAGCCTTAAACTTAAATCTGCCAGAGCCAGAGGTGAAACTACTTAAACTAAATTTTCATTATCGTTGGAGTTCCTCATATATTAAATACTTGGGAGTAAATGTATCAAGGAACTACCAGTCCCTATACCAACACAATTACTCAGCTCTATTCCGGAAAATTAAAAATTACCTAGACAAATGGGAAGGTTATCAAATATCATGGATCGGGAGAATGATCTCGGTCAAAATGAACATACTCCCCAGATTGTTATAGTATTTCCAGACTCTCCCGGTCCACATCCCTGGCTCAGAATTGAAAAATATTCAGAAACAAATATTTCATTTTATTTGGCAGGGTAAAAAACCCAGGACCGCTAGGTCAGTTCCACTCTCATCAAGGGGGAGAGGAGGCCTTGGAGTTCCAAATATCATAAGATATTATCAAGCCATCCAGCTACGACAGGCAGTAGTATGGAATGCCAATCCAGACCAATATTGCTGGTTAGATATAGAATCACAATACGCCGGCACGCCTTCTCTGCCAGCATGCCTTTGGTCCCTGAACAAGGGAGATACACAAACTAGTCAATTTAAATTAGGACCGATGAGGCACACGTGGGAGATTTGGATAAAATCCAAATTTAAATATAAGCTCACAACCACTAACTCCCAACTCATTCCAATTTTCAAAAATCCTAAATTTCCTCCTTGTTGTGAACCCAGACAATTCGACCAATTTAAATAAAAAAATATCAGGGCAATCGCTGACATGATGAGTCTAGGACAGTTCCTGAGCTACCAAAGATTAAAAAATAAATATGAAATTCCAGAACTGAACGCGTTCAAATATCTCCAGATTCGACACTTTATACAAAACCTATCCCCAACATTAGAATTTCCACCTCTCACTAATTTTGAAAGGCTGTGTAGGAACACCGCCCATCAGAAAGGTCTCATAACGCAAATATAGGCCGAAATGGAGAAGGCGGCAGACCCCCCTACCCATGACTATATGCCCAAATGGGCAGTTGAATTGAACATAGTTATATACTGAGAGGACTGGGAAAGTATATGGGAATCTGCCTCAGCAACTTCCATACAGTATGTACTACAAATAAGGAAAACATTTTTAAAATACTGTTCCACTGGTATCTTACCCCAGTCAGATTAAGACAAATCTACCCTCTGGCCTCTGACCTATGCTGGAGAGGCTGCGGACAAAAGGGGGACATGGCCCACATTTGGTGGTCATGCCCAGAGATACCGAAATATTGGCTAACCATACAAACTATAATAAAAGAGGTCACAGACCTCACAATACCCATAGATCCGCTGACCTACTTATTGGCCAAGCCAATTAAGAATATTAACTGCCCAATAAGAAAATTAATCTCCTTCATTCTAACAGCGGCTAGATGTGCGGTGGCCGCCTCATGGAAGAAAGTATCACCCCCCCCAAGCAAACAGTAAAGAAAAGGATCCATGAGGTAATGTTAATGTAAAAACTTTCAGCCTTCCTGAAAAGAACCACAACGTCCTTTTACAAAGTTTGGGAACCATGGCTGACCCAACCAATAGGGTAGAAAACCCCCATACATAAAAGGGAGATGACCTAGACATCAGAGAGAAAAGATGCGAGACGGGTACCTGGTGGACGGGATAGGAGGTCGAGAACCACCCCCTCTCCCTTACTCTTTCCCCTCCCCCTTTCTTCTTCTCTCTCTCTCGCCTGCCCTTTTCAGTCCAACAAAAAGGATCGGAGGCCCGGCGAGGCTCTCAAAGTGAAAAACAAAAAACCCTGTTTTAGGCTAAGATATATCTGTATGTATGTATAATGTATAAGTGCCAAATAAAACAATTTGAAACAAAAAAAAAAAGTTCTTCAAACTGGTTCTCCGGGGATCTAGTGTGGTTTTAAAACCGCAATAACATTGGTGAAAGTTTCACACATCTCTACCCGGCAGGCAGCACAGAGCTCTTTTCCATGCAGACTACAACAAGTCTTATCAGTGAAACATGAGCTTAACATAAACTTGTCATATTCGATGCTTTGAAGTCTCATTATCTCCCCAAGGGTTCTGGGCTCATCTTATAGGGATAAAAAAAAACGCAGTTTAAAAATCAGTGAGCCGTGGAAATAATAGAGGTGAATACTAATATTATTGTACAGTCTAGTGCTGAACTCTTTAACAAATATAAATAAACATGCAGCCGGCACTGCACTTCTAAATCTTAATTAGGAACTTCATACTTTTTTAGGAAATGTGGAAATGCAAAACACATCCCCAAATAATGTATTTGTAAATGTGTTATTTATACAATTATAATATTGGTCATGATCTTTTATCCTTTCCCGTTAACTGGAAGCATATCATTATGTTGATTTGTCTACCTAGGCTAATTGACATTCACATAATTTACTTAATTGATCTCTTTTTAATATTGCTTGCCTGTTAACCCTGGTGTGTGATTAGAGCCTGTACATTTTCTAGACACAAACCTACTCCAACTGTTTCTTATTCCCTCTTCTAGCAAATAAAGAGTTTGCAAAATGATTTAATAATATACCTCAGCTTGGGCTAAGTATTTAATGTTTTATGCCAGTCATTAGCTTGCCTGAAATTCTATAGATGCTGTACAGTACGTAGGAAAACAACATCTCAATGGTATGAATGTACAGAAATAAATCCAGGTGTTTCTTTCTATTCTAGTTTCACCAATATCCCTTACGCACTGCTTTATGGAACAGGCACACTCCTTCCTTGTACTTCAGCTCACCTTAATCAAGGGCTCTCAACTCCAGTCCTCAAGATCCCCCCACCCCCCAACAGGTCAGGTTTTCAGAGTATCCCTGCTTCAGCACAGGTGGCTCAATCAGTGGCTCAGTGGAAGACTGCTTCAGCACAGGTGGCTCAATCTTGAATAAAGTCCAACACCCATTGTGACCCCAGACCTCCTGCATACACAACTAAAACATTGGGGACACAAAATCTCATCATCTGAACTACTCCCAGCAAAATGTGTAGCCCTCTAATGAGAGTAAAAGGGGTCAGGAAGCTTTTAAGTGGTAATGTTTGGTGCTAAGTTATCTCAAACATTACTGACGTCTCAAGCTTGCTCGGGTCTCACAGTACCCACTAGCTCTACCCTTCACTAACAATCCTGCAGTTACCTTCTCTGAAGCCCTTTCAAATAATTCCTTTCTCAATGGGGCGCCACCTCTCATCCTCCTAGCATGCACCCTCTTTGTCTACTTTGTAAGGAAGTCTTCTAGATTCTGTTCTGAGGGTTCTGTAGGGTGTAATTTCCAGTGCTAGATAACACCTTGTAAGACATTGACTTGAAAAATATGCCCCTATAGATCTTCCCAAATGTATTTCATACTTCTGTAAAATTAACGCATTTAAGAAAATTCACAATAATGTAATTCCTTATCAAAAGAAGAAAAAAATATTTACTACAGCTAGAATGGTAACGCTATATGCTTAAGGGGCCTATGCTAGTAGCCTTCATAACCCACTTATCAAAACTTTTTAGCTGTTATCGGCCAATATCATTTTATTGATGTGTGTTGAGCCGTTTTAGTTCTATTATTGTTGTGGTGTTTAGGTGCCTGTTTATTTCTTTAATTGTTGTGTATTGTTGTGCTTGATTGTTTTAATAGGTTGGCCATTGACTGCTATGGTGGCTTATCATGCCCATATTATATGGGTATGATATACCACTGTGCCAATCAATGGGTAGTGGGTGGATATAGTGGCCCTTGGGTGGTTAGGCCTTCTGGGTGGGTAGCAGGGGACAGGGTTAAGCCCTCAATTACTATAGTGGTTATTAATAGCTAAGGTTATTAAGGGGTTAGGGGCCATTAGATTGTATTTTGTCATGTATTCTTACTGCCCACAGAGGACATAGACCTGAAGTATGCTGATAAGGACGCCCTTCATGGTGGCAGGGGTAAGTAGAAAGTTTGATTTACTTTATTTAAGCTAGCTGGCTAATGTTTGATTTTAGAATGGGCAAATATCCTATTATACATATCTGTATAATAGTAATTTTGCCCATAACTGTACTGTATGTGTTGGGGGGGATGGGGTGTTTGTTGGGGGTAGGGGAGGTGGGTAGTAGGGCTGTTGAGTGTATTTTTCTTTATTGTGGGTAAAGGGATTGGGTGAATGGGGAAGTAGCCCGAAGAATGGATGTTTAGGCCTACCGGGAGGTAGCAGGAGGGGTTAACCCCTTCATTACCTTAGTGGTATTAACCGCTAAGGTAATGTAGAGGTTAACTCCACCCGCTACCCCCAGCAAGGCCTAAACACCCACCAAGGATCAAATACCACCTTTCCCTCACCCCCGCTACCCACAATAAACTGGGCACTGGTAGTTAACCCCTTCATTGCCTTAGTGGCTAGTTTCGAAGGTAATGAAGCTGTTTTAATAAAAAAAAGATATACAGCAGCGGCAGCTCTTATTCGAGCAAATGCCGCTGGCTGTATGAGGCTGGGAAGCGGGTAGCCGCGGCGCGTGGCGGCGCACTGTGACGTCACAGTCACATGCGCGCCCGGCTTCCCCGTCTTCCCCGTCTTCCCCAGGCTTCCCCGACACCCCTGGAGTTCAAATCTAGGTAAGCGGGGGTGCGGGGAAGCAGAGGGGCAGAGTAGAAGCCGGGTTCGGGGTCCAGAAGGGGGGGTAATTGCGCGTGAAGTGGAGGGGGGGTGCGTGGGGGAAACGCGGCAGCGCGCGTTTTTTACTGGCGGCAGCTGGGGTAGATCCCGGCATGCCGCCGGCATTTGCTCGAATAAAAGATGTCGCTACTGTACTTGTGTGCGTGAGTAGGGGGACTCCGGAGCAGAATCGCGTTGTTTTGAGGTCCAGGGACCCCCTGCTTCCCGAGATACAGGCCCCGTTATGGGGTTTCCGTTATCTCCTATGCATTTAAATCCCACGGTCACATGGCGTGAGACATTTACATGCAATTACCAATGCCCATGGTCATCATGCAGAGACCTTAGGGTCATATACTGCAGTTTCCTTGGCAGAAATAGCTGTCTTCTATCCGGATAGTTGTGATATGAAACCACCCGATAAAGTAGGACATTGTCGATTTGAAACTTGTCCCATTCTCGCATGAGGATAGCGACTGTGTCTGCGGGGGCATTCTTCACTAAGGAGGGGTTCTGGTTTTGTATTTCCCGGCGTAGGGCTCTAGCCACCAGGTTTCGCATCTGAGCATGGACGAGACCTTTCCACCTTATGATGTGTCCTGAGTGATAGACATGGCCTCAGGGCAGAAGTACTCAGCAGGGTGTGCCTCTGATTGGCATCCGAGGGAGTCCACCACTCAGAGTTCAGAGAAGGCTTTATTTCCCTCCAGTATAGCAGCTGTGGCGCACATGGCCTGAATCCCCAGACCAGTAATCTCTTCCCACTCTCCATTGTCAGATACTGGATTCAATCCGGGTCTTCTGTCCAGAGCGTCGGCTCCACGTTCAGGGGGCCCGGCTTGTACTTTAGGGTGAAATTATAGTTGGACCTGTGACCGGTGACATACAATTTGGCAGAAGCTAGGATGCAGGTAAGCGGATTGATGTCCATCCTTACCTCGAAGGATACCCCATACAGGTAATCGTGCAGCTTGTCTACGACAGCCCACTATAAGGCTAGAAACTCCAGTTTATGGATCGGATAATTCTTCTTGCTTGGAGTTAGACTTCGACTAATGTAGGTGACAGGCCAAAGTCCCGTAGGATACTTCTGATGGAGTACCACTCCCAATCCATTGAAGCTGGCATTTACGTGCAACACGTATGGATGGTCTGGGTTGGCATAAGCCAAAACAGGGGCTTCTGTGAGCCTCTTCTTCAGATTCAGGAAGGCCTCCTCACAGGCAGTAGTCCATCTCTCACCGAATGGTGTTCTTGGATTCACGCCTTTCTGACGAGGATCTTCAGGATAGTACTTTAGCAAGTTATTCAGAACTTTGGCAATACATAAATATCCTTCTACAAACCTCCGATAGTAGCCGCAGAATCAAAGGAAAGAACAGTGCTCCATCACATTCACAGGCCGACGCCAGTTCACTACCCCTTCCACCTTGGTAGGGTCAGTTGCCACTCTGTCTGCAGAGACAATATGATCCACATAGATAACGGAGATCCGACAGAATTTCCACTTTTCTAGAGACAACTTAAACCTTCCTTCTGCAATCTGTCCAGGGCCTTCCGAGGCGTTCCTCATGTTCCACCAGTGTCCGATCGAAGACGATAACGTCATGCAGGTACACTAGACACTCTCTGGGGTTCATGTCCCCGATGGTCTTCTCCATCAACCGCTGGAATGTGGCGGGTGCTCCACAAATGCCTTGAGGCATCCGGGTGAACTGATTGAATCCTAACGGGCAGACTAATGCAGTTTTCTCTTGGTCATCTGAGCTCATAGGAGCTTGATAGTATCCCGAACGCAGATCCAGTACACTGAACCACTGACTGTCTGACAAAGCGCTGAGGATCTCCTCGATTTGGGGTAGCGTATATTGGTCAGGAACCGTGCGATGATTCAGGGTGCGATAGTCCACACATAGGCGCACAGAACCATTCTTTTTCTGCACCACCACTATGGGTGATGTGTAGGGGCTGTGGGACTCAGTCACGATGCCAGTGGTCTCCATCTCTTTCAGGATGTCCCGGACATCGTCCACATCTTGGAGCTATACGTCTGGATCTTTCGCGGAAAGGGGTGGAATCACTCAGCCTAATGGTGTGTTGGGCGCTTTTGCTACAACCCACATCCCTTTCACTGGTGAAGAATACTTCCTTGCACTCAGTCAATTTCTCCCCAATTCGTTTCTTCCATTCGGGTGGCAAGGACCATTCTCCGAAGTAAAAGGGTAATTCGGAGGAGGCTTCCTGCACTGAAGCAGCAGCAATGAACAGGGAGAGGCGTCATGTTTTGGATGGATACGCAGAGGGAGTGTAGATTTCCACTCCTTCACTTCGGGTACCAACTTCCATCCTCTTATCTGGTCTTTTGCGGGCGTAGTTTCAAGGGAGAAATACCAGTCTCTCTCATCATGAGCAGGGTAGTTGAGCATAGCTCTCACATGCTTTACTCCCCCTGGTGGAATCTCTCTCACTCCCTTCTCGAGGTTGTAAATCTGTCCAAACCGTTCCTTAGCAGAGATTCTGTAACACTCTTCCTTGAAGGCTGGATGAATTCCCAGAGAAGACAATGGTTCCCTGGCTTCTTTAAGGATTGTTCTGATCAAGGACTGCACCACATCAGCATTGGTTCCTAATATGGTTGGGGAATTTGGATGCTCCCTTGGTTAAGGAAACACCAGCGCTTCTACTTCCGTGGGATGGGTCATATTAGTATTGAGTTGTGGTATGTCCATCATCACTCCATCTATGGGGTAGTGTTGACTACTGAGGCACGATAATACAATTTTCTCCGCATCAGCAGAGGCAGATGCTGGAGGTGAAGATAATAGTAGGACCGGTAAACTATCGTTACTTGCGAACCGGTGTCCAGCAGGGCAGAGGCATAGATTCTGCAGTCAGCGATGGGGTCCCACGGAGCGGGGCCTTCGACAGCTGCCCCTCACACCCAGATACTGCACAAGGCTGCTGCTGCTGCTGAAAAACTCCTCTGCTGCTTGGATCCTGCTCCAGTGCAATCCCTCACTACAGGGAGATCCCTAATGATATGGCCGGCCCTGCACATTTCACTAGTGAAGGAGGCTGCCTGTGGCCTAGGGGTGTATGTCTTAGGCCTAGTCCAGGAGCTTGCCTGCTCCCCGGACACTACCCCCGACCTGAGTGTACCAAGATGGCCAACGCAACTGCACTGTTTCTTACAGCCACGGAGCTGATCTTCCCCCAGGAGGTAAGAAGGGGGATCCCTGCTACACAGGCAAAAGGTACCGTTGGCGATTGCAAAGGACCAACCAGAGTTCCCGTAATCGGGCTAGTGTAACTGCGGTAATACAGATGATTACTCCGAAGCAGCAAGGAGGGGCTGGATCCCATGCTAATTAAGCAACTAAGATGATATACCTCCCTCTGAGTGTTAAGTGTGGGCACCAATAGAAGCACAGTATTAATCAATAACCATGCAACGTTATGTGAGTGTGAGCCGTCCCCGTGCCTGCAGACACGAATAAATGACAGTTTTAATGCAAATGTTTCTGGTGCCCATTTTTTTCCATCCTTGTTACCTCATCGCTCAGCTGCCTGAATTCCCTGGAAAAAGGTAAACCAAACAGTAAGTATGTAAGTTAGGTAGCACTCCACAAAATAAGAATTAACAATAGTATACTGATCTCGTGGTGCAAGAGAACTGGGAGGAACCTCTAACCCCCTCCCCCCCCTGTTTGGACCCGGAAGTGGCTGAGAGAAGCTGTGGGACGTGATTTCAGCTGTTGCCAGCGCGCGGGAACACAAGTCTCTGCCAGCAGAATACCGCCGAGCCAGACACCCACAGAGCAGAGCAACAAGGAGATCTACATTTAT
Source organism: Ascaphus truei (assembly GCA_036426205.1). NCBI lineage: Eukaryota > Metazoa > Chordata > Amphibia > Anura > Ascaphidae > Ascaphus > Ascaphus truei. The sequence goes on along the minus strand of CM071576.1, from coordinate 43,598,123 downwards.
TGGATTTTACTGGATTACAGACTTTTAATATGTAACTTGATATTTACATTTATCTGCATTATTTATTACATTTCTTTCACCCTTGGTGTGCCTTGTGCTTTATTTTTTCTATACACAAATGTTCCCAGCACACCATGTAAATGAGAATCAGACAAAGGTCAAATGGAAAATAAAGAATATATTGAATGACCGTAGGTGGATGCAAGAAGGAATTGCCACTAGATAAGGCACAGAGAGTACATTTCATCAAACAGAACTATACAATGTCAAACTAAAGGGGAGAGGAAGAATGGAGGGGGGAAAAGGGGGTGAAAATACAAAAAAAAGAATGAGAGGAGGGGGAGAGAAAACTGTAAAACAATCGTAAAAGATAAGGTGATATTGTGATACCAGCACTGGCATCTAGGTGCTGGAAAGAGTTAATCCTCCCTGGAGTTGTCAAGAACACCTGAAATCTAATTAATCAGCCTGGGCTGATCTTCTGAAAAACAAGGACGTGTTTGGTCACAGGCTGAGCTTGATCCAGAAAGCCAGAGAGGCAGTGAGAGAGACTGACCGATTTTCCCTCAGAGAAGGAGGGAGGCAGAAGGGGCTCCCCAGCTACCAGGGACTGGTTAAAGAAGTTGGCAGATTGTGAGAGAAGCTGCTGAGAGAGCCGTGCTGAATCAGGGACATCGCCAGATGGACTAAGATAAGCAAAACCCTTTTCTATTGCTACAATATGACAAAAGACAATACTGTTTCTTTATTGCCTATGCCAGGGCATGTTTTGGGGTTGGAACTGGCTTAGCTGGCTGCCCGGTAGACAGGGCTGAAGAAGTAAGTTAGATCCCTGACCGGGATAGGTTTTTATTTATGCTTTTAATTTTAGTTTGGTTTTCTTAAAGGGACGGTGGATCTGCGAATACGTTACTTAAACCCCTATAAATAAACCCCACATAAATAGAAGTACTGTGTTTCCGGCCTTATTTGGGATCAAAGGGACCTCAAAGTGATGTGGTTGTCACTGTATATACAAGGGGGGCAACGTTTCAGGGCCTAAATCGCCCCTTCTCTAAATCGCCCCTTCTTCATGCCTGTTCCCACAGACCTTTTGAGTCTATGGTACTTCCCTGATACACCTCCAAACAAAACCTCTCATATATGTAATACGCTTATAGCACAAACTTGATATATTAAACCCAGAAAAGAACAACGTGAAAAATATGCCTGTCAACACAAAGAAATACCGAACTGTAGCACCTAAATAGTTAACACAGTGTTAATTGAGTATTTAATCCACCCTGGATTTCGCAAGACTATATAGTACAGTTCAAATGCTAGATATAACTGTATTACAAGGTTGCTCTCTCTGGAACACAGAGTTAATGTAAGACCCCAATGCTAAACTGCACAACAATTCTATGTCACCAGGTGCTGTTAGAGCAAGAAAAAGGAAAAGAACGTTACGAATCCTCAGTGGTTAAGTGCAAAGAGCTGTCAAGCAGTCATCTCTGGCAGTCTGTGATGACTCACAGATGACTACTTGACAGCTCCTTGCATTTAACCACTGAGGATTCGTAACGTCCTTTTTCTTGCTCTAACAGCACCTGGTGACTTATAGAATTGTTGTGCAATTTAGCATTGTTTAGCATTGATGTCTTACATTAACTCTTTGTTTGGGGCGATTTAGGCCCTGAAATGTTGCCCCCCTTGTATATATCACCTTATCTTTTACGATTGTTTTATATAGTTTTCCCTCCCTCTCCCCTCATTCTTTTTTTGTATTTTCACCCCCTTTTTCCCCCTCCATTCTTCCTCTCCCCTTTAGTTTGACATTGTATAGTTCTGTTTGATGAAATGTACTCTCTGTGCCTTATCTAGTGGCAATTCCTTCTTGCATCCACCTACGGTCATTCAATATATTCTTTATTTTTCATTTGACCTTTGTCTGATTCTCATTTACAGTGTGTGCTGGGAATATTTGTGTATATATGTAACCCAAACAGTATAGTACACCGATATCATCTCCCTATAAGCCGGGCAGGGAGGGTGATATAAGGATGCGTTGCAGCTGCTGAATTACACTAACTGAAAAATTGATTGAATCTGAAATGCAGCCATTTAATGAACCCTGAGAAGCGGGATCTTTGCTGATCAATCACGGGGGGAGAACAAATCGATCGGCAGCTTAGGTTAACAGTTTTTAATAAAGCTAATCATAATCTGCATTAATTAAAAATATATATATTTATATTTATTTATTTTAAGTGCCGCTTGGATTGGCTCTTTAATGGCAAAATATAAACAATAGAAATGTTACTTTTATATATTTTCTGTTTGTAGAAAATGTTGTATTGGTTTTGTTATGCTTGTGTTTATATACATGCTTTATTACAATGTCCCAGTGTGATATTGCTACTTTGCTGCCTAACACATTTTCCGACTGAGCAATTACTGTTGCCTTGGTTTCCATTGACTTGTTTGTGACTGGAGTCAGTTTTTCTTTTCTTTTTGATATATCACATTCTGTGACTATGTTGCACCTTAGCCTAAGAAAGTATACGCCATAAGGTATCATAAATAAATCTGCCCAGGTAACAGCCTGCACCAGGTATAAGCAATGTTACTACAAACGTGTGACATCTCATGGTGCCACGGCAGAGGTTGATAATACACTCAGTGGCAGACACTTCTGCAGATGTAAGTTATTAATAATATCTCACAGATTTAGATCTCGGACATAGTGGAAGCAGGCATGCGCGCGCGCCTTGGCGCAGCGCACGCTTTCCTGTAGCAGGAGAGATTTCCTGTCCTGCAGGCAGAGGCGACAGGGAGACGTGTCATGGGGTGCGGCAGTGCCGTCACGGAGCTGGTCCACCCTCATTGGGCGAACCGTTCCCGTGACCCGGCCGTCGCATGGGAAATACAAACTTGCTTGTTGCGGGAAGCGCCGGTCTCCCCGTCGCGCTTGTGTACGCGCTCACGCGCGCACTATACACAAATGCATAGGCGTCCTAGTATTTGTTTTTGGCGCGAGCTACGTCGCTCATGCCGTCTCCTCCACTATGGACGCAGCCTTGCTAAAGCCTTCCTTCAATAGGTCAATGAAGCCTTACTCCCAGAGCTGGAGAATATTGTAATCTCCTTCATCTGAATGGAGCTGAATTCTTCTCTAGCCCTGGGAAGTGGCTCCAAAGAATAGGAACTATAGCACCATTAAATAACCTCCCATTCGCCCAAACAGGAATGGGTGTTATTTTCCCCGAGTTAAATCCATATACACAAAAATCAATCCTAAACATCAATTAATTAGCATTTGGTTTATTACTAGGACTTTTTTTCAAGGGTTTATTTATAATCTAACATGTCTTCATGAACGGAGAATTATTTTCGGAACGCTGTTGTCTTAGGTATTTTTTTCCTCCCTGTCTCCGGATATTGGGATAATTATTATAGGCAACGTACAAATAGGGTGTTTTTTTCTAATTTGGGGTGTACGATAAGGTTTTTTTAGTGGGGGGGAGGAGTAATGTGTAATTAAAGTTATTTTAAGTGACGACGCACTTTTTTTGTTCTCTTTGGGATAACTGCTTTGGGTGAATTATTGATAGTTTAGGGAATCCCTGAGTCCTATCACTGCTAACTCTGGACAAGATTAAACCTGTCAACAACGGAACATTTACGTAAATGAAATAACCAGAGAGTCTACTGTATTTATCTCATTCTCCTACTGTAGGGCAAAAGTGAAGCAAAATAAACTGTCTAGTACTGTATATTTCAGGGGTGGCCAACTCCAGTCCTCATGGGCCACCAACGCGCCAGGTTATGGATATCCCTGCTTCAGCACTGGTGGCTCAGTCAGAATGACTGGACCTCCGGTGCTGAAGCAGGGAGATCTTTAAAACCTGACCTGTTGGTGGCCCTTGAGGACTGGAGTTGGCCACTCCTGGTATGTTTCAATCCCACTTTATCCTATGGGCTGTGTCTCTCGCTGGTGAGTCTGAGGCCGCGGTCCCAGTGTCTTCTACAGGCGTGCGCTGCGTGAACAAACACCGCCACTCAATGGGGCTGGTCCCAGTATGCACCTTCGCGCAGAATGTGCTGCCGCGCAGTACTACAATTTTCCACAAAGACATTCAAATTGAATTTATAATTTGTGACGGAGGGGTGGCCACGCCCGCGCCGGCGGTTCGGCCAATGAACCGCATGCGGTCATGCCATGCCCCAGGAAAACCCCCAGCCCCCCCCCCCCCCCCCCTTCGCAATCTCCGGCATCTTCTCCCAAACCGCAGATCGTGGTGAAGCGCTTCCCCCCCCCTCCCCCGCTGGGTGCGAGTGCTACAGTGCACACTGGGTCCGCGGCCTGATGCAGTGGGGTTTGCTCTAGTGTTACTACTAAGGGAAAAAAATTATCTGGGCCCAAATAAGTTATTTGGCGGCCATTTTAACATTCCAGTATTTCAAAATAAAGCTTCGCCTTTTAATGGAGTGAAAATTGATGAACATTGCGTTACTTGCTTTGGCGAATAACACTTTCATTCAGTTCTAATGTAGCTTACCATCACATAAAGACGCTAACTTTGCCCGCCTCTCATTGGGGGTTATTCATTAAAGTGTGATAGTCCCATGTGGCCGTTATTAAAACACCGAAACCCCCGGTCAAGTCAATGAGAGTTTCTGTGCTCTGGTGCACGATGGGCACTATTGCACTTTAATGAATGACTCCCATTGGCTCTCCTTTTGGACTAGCCTAACATTTCCCACCCATGTGAGAGACCAATATATACAGATGTAGCAATCCTGTTCCCTTTTAGTAGGATATTGTGCGATTTATTGCTAAATTCTGCACCAACACAGCATTGAATCCTATTAAAACTCTCAAATTCTGCCTTTTTAATGAGATATTTCATATCTTCTCAGCGAACAATGAACATCTGTATTTGCATACGGGAGAGTTTATGTCTGCAGAAACCTACTAAGGCAGCCGAGTTTGTCTAATCTGTGGATTACTGTGTCATTTCACCCTGGGAATTAAAATAGCACCGTATATTTTGCCTGTAATTGTGATAGGCATAGCAGTCTCTGGAACTATAATCTGCTAATATCTCATTGTCATTGCGTAGAGCCCTCCGAAATTTCTACAATTGCCCTAAATTGACTTCCATCTAATTTTATTCCAGAAACATCTAAAAGTTGCAAAACTTAACCTTTTGTCACCGGAGTGTTAAAAAAAAAGCACTGTTCTGATGCTATAAGCCCGCGGTAAGGCGCCAAAAATCTTCCTAAACGTGTCTTTGAAGTTCAATCAAAATATAGGTCTGCAGGTGATTTTAAATGTTAATGAAAATGTTGCCCTTTAATTTTTGATACTAACCCTAGTTGCAGGAGAATTATATTGGTTATTAAAAAATGTCCCAGAAGGTTCATCGGGGAATGTTCTTCATTTTGTAAGATTAATTCAAGAAAGAAATCTGTCAAAAACTCAATTTCTATGTGAGCAAATGTAATTTGTCCGAAAAGATATGTTTACTTAATTTTGGTCACAGACACAAATAATGTTCCATTAATTGGCTTAGTTTGGCAGTATGCAATGGAAGAAACAAATCAAAGCAAAAAGACGGATGCAGGTGGTAGCCTTCTCTAAGAGGTTAAGCTTTAATGCTGGAGGGTGAGATGCCTCTTTTCTAATGTAAATAAATCTAATTTAGCTAGCCTCTCCTCATAAATCAGATTATCCATCCCCTTTATTAATTTTGTGGCTCTTCTCTGCGCTTTCTCTAGTTCCATAATGTCTTTTCTAAGGAATGGTGCCCATAATTGTACTCTATATTCAAGGTGTGGTCTTACTAATGCTTTGTAAAGGGGCATCATTATGTTTACTTCCCTTCCCTCCATTGCCCGTTTGATGCAAGATAAGATCTTGTTTGCCTTTGCAGCTACTGCATGACTTTGGGCACTATTGCTAAATCTGCTGTCTACAAGCACTCCTAAATCCTTCTCCATCAAGGATTCCCCTAATTTATCCCCATTTAATTTGTAAATTGCCTGTTTATTCTTGTTTCCCAAATGCATAACCTTACATTTATCTGTCTTAAACCTCATCTGCCATGTACCTGCCCACGTTTCCAGTCTCTCCAAGTCCTTCTGGAGAGAAATTGCATCCTGCTCTGCTTTTACTACCTTACACAATTTAGTGTCATCAGCAAAGATGGAGATTTTGCTCTCGATGCCAACTTCAAGGTCATTAATAAAGAAGTTAAAAAGCAGGGGTCCCAGTACCGATCCCTGAAGTACTCCACTCACGACTTTCGCCCAACCTGAAAAAGTTTCATTTATTACAAGTCTCTGTTGTCTATCTTTCAATCAGTTTTAGTTACATAGTAGATGAGGTTGAAAAAAGTTCAACCTATGCTAAATTTTGACGAGAGATAATTTACAGTGATTAAATACTTCTCAGAAAGGGTGGTGGATACATGGAAATGTTTCTTGGCATAGGTTGTGGCCACGTACACAGTAAAGGAATTCCAATCGGCTTAGGATACACTGAAGGGTATCCTACATATGAAAATAAGCCAACCATCTAGTAGGGTCTGAGCTTTCACTGCGGATGTGGGCAGGATGGGGATAATGTGAAGATTTGGCTGTCAATTTCTATGTATCCAAAGCCTAACTGCACTGTGTGCTCATTGGCATGTCATTACCCAGAACCCCTGGCTGCAGTGGAAGCACTGTATGCTAAGAGATAATGGGGAAGGACAGGGTGGCAGACCTGTCTGGGACGTGTGAATGTGCTCATACTGTAAGTGATATTTTTATTTGCATGTTAACTCAGGGAACATGACGACCGCTCCTGTTCTAGGTAATGTTATGAGCCCGGACTTAACAGAGCTTAGCGGATCTAGTCCTAAGTAAGATACACACAGTTGGCAGTTTTTGACAGAGTTTCAAAGATTTATTACCAACCGTTCATGTCTAATATTCTCTAAATGCTCGAACGTTTTGCTCATCACTATTTTCCAAAGACTTGTTAGATCAGCATTCATCATTTTTATATTCGATATCAACTTGTTTTACTCAACAGGTCGATGTTATGCAGCATTTTCATTTGTGCCCCTGTAAGAGACATATGCAGAGGTACATCCAGGGAGACATATTTGGGGGAAATAACCCATGGCTTTTATTCAGGCCCTAGCTTTAAAGAATACATCTTTAAGAAAGCAACCAAATAAATAAACATTCTATCCCTTTGTAAGGGCCAACTCACTTCCCCGTCCCTATCTGCAGGGCTGGGAGGATAGGCCTCTTACCAGCCTCTGACCCCAAAGAGGTACCTGTAAGCAGGGGGTGCTATATGCAAGTCTCTCGGTCATGTCCTTTGGGGGGGTGGGGGCCACCCTCTGGTGGGTTTCAGGGTCCACTGCCCCTGGATGTAGAGGGTCTAGTTTCAGGGTGTCTTCTAGGCAACACAGTCTCTCTGTGCTCAAGAGATCTCTCCTGCAGTTTAAGCAGGAGGCTTTTCTACTTGACTGATGAGCCAGGTGGAGACTGGCTCATTGTCTCTAGCTGCAATTAACCAGCTCCCTGCTGGATTCCTCAGCCAGATACAGACTTCCTATTTTGACAGGGGTTAATGCCCTGACACAGCCACCATAGAAAGAAACAGTTCAATATTGTGTTTCACTTATGTAGTTTGTAGCTTGTATGTTTTTCTGCTCAGATGCATACTTATTTTTAAGCTTCTGCGGATTTGTTTTCATTTTTCACTCACTTACATTAAGTTTGAACCATTTTAATCTCTCACGCATGATGGCAACAACAGATGCTTCATGCTTTGGTCCATTGTTCTGGAACAAACAATGATCCTATGGGGATAGAAACCAGCATAAGGGCACCAATCTCTCAATTAAAGAATGCCTTGTCTCTTTACCTTATAGCACATATAGAATATTCCATATGCTGGAATACCTTTCCTTCCTTTACAACATATACTTACAAATGACTCTCAAATCATGTTCTGGTAACCAGTGTGTACGCTATATTGGCCATCCTGATATAATTAGCTGTACTACATTATATCTGTTCTGCCACTATAGAAAACAAAAAGCTATGGTATTCTGAGACATATTGTGATATGTTGTGTTATACACTAGCCCAGCGGTGCGCAAACTGGGGGGCGCGCCCCCCCAGGGTGGGCACTAGATTTTCTGGGGGGGTGCGGCAGTTAAAGAGGTCCCGTGCTCTCCCCCCAGGCATTTAAATGAAATGCCGGGGGACTGCGCGAGGCCTCTATAATACACTTACCATCCCTCCCAGTGACGTGTCGTCCTGGTAACCAGGCGTCAAATGACGCCGCTGGGTCACGTTACCATGGCGATGTGACGTCACATGACCCAGCGCGTCATTTGATGTTGGGGTCGAGCAGGGGGAGGGCGCCGAGGAGAGCATTTAGGGGTGCGCACGGGGAAAAGTTTGTGTGCACTAGCCAACGGAACTGGCTACACATTAATTCATTAAACAATTACTTTTGTCTCTCGACTCCCATTGACTTGTAAGCTCCATTAATAGCTTATACAGTATGCTCTTGCATGCTCCATTTTTACCAATTCCCTTGCTGTCTAGACAAGTGATTCTCTAACTGGATTACCGGTGGCCCCAGGAGATGTTATTAGTGGTCCTCAAAGCCTTTCAAAATGTACTCCAAGCAGCTGTCTGTATCTTTTATATCTCTGCCGTCAAATCTTTGTTGAAGGCTACGGATTATTACTCCCTATATTTCACTGTCTAAATTGGGAAGTTTTTCATACATTGTTGGGGGCGGAATAAATAAAAAATTCTACAAACATCTACACCACGCCACTCCTCAAGAGCCACCAGCAAGTCAGATTTTAAGGATATCCCTGCTTCAGCACAGGATATCAAAGCACAGCCATCATACTCCAGGGCAGGGGTGAGCAAACTGAGGGGCGGGGCACGGGATCTTCCAGGGGGGGGGTGCGGTGGTTGCAGAGGCCTTGCAATCTTCCCCAAGGCATGTAAATTAAATGCCGGGGAGGCATAAGGCCTCTGCAACTTCTCTTACCTGCTCTCAGCCAGCTCTACGGTGACATATCGCCATGACAACGCAGCATTAACTAAAACCGCATGGTCAAATGACAATGTTTTGCCATGGCAACACGGCATCACATGATGTCGTGACGTCATATGATGCCGCCGAAGTCCGGGAGCAGGTAAGGAGGGGGGGGCACGAGCAGGGGGGAGTGCAAACAGGGGGGTGCGAATTGAAAAGTTTGCGCACCCCTGCTCTAGGGCATAGAAGTGTTTCGCAAATGTTTGAGTGATTTTCTAAGGAGATAAGTCCAAAGATAAAGCGTTTATAACATTTTGGGGGAGTGTCCGTGGCTCAGATTATAAGATGGAGGGCCCACTAATTATTAGGAACAACTTGGGGTGAAGCTGGAGCAAGAGCAACCAGTGCGGAATGTCTCCTTCATACAGGCAGGTTGTCAGACTCAATGGCGGCCCACTGGGAGGAAGGGATCAACTGGGTGTCAGTGAGTAAAGGGTACCTGAGAATGATAGGTCTCTGTCTATTATATAGTAAGGGATTTCTGCAGTCCCCTCCGTTGGACTTCCGCGGGCTGCAGGTAGGTCCACATGGCTGGTCCCACCGGTCTCCTCCACACTCGACTCTAGACTCCTCCATCTGCAGCAGCCCCTACCTACCCCGAGGCACCCACCCCCAAGACCTATACTTTCTCTCCCCTCCATCCCATGGCAGATACATTTTTCCACCCGTTAGGCCCATCCCCCCCCATCCCGCCCCCAAAGGACCATACATTCTTTTCCCTCCCCCCACCCTACTGAGGTCCCCACCTCCTTCTTCTCCCAGGTCTTCCCAGTGCACCGTGGGGTGGGTTGGGCGGGGGGGGTCTGCTCTTTACATTTGTCCTGGGCCCTGATTTTTTGTGTGTGTGTCTCGATGCTATAAATGGCAGAGGGTACTTCACATCATTTGCAGTCAGAGGGGACAGAAACACATTGTTCGACATGTTATTATATTACTCTGTGTTATTATATTACTCTGCGTGTTATTATATTACTCTGTGTTATCATATTACTCTGTGTGTTATTATATTACTCTGTGTTATCATATTACTCTGCGTGTTATTATATTACTCTGCGTGTTATTATATTACTCTGCGTGTTATTATATTACTCTGTGTTATCATATTACTCTGCGTGTTATTATATTACTCTGTGTTATTATGTTACTCTGTGTTATTATATTACTCTGTGTTATCATATTACTCTGTGTTATTATGTTACTCTGTGTTATTATGTTACTCTGTGTTATTATATTACTTTGTGTTATCATATTACTCTGTGTTATCATGTTACTCTGTGTTACTATGTTACTCTGTGTTATTATATTACTCTGTGTTATCATATTACTCTGTGTTATCATATTACTCTGTGTTATCATATTACTCTGTGTTATTATGTTACTCTGTGTTATTATGTTACTCTGTGTTATTATGTTACTCTGTTATTACTGTATATTACTCTGTTATTATATTACTCTGCGTGTTATTATATTACTCTGTGTTATTATATTACTCTGTGTTATCATATTACTCTGTGTTATTATATTACTCTGCGTGTTATTATATTACTCTGCGTGTTATTATATTACTCTGTGTTATTATATTACTCTGCGTGTTATTATATGTCTCTGCGTGTTATTATATTACTCTGTGTTATTATGTTACTCTGTGTTATCATATTACTCTGTGTGTTATTATATCACTCTGTGTTATTATATTACTCTGTGTGTTATTATATTACTCTGTGTGTTATTATATTACTCTGCGTGTTATTATATTACTCTGTGTTATTATGTTACTCTGTGTTATTATGTTACTCTGCGTGTTATTATATTACTCTGCGTGTTATTATATTACTCTGTGTGTTATTATATTACTGTGGGCGGACTCTCACAGAGGTATGCAAGGGAGACTCGTTATTGTGAAATTCAATAAGGCTTTTTATTGCGCCTGTTTCCTTAACATCAGGAAACCATCCAAACAAGTGGTAAACAAAGCTTCTATTCACTTGGGAGAATTTCTAGTTAAATACTATGCTGTTCACAACTCCCTTAGATAAGCATGTCTCCCAGCCCCAAACATATAGCATGAAAATAAGCAGATATATAAAGTCTTGTATATGAAAGTCTTATCTGTTTGTAGTGGTTTGGAGGGAAAATCTTCTCTGTCCCTGGTTCAGCTCCCTTTTCCTCAGGGTGTGTCAGCATTCAGGTTTAGAAGTTTTCCCTGTGTCTTGAAAGCAGCTCAGCTGTGTCTTCTGGCAGGGCTCAAGACAAGTTGTGAGAGTCAAAGACAATCTCTGCTCTGTCTCCAAGTTCAGCTCAGGTATGAGCTAAGGAGTCTCACTTCCTCAGCACCTCAAACCCACCTTAGCAAACTTTACACCCTCTACAATTTAATTTGTCATTTTGTTCTCCAATGCAACTACAACACACCACTGCGAAATGCTCAAAGAACTAGATTGGTCATCACTCGAGTCTAGGCGCTAAGTTCACCTTTCCTGTCTTGCCTTCAAATTCTTTCTGGGCAAGCTACCCAGCAATCTGAACAAGCTCCTCACCCCTACCACATGCAGCACTTATCATCTAAGATCAGACTCCAAAAGATTGTTCATGATCCCAAGACTCAACAAAGTATCCGGCCGTTCCTCAATCTCTTACCGTGCACCCCAAAACTGGAACAGGCTCCCAGAGACTCTCACATACACCACCAGTTTAAGTTCTTTCAAATCTAAGGCTGTCTTACATTTTAATCTGGTCTGTAACTGTTACATAAGCCTATACTATACATCTTCTCTAACTGTTCATGCAATGTACTGCTGCGGCAGAGTTTATTCGAGCATTTGCCCGTTCTCTGCCACAGCAGTAACCTGGCGCGCGCCGGAGGGTTGCCGTGCACCCGCGAATCAGCGGAAGATCGCCCTCCGATCCGGGCGCTCTCCTACCGCTGCCGGGTCCCTCCGGGTCCCCCGGAACCCCCTGCCGCCGTCCCGCGATCGCGGGACACCAGGGCTCCCTCGGGGAGCCCTGGACGCGCGTGCAGGTGGCGCTGACACCCGATGACGCGTGACCGCGCATCGGTGACGCGCGGCACGCCGAGGGAGTGGGGCTAGCAAGCCGGGGCATCCCCCGGCTTGCGGATCTAGCCCTGCTCGATTTAAACGTGTCGTCAGTGTATTGTACTGTATATAAAGTATACCCTGTTCATTAATGTAACTGTATTTGTAACCATGTATTATTTGTCTTAACTCTGTGCCCAGGACATACTTGAAAATGAGAGGTAACTCTCAATGTATTACTTCCTGGTAAAATATTTTAAAATAAATAACTTCCCTCTCTCTTTCCTTCCCTTTCTCTCTCTTTCTTTCCCCCTCTTTCTTTCCTTACCCCTCTATCTCCTCCATTCTTTCTCTCTAGCTCTCTCCCCCCTCTTTCTCTGTCCCCAACTCTCTTTTCTTACCCCACTCTCTGTTTCGACCCCGCACTCTCTCTCATTCCGCTCTCTCCTTCCCCCTCTCTCTCTCCTTCCCCCTCTCTCTCTCCTACCCCTCTCTCCTTTCCCCTCTCTCTCTCCTTCCCCCCTCTCTCTCCTTCCCACTTCTCTCTCTCCTTCCCCCTCTCTCTCTCCTTCCTCCTTTCTCTCCTTTCCCCTTTCCCTCCTTCCCACCATCCCTCCCCCTCTCTCCTTCCCACCTCTCTCTCTCCATCTCCCTCTCTGCTTCCCCTCTATTCCCTTCCCTTTCTCTCTTCACCTTCTGTTTCTCTTTCCCCCTCTCTCTCTCCTTCCCCCCTCTCTCTCCTTCCCGCCTCTCTCTCCTTTCTGCCTCTCTCTCCTTCCCGCCTCTCTCTCCTTTCCGCCTCTCTCTCCTTCCCCCTCTCTCTCTTTCCCCCCACTCTCTCTCCTTCCCTCCTCTCTCCCCTTTCCCTCTTTCTCTCCTCCCCCTCTCTCTCCTTTCCCCCTCTCTCCTTCCCACCACTCTTTCTCCTTCCCCCCTCTGTCTTCTTCCCCCTCTCTCTTCCCACCACTCTCTCTCCTTCTCACCTTTCTCTCCATTCCCTCCTACCTCTCCTTCCCCATCTCTCTCTCCTTCTCCCCCCTCTCTCCTTCCCCCCAACTCTCTCTCTTTCCGCTCTCCCACTCCTTCCCCCTCTCTCCTTCCCCTCTATTCCCTTCCCTTCTCTCTCCTTCCCCCCTCTATCTCCTTACCCCCTCTCTCTCTCCTTCCCCCCTCTCTTTCCCTCCTCTCTCCTTCCCACCACTCCTTCCCCCTTTCTCTCTATTCCCCCGTCTCTCCCCCTTCTCTCCTTCCTACCCCCTCTCCCCATATTTTGTTCTCCCACCCCTATTGAACACACACCATGCTCCAGTCATCCAGTGTGGGGATTAATGACCCTGCTAGCCGAGCGCTACCGGCGCCCCCTACCTCCCTCTGTATGAATGGGGGTCAGCTCCAGAGACCCCCTACTTCAATCCTATGTTTGTACAAACATGTATTAAGCAGCGCTAGGATCGCCGCTTTAAGAAAGTAAATACAATATATATGTATATAACATTTTCCCAGAGATAAATAGGTAATATTGTTACTTTAGTGGTGACAGAATGTTTCTCAGGAATACGGTTACATTGAGAAAATGTTTAATAATTATTTTTTGCCCCTTTAATATATATGTACGAAACGGTTTGAAACGGAAATATATCAAAATACTTGGGTGTGTGATCTTTTTGTGCCAATTGGCCAGGGTTTTATCCAGCTAAAGATGTCCATGTGAAGGAAGTCACGCATCTTCTCCACGAGGTTTCCAGGTGTCCGGTTTGGAACAGGACAGGCCGGTATTTTGCCGCTGCGTCAGGTAAAACTTGAGAGGTAGTAGCGGTATGTATGTGTCCGGTATTACCTCTCTGACTGTGGAGGGGGGAGGGCCCGGTGGCTGCTGGGGGCCCGGCGGCCCGTCAAAGCAGTTACCGCTGGGCCCGGCTCTCCCCTAGCTGCAGGCCTCTCTCACTCTGTCCCATGCCGCGCTTCTGAAGCTGGCGCGGCCTGGGCCTCTCTCTCATGCCGGTACGCGTGGCAAGGTGAGGTCCAGTGTGCGCCGATTTCAGAGAGGCCCATTGTGTGTCTCACTGTGTGTATGTGTGTGTCCCTTTGTGTATGTCACTTTGCGTGTGTGTGTCACTCTGTGTGTGTGTGTTACTGTTTGTGTGTGTATCACTGCCTGCGTGCGTGTCACTGCCTGTGTGTGTGTCACTGCCTGTGTGTGTGTGTCACTGTCTGTGTGTGTGTCACTCTCTGTGTGTGTCACTACCTGTGTGTGTGTGTGTCACTGTCTGTGTCTGTCACTGTCTGTGTGTCACTCTCTGTGTGTGTGTTACTGCTACATTGTGTGCGCCGCGAACAAATGGCCGTACCCGTATGAGACAGGCTATAGAGCGCGCGACCGCACGCACGTTTCTCGGACAGACAATTAATTTTGTATTTGCCACGAGATGGCCGGGTCACGGGCGTGGATCAGCCAATGAGGGCCAACGACTCACGTGACGCCATGTCTCCCCGGACCTCAGTGCAAGTTTTGCATGTGACATCACGTGCGCAGCGAGTATACTCGCAGCCTTATTTATGCTTTTTCTCTCTTCCCCTTTTTTTGAGAACATGGCATATTTAAGAGCGCATGAAGTGGGCACTGCCCGGCGTGCAGAGAAACATAGATTTATTTTTGAGAATGTTATATTTATCTATGAAACACTGAAAAGTATGTATGGAATTGTCTAACCTGTTTTAGCAAGTTTAATATTCCTTATTTTGCGCAATGTGTGACGGATTATCCAGCTCCCCCTTCCTTAAACTCCCTGTTGCCATTAAAATAAAGTTTATTATATAATGCAAACCTTTTACAAATGATTTGCCCAGATTTGTATGTGCTTGTCACGGGAGACCAGGTCTATCAACACATTTATACCGGGATCATATGATTGAGCAAAGCAAGGAGGTAAAATAAATTGCAATTTATTTCACGAAAGGACATGCACACAATGTTCCACAATTGCAGTCAACATACACTTACTGGGACGGGGGCAAACGAAACAATTTGTGTCCAGAACGAAATCTTGTAAAAATAAAGTCTGTAGGAGTAATTTGCCAGGAGCGAGAATTACTTGCGAAAGCCTTGGTCCGTTCTCAAATCTGCCGCTGCTGTAATGGCGCTTGGAATCTTGATGAAACTTATGAAGCTTGATGAATCTTAGGTGAATCTGATTCCCGATGGGCTGCAGGAATTCTTATAGGGTTCAGAACCCAATACTTAACCAGTGCAGCCAATCTATCCGTGGGAATAACTTTTCCCACCTATCCAGGAGTTGCCAATACTTCAGAAACCTGGCAGGAGTGGCTTCTTATTCTGCTAAGGGCATGCGCCAACCTAGCAACTTTTCAATTTAGCATATGGGACCCAACCTCTCTACCTGGCGACAGAAAGTCTTAGCTGGGCAACCATTTGCCAACGGCCCGGACTTCACATTAGGATGGGGGTAATTGGGCTAAACCTCCCAACCTGACACCTCAGAGACTCTGAACCTTTCAACTCCATTCTTTTGCCGACATTGTGGCATCAAGCCAGCGGGATGCTTTAGATGTCCGGATCTGCAAATCCTCAGCTCATTTACAGTGAGTCACTACACACATACTAAGAGGAGTGCTATAATAAATGAGTGTTTCCCTGTCTCCGGTGTTCTGAATGAAAGTCCAACTATTCCTATTATGTTCAATACACTAATTTAGGGGGACTTTCATTCATCAATTTTTATGAAACGTTATGAAAATTGAGTTATGGTCGTTTTATATGTTTCTACATGAACTATGCGCATGGCCAGTTTCAGAGCGCTAGGAGCTTCCTACCAGAAGTTAGCAAAAGCCGCTTCTTATTCTGTAAGCGCTGGACTTAGAAATATTTTCCCATTTTCTTTTACTGTGTTAAACAGGTAAGAAATAAATGCACAAAAGCGCACAAGGGACGGCTTAGTTTATTTATTTAAACCCAAACACAAATAACCGGCTGAGGGGATCAACCCTCCTCAGCTCAATGAAAACTTGCCCAGAACTGTAAAACCATATATAGGGTCTTAAACAAGAAAGCTCAAACACAGTAAAACATACACAACAAAAATAAACAATCAATGTAAATAATAAACAGAGCAGTAGTACTAACAGCCCAAGGGAGTTAAGATAAAACCAGCCATAGAGCGCGATAATACTGCTGCACAGGTGGGAAGCGAACACTCACACTGAGGCAGAGAAGGGGGACCCACTCTGAGGGCCGTTACAGGCTCCGGATCCAGGCCATCAAAGGAAGATGGAAACAACCGCCTCTGGAGCTCAGGCAAGCTCCGCCCTTTAAGAATCTAGCAAACACGCGACAGGATGACCTGTCGTGACCTCCTAGCGTTTGCACCACGTGCTCGTCAGGAGGTACGTAGCGTCATTGCGCGTGTTAGTTGTAGGCCGAGAAGGGAAGTCAGTCAGGACGGCCCTTCCGACGCCAGACCCAATTGCCCTTGATGCCCAGTAGGATGTTAACAGTGAGCTACCTCTTTTTCCCCTGAATTATTGCTAGTATTGCAGGTTTGTCTGGTCACGTGTTGCCGGTTTAACAGACATGATACGATCCAACCGCCAATACTTACATATAAAAAAACTGATGATTTCCCATCACCGACTTATATCCACAAGTTACCCCACCTGAACCTTAGAGCCACGAAACACCGCCCCATATACATTTCCTTTTTTAATCACCCATGAACCTTACACATGAGCGCATTTTCATAATTTATGTTTTAATTTTTTATATACCACTAGTTTTTTAAAATTTATTAATCAATACTTTTTCTATAGTGTTAATTACTATTTAATTTTACCATTTATTAATGTTCCACATTTGGAACTTATCCCATGTAAACATGTAGAGATTTTTCACATATAAATTAACCGTAATTCATACTAAAGTTTGCTAAACTAATAATACAATTAGTTTTTAATTTACAAGAAACTTGACGGCACGCCACAATATATTTTTTCATTCTTTCACACCCAATGGCATGTCGCACGTCAAGTATATGTTTTCATTCAACTCCAATTGTCGGTGTCTAGTTGCATTCTCATATATCCACATACTGTTCACGCTTCTATCACTGCAGATCTCTTATGCCTTCGTCGCTGTAATTGGATCTGTTAAGCCTTTAAATGAATGCAGGTGGGTCTTGTGTTGGATTCTTGTTACAGTGTTTTTTTTTTAGTAGCGGTTGCCCCACCACGTGCCCGCGCATACCCCCTAGCAATACATTTTCGGTCTGGTTTGATGTTCTCCAGTTCTATCACACGCATTGTCAGTGGCCCTTTTTGTCTGTCCTACTACATGTATCGGTCAATATCACCCCGCACACTGGAAGTTGCCACCCTAACACCTTACCCTTATGCCGCTAGCTTCCATGACATGGTGTACTGACCTCTTTCTCTGTTCCTGGACCTTCCCGCCATTTCACGTCCGGAAAGGTTTGACTGTAGTTCCTGTTACTACTACTAGTTTGCACGCCGTGCCTTTTTTTCCACCTTTTTTTATGGCCTACTGCCTTCCGCGCTCTTTATATGCCCACCCAGATCCGCATTCGGACGTTTGGTCGCGATCGGCTTGGACAATTCCCTTTGCTTGCTATATACTTCTTGGCGTCACGTTTCAAACACCATACCCAGTTGTGTGACTTTAACCCTTTTGAGGCGTCCCCAATTTAACAGGGTTCCAGTCCGCACAGTTTTTCTGCCCGCGCTTTCTACAGCTGTGTCTGTTGCTTATCTAGGATATTGCCATTTATCACTGATTACCCTCGAGTGATTATAAAAGCTATGGGCTCCTTGTATTTTTTACCTTGCTCTTTTCCCTATTTGTTCCATTATATTCACAGGTGATTTCTTCCGTTTCAATCTTTACAGCTGTTCCCTTTCTTTTATTTGACCCGTGATTATTAATCAGCACCTATGTTCACTATAAGTATATCGAGATCATACCTGTCTTTTGAGCAGGACATCCCCTCATTAGTATGTTAGAGCGAATTTCCTCGACTTAGCATCACGCAAGAAACTTAGCCTTAAACAATGTGTGTTGTTAAAGGTTTTTGCTACATTACTATTCATTGACATACACCCAACTACTCTGGTTGTAATGTCTCACAGACGTAACTGCAGGTCTTGCTCTAACTAGAGACTAGATTTTATCCCCACTGACCCCCAGTTCCCTCTTGTAGTACTGCTTAAGTGTGTCCCTTGGTCTGGAACTGTATTGGATTCAATATATATTTCCAAATCGAGGACCACTAATCGCCACAACTGACTGGTATACCACCATAAATTTTTTAGCATTAATTGATTTGCGTTACGTTGACCCTCAACCCAAAATTCCCAAGATGGACCACCCTTTATCCCCTTTTCTTCTTCCTTTTCTTCCCCCTTTCCCCCTTCCTCCCAGTCCCTCCACAAAAGGCATGATGTACTCGATATATTCCTCCCGAGCCTAAACGTGGAGGAGAACATCGAAATACCTCAAGCGATCCACAGTCCCATATATCAATTGGCGAACGATGGGGCAAACGTAGTCCCCATCGCCGTCCCCAATATTTGTAAAAAATAAAGAGAATCAAACATAAAATAATTGTGACCCAAAATGAATTGAAAATATAGCATATCATGATAGCATGATATTGAAGATGAAGCCATTAATTGAGGACTTTGAAGCCCTTTGTAGAGAAAGTGACCCAGATTTTGTCCATTTTGACGGAGTTACCTTCACTCAGGTTTACGCCCACATTCAGTCTCTACCCATGCCTCTAGAGGACCAATTTGCCTATTGGTAAAATGGTGGCGGAAGAGACTTTAAAGAAAAGTGTCCCAAAAAGATCCTCTAATATCATTCCAACCTCACTGGGAGGACGATAAGTTCAACACTTGAAAGCCAACCCAGATGTCCTTGATGGTAGCTGTACAAAGGGGGTGGATAAGTCCCTCTGGATAAGAGGACTATTTTAAGAGGCTTATCGCTTTTGGAGGACAAAACCACACGGTCCTTTGCGGGGAGATCCAAATCCGAGCTCATACTTTGCGGGCATCATTAAAAAGCTTGACTGATGCGCTTTGCAATTGGGATTTTGCTAGTCAGATCTATGAATATATTTACGTTGAGTCCCACCCACAGTCCCCTCTCATCTTATTAATCCCCAGTTCACATCCCCTATTCCCCCCTGGACGCCCTATTATTTCAGGAATCGCTTGTTTACTCTCATTCTACGTGATATTATAGTTTTATCTGCAATCACTTGTCACATCACTTCCGTCACCCCTTAAAGACAACACTATGGTTTTACAGGTTTTGGATATAATTTTGTCTGGTGATAGTTGTAGATCCATGTACTTTTGAGTGTAAGCCATATACCGAGTGAATCGCCCCACCAAAAAGGCATAGAGGTACAAGGTATTTTCTTATGGACCCATCATTTTACCTATAACCCAAATTGATTTTATTCTCCCCTCATTGAATTATTTTTGGGTCACAATTATTTTATGTTGATTCTCTTTATTTATATACATATTGGGGAGGAGAGCATGGACTACGTTGGCCCCATGTTCGCCAATTTTTTTATGACTGTGTTTTGATCCCTTGCGGGTTCCGCTTGACTTTGTGGATGTTTCCGGTCTCACCAGTCTGGCTGTGGAGAGATATTTCGATGAATCATCACATTGTGTGGGAGGGAACTGAGGAATCCTATCTTGGATTTGTTGATCTAAACGCAAATCAATTAATCTAAAATTAGTGGTGTTAACAGTTCAGTAGCATAATTTCCTCGATTTGGAAATATAATTGAATACCAATACAGTCAGACCAAAACACATTTTTAAAGCTCTACTAACGTCATCTTATCTTGACCCTCTAGCTGTCATGCACAAAGATGGGTTCCATATCCCTTTAACCAGTTCTAAGACTATAAGAGAAATGATTAATGTAGTCGAGGATTCGATATACAATCTAAGTCTCAAACAAGATTTCTCGAGAAGAATTATAATGAGGAACTGATAGATTCCTCAATAAAGAAACTGGAAAAAATAGAAAGGAAATCAATGATGAAATTATAAAAATAAGAGGGACAAAAGTAAAAATACAAAAACCTGCTTTATAACTCAGTTCAGTGATATGCATAAAGGGTCAGGAATCATAAAAAAACACTGCTGGGAAATGAAAATGGACCTGTATTGGGCCTCAGTTTAAATTCACAACCTGGGATAGTGTTTAAACGTGCGCCAAAATAAAAAACATGTTGGCCCTAGCCAAATCACCAGAAAAGTCATTGCATCTGGGGACATTAAAGATCGCTTGGGCATTAAAGGGACATATAAATGTGGGAAGTGCAAGGCCGTGCAAATCTAAAGGAATCTATCACGTCCTCTTGTCCACTAAGCGGGATTAACACAAAAAGTTTCATTAACTGTCAGACTACGCATATGTGGTTTATGTCTTGCAGTGTAACTGTAATTTACGTAAATAGGCAAGACAAAAAGGCCACCACTAAAATGCGTATGTTAGAACATTTGAGAAAAAGTAAAAAAATACCGAAATTTATTGCTAAAGGATGTCCGCTTACACCACTCACTAAAACAACTTTAAAGAGATCACCAACAATGACCCACCTGCATTACATTTAAAGGGCTTGAACATATCCAATATGACACGCAGACAAGCAATAGAGATAATCATTTATTAAAACGTAACAGTATTGGATATATGAAATGCAAACTAGACATCCGATTGGTTTTAATGAACTTATGAGTCACTCCATTTTTGAGATAATATATTGGCTCAATGTCTGTTTAAATTTTATTTTTATACTTTTATTAATTATTTAATATTATATTTGTTCTCATTTTTATGGTATATGTATTAACATTATATGTTTTTATTAAAGCACTATATGTATTTAGTTTTAACTGGGTATTTTAAAGATGAATTATAGTCTCTATCATGGGTAATTAATATATAAAATGTATCTGTTTCTGCTCAATTCAGTGATGTATATAAGTTGATGATCTCAAGTTAGTGTATATGTAGTATTGCAGGTTTGGATTCGTATCTATGTCTGTTAAACGGCAACACGTGACCGCTGCAATACGGGACATTTCAAGGAAAGAGGTAGCATCACTTTAAACATACTACTGGCATCTAAGGGCATTGGGTCTGGCGTGGAAGGGGGCCGTCCTGACTGATTCCCTTCTCCTACAAATAGCGCAGATGACGCTGTAGTGACTCCTGACGAAGCACGTGGTGCGAAACGCGTAGAGGTCACGACAGTCATCCTGGCCGTGTTTGCTGAGGGGCGAAACGGAGCTGCCTGAGGGCTCAGAGGCGGTTGTTTCCCTCTTTCTTTGATGCGTGATCGGATCCTGTACGGCCATCAGAGGTCCCCCTTCTCTGCCTCAGTGTGAGTGTTCGCTTCCCCCTGTCAGCAGTATTATAGCTCTCTTATGGCTGTTTTTATCTTAATCTCCCTTGGCTGTAGTACTCTCTCTGTATTATTTTACATGATTGTGTTTTTGTGTGTTGTTTTACTGTGTTGAAGCTTCTATGTTTTAGACCGATACATGGTTTACATTTCTGGGCAGTAATTCATTGAGCTGAGGAGGGGTTGGTCCCCTAGCTGTTTATGTTTTGTTTTAATATTAATACTTATCCTGTCCTTGTGCGCTTTTGTGCATTTATTCTTCTCTGGTTCTCAGGGTGTCCTCCCCCCCTTCGAGGGGGATCACCTCTGAAGTGGGAGCCTCGTGGGGAGACGCTCCATCTGCGCGCCGCACGGGATTATTCCTACGAACAACTGCAGCACGACGCGCTGAAAATCTGCTTTTTGTTGTGTGTTAACAGGTCTACATTCTACACCATTTAACTTTAATAGTTACCCGACATTCTTTCCAGTCCTGTGTGTGTTGCTTTCAAGCTGCTCGCACGTTTATTCTCAGAGCTCGACGAGCTTCCTAACGAAGTAGCAGAAAGTTGTTCTTTTGAAAAACCTTTTTGTTAGATACACACCCCCGCTCTTGCTCATTTCACCAGTGCGGTGCAGCTTTAGACAATCCTTCACATCTCGCACCCTTATACATTTGGCGTGGGCCCACGATGCCCTCCCGACACCCTTATACTGGGTTCTGGGGATTTGGGCATATACCGGGGGCCCTTGAATGTGATTTATCCCCCTGTCCCATCTTACTGTTCTGGTCTGTGCTGAAGCAGGAAGGCCTGGCGATGAGCCGCCTAACTGCTTCCTAGGGAGGATTTTGTCCGGTGGTCTGTGTTTTCATGTCCCCAGGAATCTGGTACGATTCCTGGGCACATTTTTGGGTAGCCATCAACTCTGGTCCCCTTCTACCCAAACACACCCTGACAAGATTTTTACCGTAAACCCCCCTGAAACTCACGCCATGCAAATGACACTTCAAACTCTCCAATTTGGCTCAGGGGCACCCAGCCGGGCATAATACCTTTATTATTGGCCTGGGTACACCCTCACCGTCACAGTGCTAATAAGTAAAGGATTCACTTTCACTGATTTTTCTAAGTTTATCTTGAATTCCAAGATTTTCAAGAATGCCAAGATCGTATCTATTAATTGAGGAAAAGCTGCTTCAGGGTTTGATATAAGGAACAACATACAGTACCTATCTTCAAATGCAGGGTCTTTTAGTTCCTTTCTCCCATGTTTTAGAAGTTGGTCTAACGTAGGGTAACCAGACGTCCAGGGTAAGGGTGTAGAGAGAGAGAGACTGGCGGAAGGGAGAGGATACACGAGATACACTGGGGGGAGAGGAGAGAGAGACACTGGGGGAGAGGAGAGAGACAAATTTTTATAGCTTCCAATTTCTTCCTCCTCATTTACCTTCACTTGTCTGGTGCAACACTGCCAACTAGCCCTGTGAGCCATAAGCTCAACCTAGCCGCCCTTCTAGCTAGATGAAGCCTGTGAGCAACGATACCTCACTATCCTCTCTGGATCTTCTCTAGCTCGGCTGGTAAATGTCACCCCAACCATTTGGTGATGCACGTATGAGCGAATTAAAACAACTATCAAAAACAATTCCCGCATCAGCTAGGCCACAGAGAGGCCAGGCAGCGCCACCACAGTCTCTCCACCCAGAGCAAACTAGGCTCTACCCTGGCAATAACTGAACTTTGCCAGCAAGGCAGGGTCCAACCCCCCACTGCTCCATGCTGGAGGCCGCTACACCCCCAGGCGTAGCTACTTGCACCAGCGCACCCCCTTTAACCCACATATGACCCTTTCAGGTCCCAATTTGATATTTTTTCAGGCTAATGGAACCCAGCCTTTACCTCAACAAGTTTGGTGCAACATTGCCCCCCAGCCCTGTGACCAACAAGGTCAACCTATCTGCCTTTCTATCTAGCCACAGCTTCCCTGAAACCTGTCAGCAGATATGCCTCAAAATCCCCCTTATTTGATCTTATTCTCCGCCTAGGCTGGTGAATGCCACCTAGTTGGCCGCAACGTGGGAGCAGGCCAAGGCCTGGACCTTACAGCCAGCTCCAGACTAAGAACCTTTGTGGCAGGGCACTGACTGACCCTATTAATCCTCCGGTGAGTAAGGGACCAGAACCCAAAGCACAATGAGTCCGGCCCACTCGCCAGAAATGGCCACCACTACACAAGTACGAACGACCATGAGCGACTTTAGCTATGTCAGTTGCCCACCGAGGGTCAGACAGCGCCACCGCCACCTCTCCCCCGGGAGCAGGGCGCCTCTTACTTGCTACTTGCCTCACCCAGGGCAAGAACTGACCCATGGCCAGCAATTGCGGGACCTCTTCCCCTGCTGCTGCCTTGCGTGCTCCACTACAACCCAAGGCATGTGTACTGAGACAGCTTACCCAATTTGACCACCACATGACCTGTCCAAATATGTATAGCTGCCCAAGTCTTCCTCCTCTTACCTTCCACTGTTGGGTGCAAACACTGCCAACTAGCCCTGTGACTCATAAGCTCAACCAGCCGCCCTTCTAGCTAGATGAAGCTGAGAGAAGCGATAACTCAACAATCCTCTCGGATCGTATCTGCTTCGGTGGTTAAATGTCACCCCAACCATATGGTGTGAGCACGTATAAGCGAATTTTAAAACAACTATCAAACACTTTCCCCGTCAGCTGGGACCATTGAGAGGCCAGGCAGCACCACCAAAGTCTTCCCACCCAGTGACAACACTAGGCACTGCCCTGGCAATTCTGACCACATGTGCCAGCAAGTGCAGAGGGCCCAACCCCCCACTGCACTCCATAAGCTGAAGGGCCGCTACACCTTCAGAAGTTAGCACTTGCACCAGAGCACCCCCTTTTTAACCCACATATGACCCTGTCATGGTCCCAATGTGATATTTGCAGGCTAATGGAACCCCAGCCTTAACTCAACCAAGTTTGGCACCATTGCCCCCCAGCCCGTGACCAATAAGGTCAACCTATTGCCTTTCTAGCTAGCCACCGCTTCCCTGGAAAACCGGTCTGCAGATATGCCTCAAAATCCCCCTCATTTGATCTTATTCTCCACCTAGGCGGGGGAATGCCACCTAGTTGGCCGCAACGTGGGAGCAGGCCAAGGCCTGGACCTTACAGCCAGCGCCAGACTAAGAACTGCGTGGCAGGGCACTGACTGACTTTAGACCCGCACAGGATCTTAATTACCTTCCTGTTGGCACCTCGGAACGCCGAACCCTGTCGGCATTGGACCCTATGCACTAAGGAACTCCAGGTTCATGTTTCTTCTACAAGTGACCCCCTCCTATTAGACGTAACACAAACCCGCTTAATAGGACAGGAGAACAATCCCAAGACGAGTGGTTCGCTGGGGACATTTTTACTCACACACGTTGTTGTAATTAAAATATGTGAGAAGCGACTGGCGGAATAATATTATACTGTTTATGATAAATGTGAGAGCAAGGTGTTATGTTACTCACTCGCATTCTTTGTTTCTATGGAAGGAACGCAGACGCGCGGCTTGCGGCTTTATGGGGATAAGGGACCCGCGCGCCCTATGGTACTTACCCTCTGTGTTGGGGGGACACAAGAGCTGTGCTACAGAGGGGCTTGTACCCAGGTTCGCATGTTTATATCGCATACACTGTCTTACAGACCCTCAGCACAGGGGGCTCCTTCACTAGAAAATATGTCTCTCTGACTTTCTAGTGTTGACTGAATGATGCAACAAAGGGCTGGTGAAAACGGGAGGCGAAATTGCCTCTCCTCTCTGCTCCATCTCTAAACAGGACCTTTGGGATGTTACTGCACAGATGCAGAAATACCAACAGGAGATGACGTGTGGTCTTCGTACCTATATTCATATTAAACTCAGCGAGAAGGAGGGACAGGATGGGAACCCAAAGCACAATGAGTCCTGCCATCGCCAATAAGCCACCACTACACAATTATGAACGCACCATGGAGAGATATTCAGTAGGGCCACCGCAGCCAGACAGCGGCCACCCCAACTCTCCTCACAGAAGAAGCGCGCCCTCCTTGTACTTTGTCTTCCCAGGCAAGAACTGACACGGCCAAAAAAGGGGGCCCCTTCCCTCTGCTGCTGCCTTGCTGGACCCAATGAAAACCCCAGGCATGTGTTACTAGATGACTAGCTTATCCCCTTTGGACAACCACAGGACCTGTTCCAAATTTTTATCAGCTTCCCAATTTTTCCTCTCTCATTACCTTAACTTGTTCTGGGTGACAACACTTGCCAACGAGCCCATGTGATGCCATAATGCTAACCACTAAGCCCTTTTAGCTAGAGATGAGCTGTGAGCACACGATTACCTCACTCATCCTCTCTGGATCTTCAGTACTCGGCTGGTAAAATGCACCCAAACCAGTTGGTGATGCACGTAGAGCTAATTAAAACAACTATCAAAAACAGTTCCCTGACAGTGGGACCACTGAAGAGGCAGGCAGCGCCACCACGTCCTCCACCAGAGCAAACTAGGAACTGACTGGCAATAAACTGGACCTTGCCAGCAAGGCAGGGCCCCATCTCACATGGCCCAGCTCGGAGGCCGTACACCCCCAGGCATCGCTACTTGCACCAGCACACCCTTGCCCATATATAGACCCTATTCAGGTCCCCATTTGTATCCTTTGTTCAGGCTCTGATTGAACCAGCCTGTTACCTCAACATGTTTGTGTGCAACAATTGCCCCCAGCCTGGACCACAAGGTATTGCCTTTCTAGCTAGCGCCGCTTCCCTGGAAGCCTGAGTCAATAGACTATGCCTCAAAAATCTCACCTCATTGATCTTATTCCCACTAGGTGTTAAATGCCGCTCTAGGCTGGACCCGCCACGTGGGAGCCGAGACCAGGCCTGGACCTAACAACAACTCCAGACTGAGAACTGTCGTGGCCAGGGCCTGACTGATGTAACCCATCCACAGAGAGTTCTAAATAACCTCAGCCACAGCAGGCCTAATCGTCGGTCAGGACCATGTCACCTAAGGGGACTCCAGGTGATGTTGTTCCTAAAGTGAGCCCTCCTCTATCCAGAACATAACAGAAACCCGCTTAATAGGGCAGAGAGAAAAATCCCAAGAGGATTTGGGTTCTGCTGGGGCACATTTTACTCACACATGTGCTAATACGTGAGGACCGTGACTGGCGTAATAATAGCTTTACACTTGGGAATAAATGTGAGGAGCAAGGGTGTCGATGTTACTCACTCAGCATTCTGTTGTTTTATGAGGTGCGCAGACGCGGGCTGCCGCTATTGGATAAGGGACCGGCGCCTATGTATTACCCTCTGTGTTGGGGACACACATGACTTTGACTACCAAGGGGCTTGTACACAGGTTCTGATGGATTATATTGCATTACAAGATTACAGACCCCCGCACAGGGGCTTCCATTAGAAAATTGGTCTCTCTGACTGTCATCCTAGTGTTGATCTGGATTCCTGACAGTGGTTTTAAAAGGAGGCAAATTGCTCTCTCCCTCTTATCTAGTCATCTCCTAAACCGGGACCTTTTGGGTGTTACTGACACGATGCAGAAATCACCCAACAGGCAGATGACGTGTGGTCTTCGTCCCATTTTCCTCTATACTTCGCGAGAGAAAGGGACCCAGGAACCCAAAGCAAATGGTCCTGCACATCGCCATAAATCGACACCACTACAACTAATTACGAACGCACAATGAGGACTAATATTCAGAATCTCCGCGGCTCCACAGGGTCCGTCAGCAGCGCCACCGCCACCTCCCCCGGCGCAGCGCACACCCCTTCACTGTACTTAGTGTCACCCAGGCCAGAACTGTACCACGGCCATGCAAATGGGGACTCTTCCACTGCTGCAGCCTTGGCGGACTCGCTAAACCAGGCTGTGTATACGGACAGCTTACCCCTGAAAACCACATGGACCTGTTCCAAAATTTTATAGCGCCCAATTCTCTCTCTATCTTTACCTTCAAATCTGTCGTGGTTGCAACACTGCCAACCAAGCCGTGAGCCATAAGCTCAACCTAGGCGCACCCTTCTAGCTGATTGAAGCACCCTTGCTGAGCAAGAACCCATATTCCTCTCTGAATCTTCATCTAGCCGGCTTAAATGGCACACCAACCATCTGGTGATGAAGTATAAGCGGAATTATTAAAACAAATATCAAAACTTTCCCGCGTCAGCTGGTTAACACTGAGCTGACTAGGCAAGCGCCACCACAGTCTCTCCACCCAGAGGCAAGTTAGGAACGGCCCCCGGCAATAACTGACCTTTGCCAGCAAGCAAGGCCCCACCACCCAACAGCTCATGCTGGAGGCCACTACACCCCCATGCTCCAAATGGAGCCGGATTCCCCAAGGCACCTAATTGGAGCCCCATAACACCCTCCAATTTCCATATCTGTACAACTTTATCACTTCCCACGGTCTGAGATGAATTGCCTTCTGTCAAACTTGTCTTGCTGCAAACGTCCAACCAGCTCAGTGACCCCCAAAATCATCTTATCTTACCGGAATGTAAATTCCCCTCCTCATTGCTGAGACTGAACTAGGCCATTAAACTTAAGTGGACTGGCTTCAACTGCCACCAGCTGTATGAGCCCAGAGGCTTCCTACGGTCGTTCATCTTTCATGCTTAAACACTTCCAACACCTCCCTGTAGTTGGCAGCAAATAGTATTAACCCTAAAATCAACAATATCAGCAGGATCACCAATATAGGGGTGCGTTTACTGACCCACAATTGCACCATATGGGACATACGGAGAGCCCTGCCAATTAATGGGATCTCAGCCACTCAAACCCAAAGGGGTATAAGTGGGTCCTCCTTCTCAATTCATTCTGATCAAAATCCCAGAGGGATAAGTGGGGGTCCCCACCCGGTCAATACGACGGGGGGGATAAGTAGGAGTCTCTCCCTACATACCACGCGGGAGCACAAGTGAGGAGAATGAAACCCCACCTATACCCACTGGGTGGGGAAGAAAATAATACAATATAAAAGACACAGAGGCCAGGCCCTCCACTTCCCCCCAGCCATCGTGTCACAGCATGAGAGCTTCCCGGGACAGGTGGGTTCCCCAAACTTCCACCGGAGCTACCACAAGGCCCTACACCCTCAGTCCGGCAGCATTGCATGGCGCATGCGCGTTCCGGCCACTCCCAACCCGCCGAACGCAGGACAGTCCAACCCCGAGCTGCTGAAGCTGCCTGGATGGTAGATGGCCGCACGTGGAGTGGGGCCAGGGCCTGGAGACACCAGCCAGCTCCCGACTGAGAAACCTTCATGGCAGCGGCACTGACTGGCTTACACCCCTGCCACAGGATTTAAAGAACCTCACTGTGGCACCTAGGAGCCTAAACCTGTCGGTCATGGACCCTGTCACATAGGGGAATAAGGTGATGTTGCTTCTACAAGTGAGCCCCCTCCTTCCAGCACAGAACAGAAACCCGCTTTAGTAGGACCGAGAGAGAGGGAAAATCCCAAGAGGATGTGGGTTCCTGCTGGAGGACTGAACAGGGGACTTATTCTGTTTTTAAATTAAGAGCATCAGAGCTCTGAGAATCCACCGAGAGATACTTAATTGCAGCCATTCCATTAAAACTACTCACCTGGACTAATTGGCGGTACCCGTAAAAAGCCTGTGACTGATTGTGAGAAACAGGAGAGAGATCCTTAGCTCACATGTGGGTGTCAGAAAGGAGAGCATGAGAAGCAGCGCTCATTTCAAAGCCAAGATATAATTGCCACCCAAATCAGTCTCATTATAGTACCTTGCACACATATCGTACGACCTTTTACCACACACGTGTAATATGTGAGGAGCTGACTGGCGTAATAATCTTACACAGTTGGGATAAAGGTGAGGAGCAAGGGTTGATGAGAATCATCCGCATCTTTGTTGTCTCTGATGTGCGCAGACGCGTGGCTGCGCTTATGGATAAGGGACCCGCCGGGCCCCTATGTTACTACCCTTGTGTTGGAGACACAGATGTGCTTCCAGGAAAAAGGGCTTGTACACATGTTCTGCATGTTATTTCTATGCATTACATGTATTACAGAACCCTCTAGCAAGGGGGCTTCCATAGAATAGGTCTCTCTTATGTCTTAGTGTTGACGGATCCTGCATTTGGGTGTTAAAAGGAGGAAGACAGATGCCTCTTTCTTCTTGATCCATCTTCGAAACAGGGACCTTTTGGGTGTTGTTACTGCACCAGATGCAGGAAAGGCCAAAAACAGGCCGAAATGAGTGTGGTCTTGTCCCTATCTTCCTCTTAATTCCGGTGAGAAGAAAGGACAGGAACCAAGACAATGGTCTGCCCACCTCGCAATAAATGCACCACGACACAATTACTGAAACGAACCATAGGACTTTAGCTATGTCAGATTGCCCTCCGAGGTTCAGGACGAGACACCGCCACCTTCCCCGGAGCAGGCGCGCTCTCTTCACGAGCTACTTAGCCTCACCAGGCAAGAACTGACCACGGCCAACAAATGCTGATGTAAACCTCATCCCAGAGAGTTCTAAATAACCTCCCAAGGGCCACAGTTCAGCGCCCTAATCTGTCGGTCAGGACCTGCACCTAAGGGATCCAGGTCGATGTGTTTCTCTACAAGTGAGCCCCTCCTATCTACGAACAGATAACAGAACCCCGCTTAAATAGGCAGAGAGAAAAATCCCAAGGAAGAGTTTGGGTTCTGCTGGGGACATTTTACTCACACACTGTGTAATAGTAGGAGACTGACTGGCGTAATAATCTTTACAGTTGGATAAATTGGGAGCAAGGTGTGATGTTACTCACTCAGCATCTGTTGCTTTTATGAAGGTGCGCAGACGCGCGGCTGACGCTTATGGATAAGGGACCCGCGCGGCCATAGTTACTTACCCTACTGTGTTGGGACACAGCATGCTTTGACTACCAGAGGGCTGGTACACAGTTCTGCTGTGATTATAATGACATACAATGTATTACAGACCCCTCAGCACAGGGGCTCCATAGAAAATATGTCTCTCTGACTGTTTGTGTTGACTGGATGCCTGCAGCTGGTTTTAAAAAGGAGGCGAAATTGACTCTCTCCTCTTATTCTCATCTCCTAAACCGTGACTTCTGGGTGTTACTGCAAAGATACAGAAATCCCCAAAGGCAAGAGGACGTGTGGTCTCGTCCCTATTTCCTCTAATTTCCGAGTGGAGAAGGGACCAGAGAACCCAAAGCACAATGAGTCCTGCACTTCGCAATAAATGCACACCATTACACATTACGAACGCACAATCGAGGACTTTAGCTATGTCAAGAATGCCCTCCACGAGTCTGGTCGTCAGACAGGCCCACCGCCACCTCTCCCCTGGACGCAGGCGCACGCCTCTTCACGTGTACTTAGCCTTACCCAGGCAAGAACTGCCACCACCGGCCAACAATATGGCTGGACCTCTCCCTGCTGCTGCCGTTCGGACTTCCACTAACCCAGGCTGTGTGTATGAGCGGACAGCTTACCCCCTTGACAACCAAATGACCTGTCCAAAATTTTTCTAGTGCCCAACTTCTCCTCCTTTTACCTTCACATTGTCTGAGTTGCAACACTGCCAACCAAGCCAGGCAGCATAGCTCACCTAGCGCACCCTTCTAGCTAGAGAAGCACGCGATGCAACGATAACTCCAATCCTCTCTGAGATCTTCTCTAGCTCGGTGGTGGGACCTCTTCCCCTGCTGCTGCCTTGCTGGACTCCACTACAACCCCAGGCATGTGTACTAGCGACAGCTTACCCCCTTTGACAACCACATGACCTGTCCAAATTTTTATAGCTGCCCAATTTCTTCCTCCTCTTTTACCTTCACTTGTCTGGTGCAACACTGCCAACCAGCCCTGTGAGCCATAAGCTCAACCTAGCCGCCCTTCTAGCTAGATGAAGCCTGCGAGCAACGATAACTCACAATCCTCTCTGGATCTTCTCTAGCTCGGCTGGTAAATGTCACCCCAACCATCTGTTGATGCACGTATAAGCGAATTAAAACAACTATCAAAAACATTTCCCGCATCAGCTGGGACCACTGAGAGGCCAGGCAGCGCCACCACAGTCTCTCCACCCAGAGCAAACTAGGCACTGCCCTGGCAATAACTGACCTTTGCCAGCAAGGCAGGGCCCAACCCCCCACTGCTCTATTCTGAAGGTCGCTACACCCCCAGGCGTAGCTACTTGCACCAGCACACCCCCTTTAACCCACATATGACCCTTTCAGGTCCCAATTTGATATTTTTTCAGGCTAATGGAACTCAGCCTTTACCTCAACATGTTTGGTGAAACATTGCCCCCCAGCCCCGTGACCAACAAGGTCAACCTATCTGCCTTTCTAGCTAGCCACCGCATCCCTGAAACCTGTCAGCAGATATGCCTCAAAATCCCCCTCATTTGATCTTATTCTCCACCTAGGCTGGTGACCCCTGCACAGGATTTAAATTACCTTCCTGTGGCACCTCGGAGTCGAACACTGTCCGTCATGGACCCTTGCACCTAAGGAACTCCAGGTCATGTTTCTTCCTACAAGTGAGCCCCCTCCTATCTACGCACAGTAACACAAACCCCGCTTAATAGGACAGAGAGAAAATCCCAAGACGAGTTGGGTTCCTGCTGGGGACATTTTACTCACACACGTGTAATATGTAAGGAGCTGACTGGCGTAATAATCTTACACTGTTAGGATAAATTTGAGGAGCAAGGTGTTGATGTTACTCACTCAGCATTTTTGTTTCTATGAAGGTGCGCAGAGGGCAGTTGTCTCAGTGCAGGGCAGGGTCAGGTCGTGCTCATGTGCAGGGTCAGTGTCTCTGTGCAGGGTCAGTGTCACATGAAGGGTCAGTTGTCTCAGTGCAGGGTCCAGTGTCTCAGTGCAGGGTCAGGGTCTCAGTGCAGGGTACGTGTTTCAGTGCACGGGTACGTGTCATCGTGTCTCAGTGCAGGGTCCAGATGCTCAGTGCAGGGTCAGTGTCTTCAGTGCAGGGTCAGTTGTCAGTGTCTCAGGCAGGCAGTGTCTCAGTGCAGGGTCAGTTAGTGTCTCAGTGCAGGGTCAGTGTCTCAGTGCAGGGGTCAGTGGGTCATCAGTGCAGGGTCAGTGTCTCAGTGCAGCGTCAGTGTCACAAGTGCAGAGTCAGGTCTCAGTGCAGTGTCAGGGTCTCAGTGCAGGGTCAGGGTCAGTGTATCAGTGCAGGGTCAGCGTGTCGTGCAGGTCAGTGATCTGTGCAGGGGTCAGTGTCTCAGTGCAGGGTCAGTGTCTCAGTGCAGGGTACGTGTTTCAGTGCGGGTAGTTTGTCTCGTTGTCCAGTGCAGGGTCAGTATTCAGTGCAGGGTCAGTGCCAGTGCAGGGTCGTTGTCTCAGTGCAGGGTCAGTGTCTCAGTGCAGGGTCGTGGTCTAGGTAGGGTCAGGTCTCAGTGCGGTCGTTGTCTTGTGCAGGGTCAGGTTCAGTGCAGGGTCAGTGCCTCAGTGCAGGGTCAGTGTCTCAAGTGTCTCAGTGCAGGGGTCAGCGTCTCGGTGCAAGTGCTGTCAGGTGCACATGAAGGGTCAGTGTCTCAGTCAGGGTCAGTGTCTCAGTGAGGGGTCAGTGTCTAGTGCAGGGTACGTGTGTCAGTGCAGGGTACGGTCTCAGTGTCTCAGTGCAGGGTCAGTATCTCAGTGCAGAGTCAGCAGTCAGTGCCTCAGTGCAGGGTCAGGTGTCAGTCATGTCTCAGTCAGGGCAGCAGGGTCAGGGTCTTGCAGGGTCAGTGTCCTGTTGGGGCAGTGTCTCGTGCAGGGTCAGGCCTCGTTGCAGGGGCTCAGTTGTATCGGTCTCAGTGCAGGAGTCAGTGTCTCTGTGCAAGGGTCAGGGGTCCACATAAGGTCAGTGTCTCAGTGCAGGGTCGTGTCTCAGTGCAGGTCAGTCTCAGTGCAGGGTCAGTGTGTCTGTGCAGGGTCAGTGTCTCAGTGCAGGTCAGTTGTCTGTGCGGGCGGGGGTGGACTGTGCAGGTCTGTCTGTGAGATCAGTGGCAGTGTGAGTATATGACAGGTCAGTGGCTTGTGTGCCTGTGCAGGTCAGAGAGAGAGATGGGGGGGTTAGAGATAATGGAGGAGGGTTGGAGAGAGAATGGACGGGAGAGGGGAGAGATGGGGGGGAAGGGGAAGGAGAAGGAAGAAGGCGGGGGTGGAAGGAGAGGGAAGGGGGAAGGGAGGCAGGAGAAAGAATGGGGGGAACGGGAGTGAAAATGGGGGGGAGGGAAGGGAGACTGAAGACGGTGGGGGTGAGAGAAAAATGGGGGGGGAGGGTGGAAAATTGGGGAGGGGAGCGATATAGAGGGATAGAGGGGGAATGGGGGGAGAAGGTAGAGAGAGAATGGGAAGAGGTAGAAGAATAATAAGCACCAATGGTGACACTATTAGATAAAATATATAATATTCATTTTTTAGTAATGTCATTTATTGTATAATAATTTTTTTTTTTTCCGGTTTTTATTTTCACAATCTGGTCACCTACCAGAAACCCAAAGCACAATGAGTCCTGCCCACTCGCCAATAAATGCCACCAATACACAATTACTGAAGCACCATGAGAGACTTTAGCTATGTCAGATATGCCTCCGAGGGCAGACAGCGCCACCGCCACCTCCCCCGGAGCAGGCGCCGCCTCTTCACTTGCTATTAGCCTCACCCAGGCAAGAAACTGATGGCGCGGCTGCGCTTATGGGATAAGGGACCCGGCGCCCCTATGTACTTACCCTCTGTGTTGGGGACACAGATGCTTTGCTACCAGGGGGCTGGTACACATGTTCTGCATGTTATTATATTGCATTACAATGTATTACAGACCCCTCTAGCAGGGGCTTCCATAGAAAATATGGTCTCTCTGACGGTCTTAGTGTTGACTGGATTGCAGTTGGTTAAAAAGGAGCGCGAAATTGCCTCTCCTCTTCTTGATCCATCTCCTAAACAGGGACCTTTTGGGTGTTACTGCACAGATGCAGAAATACCAACAGGCAGATGACGTGTGGTCTTCGTCCCTATCTTCCTCTTAATCTTCAGCGAGAAAGGGACCAGGAACCCAAAGCACAATGAGTCCTGCCCACTCGCCAATAATGCCACCACTACACAATTACTGAACGCACCATGAGAGACTATATCAGATAGGGCCACCGAGGGCCAGACAGCGCCACCGCCACCTCTCCTCCAGAGAAGGCGCTGCACCTTCACTTGCTACTTTGTCTTCCCCAGGCAAGAACTGACCACGGCCAACAATGCGGGGACCTCTTCCCCTGCTGCTGCCTTGCTGGACTCCACTGCAACCCCAGGCATGGTTATAGCGAAGCTTACCCCTTTGACAACCAATGACCGTCCAAATTTTATAGCTCCAATTCTTCTCCTCTTTTACCTTCACTTGTTTGGTGCAACACTGCCAACCGCCTGTGAGCCCTAAGCTCACCTAGCCGCCCTTTATAGCTAGATGAAGCCTGCGAGCAACGATAACTACAATCTCTCTGGATCTTCCTAGTCGGCTCGTAAATGTCACCCCAAACCATTGGTGATGACGTATAACGAATAAAACAACTATCAAAAACATTTCCCGCGTCAGTGGGACCAGAGAGGCCAGGCAGGCCCACCACAGTCTCTCCACCCAGAGCAAACTAGGCACTGCCCTGGCAATAACTGACCTTTGGCAGCAAGGCAGGCCCAACCCCCCACGCTCTCATCTGAGGCGCGCTACACCCCCAGGCGTAGCTACTTGACCAGCACCCCTTTAACCACATGACCCTTCAGGTCCAATTGATATTTTTTCAGGCTAATGGACCCAGCCTTTACCTCAATGTTTGGTGCAACATTGCCCCCCCAGCCCCTGTGACCACAAGGTCAACCTATCTGCCTTTCTAGCTGCGCACCGGTCCCTGAAGCCTGTCGCAGTATGCCTCAAAATCCCCTCATTTGATCTTATTCTCCACCTAGGCGGTGGAATGCCACCTAGTTGGCCGCAACGTGGGAGCAGGCCAAAAGCCTGGACCCTACAGACGCTCCAGACTAAGAACCTGTGGCAGGGCACTGACTGACTTAGACCCCTGCACAGGATTTAAATACCTCCTGTGGGCCTCAGACCGAACCTGTCGGTCATGGACCCTTCACCTAAGGGACTCCAGGTCATTTTTTTTCAAAAAGTGAGCCCCTCCTATATACGCACAGTAACACAAACCCGCTAATAGGACAGAGAGAAAATCCCAAAACGAGGTGGGTTCCTGCTGGGGACATTTTACTACACACGTGTAATAGTGAGTGAGATGACGGCGTAATAATCTTACACTGTAGGAAAATGTGAGGAGCAAGGTGTTGATGTTACTCACTCAGCATCTTTGTTTCATGAAGGTGCGCAGACGCGCGGCTGCGTTATGGGATAAGGGACCCGCCGCCCCTATTGTACTTACCCTCTGTGTTGGGGACACAGATGCTTTGCTACCAGAGGGCTTGTTACACATGTTCTGCATGTTATTAATTGCATTACAATGTATTACAGACCCTCTAGACAGGGGCTTCCATAGAAAATTGGTCTCTCTGACGGTTTTAGTGTGACTGGATGCTGCAGCGGTTAAAAGGAGGCGAATTGCCTCTCCTCTTTCTTGATCCATTCTCTAAACAGGGACCTTTTGGGTGTTACGACAGATGCAGAAATACCAACAGCAGATGACGTGTGGTCTTCGTCCCTATCTTCCTCTTAATCTTCAGCGAGAAAGGACCAGGAACCCAAAGCACAATGAGTCCTGCCCCACTCGCCAATAAATGCCACCAATACACAATTACTGAACGCACCATGAGAGACTATATCCGATAGGGCCACCGAGGGCCAGACAGCGCCACCGCCACCTCTCCCAGAAGGCGCGCACCCACTTGTACTTGTCTTCCCAAGGCAAGAAACTGAACACGGCCAACAAATGGGGCACCCTCCTTGCTGCCTTGCTGGATCAACTGCAAACCCCAGGCATGTGTACTAGTGCAGCCTTCCTTTGACAACCACATGACTGTCAAATTTTATAGCTTCCAATTTCTTCTTCCTCTTTACCTCAATTGTTGGTGCAACACTGCCAACTAGCCCTGTGAGCCATAAGCTCAACCTAGCCGCCTTCTAGCTAGATGAAGCCTGTGAGCAACGATACCACTATCCTCTGGATCTTCTCTAGTCGGCTGGTAAATGTCACCCCAACATTGGTGATGCCGTATAAGCGAATTAAAACAACTATCAAAAACATTTTCCGGTCAAGCGGCCACAGAGAGGCCAGGCAGCGCCACACAGTCTCTCCACCCAGAGCAAAATAGGCAATGCCTGGCAATAACTGACTTTGCCAGCAAGGCAAGGCCCACCCCCAACAGCTCCCCCGAGGCCGAACTACACCCCCACTCTACTAATGGAGGGGCATACAACCCCCAGGCACATATGAGACCCATATACACCCTACCAATTCCATATCTGTCCAACTTTATCTTCAATGTCTGGAATTAACTAGCTTTCTTTCAACTTGTCTGTGCAACACGTCACAACCAGCTCAGTGGCCCAAAACTCATCTTAATTACCGGAATGTACAATTCCCCTCCCATTGGCTGAGACTGACGGCCATAACTCAAGTGACTGGCTCAACGCAACCAGCTGTAGAGCCCGAGGCCCTCTGTGCATCTTTCACATGCTACACACTGCAACACCTCCCTGTAGTTTGCAGCAAAAATAGTACTCACCCCTAAAATCACCAATACAGCAATCCCCGATATAGGGTGCTGTTCTGCCCCCAATTTCATCATAGGACATACGGAGACCCTGCCAAATTAATGGATCTCAGCCCACCAAATCCAAGAGGGTATTAGTATAGGGGGCTTTCTTCCTCCCATTCCATTCATCTGATCCAAATCCCCAGAGGGTAATAAAGTGGGTTCCCCCCCCCCGAGTCTCATAGTCTAGGGGGTATAAGTAGGAGTCTCTCCCTCAATCCCAAGTCGGGAGACAAGTGACGGGAGAGAAGAAACCCACACCTGTACCCCACTGGGATGGGAAAATAATCAATATTTAAAAGACACAGAGCCAAGGCCTCCTTACCCCCAGCCAACCACGGCCAACAAATGGGGGCCCCTTCCCCTGCTGCTGCCTTGCTGGACTCCACTGCAACCCCAAGCATGTGTACTAGTGACAGCTTATCCCCTTTGACAACCACATGACCTGTCCAAATTTTTATAGCTTCCAATTTCTTCCTCCTCATTTACCTTCACTTGTCAATGAGGATGAAGAAATTGGGCAGCTATAAAAATTTGGACAGGTCATGTGGTTGTCAAAGGGGATAAGCTGTCACTAGTACACATGCCTGGGGTTGCAGTGGAGTCAACACGGCATCAGCGGGGAAGGGCCCCATTTGTTGGCCGTGTCAGTTCTTGCCTGGGTGAGGCTAAATAGCAAGTGAAGGCGGCGCCTTCTCGGGGGGAGGTGGCGGTGGCGCTGTCTGGCCCTCGGGGCATATCTGACATAGCTAAAGTCTCTCATGGTGCTTCAGTAATTGTGTATTGGTGGCATTTATTGGCGAGTGGGCAGGACTCATTGTGCTTTGGGTTTCTGGTAGGTGACCAGATTGTGAAAATAAAAACCGGAAAAAAAAAAAATTATTATACAATAAATGACATTACTAAAAAATGAATATTATATATTTTATCTAATAGTGTCACCATTGGTGCTTATTATTCTTCTACCTCTTCCCATTCTCTCTCTACCTTCTCCCCCCATTCCCCCTCTATCCCTCTATATCGCTCCCCTCCCCAATTTTCCACCCTCCCCCCCCATTTTTCTCTCACCCCCACCCGTCTTCGTCTCCCTTCCCTCCCCCCCATTTTCACTCCCGTTCCCCCCATTCTTTCTCCTGCCTCCCTTCCCCCTTCCCTCTCCTTCCACCCCCGCCTTCTTCCTTCTCCTTCCCCTTCCCCCCCATCTCTCCCCTCTCCCGTCCATTCTCTCTCCAACCCTCCTCCATTATCTCTAACCCCCCCATCTCTCTCTCTGACCTGCACAGGCACACAAGCCACTGACCTGTCATATACTCACACTGCCACTGATCTCACAGACAGACCTGCACAGGCCACCCCCGCCCGCACAGACAACTGACCTGCACTGAGACACTGACCCTGCACAGACACACTGACCCTGCACTGAGACTGACCTGCACTGAGACACGACCCTGCACTGAGACACTGACCTTATGATGAGACCCCTGACCCTTGCACAGAGACACTGACTCCTGCACTGAGACCGATACAACTGAGCCCCTGCAACGAGGCCTGACCCTGCACGAGACACTGCCCCAACAGGACACTGACCCTGCAAGACCCTGACCCTGCTGCCCTGACTGAGACATGACTGACACCTGACCCTGCACTGAGGCACTGACTGCTGACTCTGCACTGAGATACTGACCCTGCACTGAGACACTGAGACCGTACCCTGCACTGACACACGTACCCTGCACTAGACACTGACCCCTCACTGAGACACTGACCCTGACTGAGACACTGACCCTTCATGTGCACCTGACAGCACTTGCACAGAGACGCTGACCCCTGCACTGAGACACTTGAGACACTGACCCTGCACTGAGGCACTGACCCTGCACTGAACCTGACCCTGCACAAGACAACGACCGCACTGAGACCTGACCCTACCTAGACCACGACCCTGCACTGAGACACTGACCCTGCACTGAGACAACGACCCTGCACTGGCACTGACCCTGCACTGAATACTGACCCTGCACTGGACAACGAGACAAACTACCCGCACTGAAACACGTACCCTGCACTGAGACACTGACCCTGCACTGAGACACTGACCCCTGCACAGAACACTGACCTGCACGACACGCTGACCCTGCACTGATACACTGACCCTGACCCTGCACTGAGACCCTGACACTGCACTGAGACCTGACTCTGCACTTGTGACACTGACGCTGCACTGAGACACTGACCCTGCACTGATGACCCACTGACCCCTGCACTGAGACACTGACCCTGCACTGAGACACTACTGACCCTGCACTGAGACACTGCCTGCCTGAGACACTGACAACTGACCCTGCACTGAAGACACTGACCCTGCACTGAGCATCTGGACCCTGCACTGAGACACGATGACACGTACCCGGCACTGAAACACGTACCCTGCACTGAGACCCTGACCCTGCACTGAGACACTGGACCCTGCACTGAGACAACTGACCCTTCATGTGACACTGACCCTGCACAGAGACACTGACCCTGCACATGAGCACGACCTGACCCTACCTGCACTGAGACAACTGCCCCCTTCACTTGTCTGGTGCAACACTGCCAACTAGCCCTGTGAGCCATATGCTCAACCTAGCCACCCTTCTAGCTAGATGAAGCGTGTGAGCAACGATACCTCACTATCCTCTCTGGATCTTCTCTAGCTTGGCTGGTAAATGTCACCCCAACCATTTGGTGATGCACGTATGAGCTAATTAAAACAACTATCAAAAACATTTCCCGCATCAGCTGGGCCACAGAGAGGCCAGGCAGCGCCACCACAGTCTCTCCACCCAGAGCAAACTAGGCACTACCCTGGCAATAACTGACCTTTGCCAGCAAGGCAGGGCCCCATCTCCCACTGCCCATGCTGGAGGCCGCTACACCCCCAGGCATAGCTACTTGCACCAGCACACCCCCTTTTGCCCATATATGACCCTATCAGGTCCCAATTTTATCTTTAAGTGGGGTTTTCTGTTACTGTGCGTGGATAGGAGGGGGCCTCATTTGTAGAAGCAACATCACCTGGAGTCCCTTAGGTGACATGGTCCATGACCGACAGGATTAGGCTCGATGTGCCCTTGGAGGTTATTTAAATCCTGGGCAGGGTGTAAATCAGTCAGTGCCCTGCCACACAGTTCTCAGTCTGGAGCTGGTTGTAGGGTCCAGGCCTTGGCCTGCTCCCACGTGGGCGCCAGCTAGGCGGCATTACCAACCTAGGTGGAGAATAAGATCAAATGAGGGGAGATTTTGAGGCATATCTATTGACAGGCTTCAGGGAAGCGGTGGCTAGCTAGAAAGGCAAAATACCTTGTAGTCACAGGGCTGGGGGGCAATGTTGCACCAAACATGTTGAGGTAAAGGCTGGGTTCAATCAGCCTGAAAAAAGATAAATTGGACCTGATAGGGTCATATATTTCAAAGGGGGGCTGGTGCAAGTAGCTATGCCTGGGGGGTGTAGCGGCCTCAGATGGGCAGTGGGAGATGGGGCCCTGCCTTGCTGGCAAAGGTCAGTTATTGCCAGGCAGTGCCTAGTTTGCTCTGGGTGGAGAGACTGTGGTGGCGCTGCCTGGCCTCTCTGTGGCCCGCTAAGTGGGAAAGTTTTTGATAGTTGTTTTATATTTAGCTCATACGTGCATCACCAATGGTTGGGGTGACATTTACCAGCCGAGCTAGAGAAGATCCAGAGAGGATAGTGAGGTATCGTTGCTCACAGGCTTCATCTAGCTAGAAGGGCGGCTAGGTTGAGCATATGGCTCACCAGGGCTAGTTGGCAGTGTTGCACCAGACAAGTGAAGGTAAATGAGGAGGAAGAAATTGGGCAGCTATAAAAATTTGGACGGTCATGTGTTGTCAAAGGGGTAAGCTGTCACTAGTACACATGCCTGGGGTTGCAGTGGAGCAAAGGCAGCAGCGGGGAAGGGCCCCATTTGTTGGCCGTGGTCAGTTCTTGCCTGGGTGAGGCTAAATAGCAAGTGAAGGCGGCGCCTTCTCCGGGGGGAGGTGGCGGTGGCGGCTGTCGGCCCCCGGAGGCATATCTGACATAGCTAAAGTCTCTCATGGTGCTTCAGTAATTGTGTAGTGGTGGCATTTATTGGCGAGTGGGCAGGACTCATTGTGCTTTGGGTTTCTGGGTAGGGTGACCAATTGTGAAAAATATGAAAACCGTGAAAAAAAAAAAAA
The DNA here is from genome assembly GCA_036426205.1 of Ascaphus truei. Classification (NCBI taxonomy): domain Eukaryota; kingdom Metazoa; phylum Chordata; class Amphibia; order Anura; family Ascaphidae; genus Ascaphus; species Ascaphus truei. The sequence goes on along the minus strand of CM071576.1, from coordinate 43,556,504 downwards.
TTATTATACAATAAATGAATTACTAAAAAATGAATTTATATATATTTATCTATAGTGTCACGCATTGGTGCTTATTATTCCTGTCTACTCTCCCATTCTCTCTCTCGAAACCTTCTCTCTCTACTACCATTCCCCCTCCATCCTCTCTATCGCTTCCCTCCCCATTTTCTCACCCTCCCCCCCCTTTTCTCTCACCCCCACCAGTCTTCTCATCCCTTCCCTCCCCCCCATGTTTCATCTCCCGTTCCCCCCATATCTTCTCGCTGCTCATCCCTTCCCCCATTCTACCTCTCCCGTTCTCACCCCCCGCCATTCTTTCCTTCTCCTGTCCCCTTCCCCCCATCTCTCCACCTCTCTCCCCGTCCATTCCTCTCTTCCACCCTCCTCCATTATCCTAACCCCTAAACACATCTCTCTCTCGACCTGCAACAGGCACACACAGCACTGACCTGCATCATACTCACACTGGCCACTGATCTCACAGACAGACCTGCACACGTCCACCGCCCGCACAGACAACTTGACCCTGCACTGAGACACTGACCCTTGCACAGACACACTGACCCTGCACTGAGACTGACCTGCACTGAGACACGACCCTGCACTGAGACACTGACCTGTGGACCTGACCCTTGACAGATGACACTGACTCCTGCACTGAGACACTGATCACAAACTGAGCCCCTTGCAACGCAAGGCCTGACCCTGCACGAGACACTGCCCCAACAGAGACACTGACCCTGCACAGACCCTGACCCTACTGACCCTGCACTGAGACACTGACCCTACAAGACACCTGACCCTGCACTGAACACTGCCTGCACTGAGGCATGCTGACTCTGCACTGAGATACTGACCCTGCACTGAGACACTGAGACCGTACCCTGCACTGACACACGTACCCTGCACTAGACACTGACCCCTCACTGAGACACTGACCCTGACTGAGACACTGACCCTTCATGTGCACCTGACTGCACTTGCACCGAGACCTGACCCCTGCACTGAGACCTTGAGACACTGACCCTGCACTGAGGCACTGACCCTGCACTGAACCTGACCCTGCACAAGACAACGAACCGCACTGAGACCTGACCCTACCTAGACCACGACCCTGCACTGAGACACTGACCCTGCACTGAGACAACGACCCTGCACTGGCACTGACCCTGCACTGAATACTGACCCTGCACTGGACAACGAGACAAACTACCCGCACTGAAACACGTACCCTGCACTGAGACACTGACCCTGCACTGAGACACTGACCCCTGCACAGACACTGACCTGCACGACACGCTGACCCTGCACTGATACACTGACCCTGACCCTGCACTGAGACCCTGACACTGCACTGAGACCTGACTCTGCACTTGTGACACTGACGCTGCACTGAGACACTGACCCTGCACTGATGACCCACTGACCCCTGCACTGAGACACTGACCCTGCACTGAGACACTAACTGACCCTGCACTGAGACACTGCCTGCCTGAGACACTGACAACTGACCCTGCACTGAAGACACTGACCCTGCACCTGAGCATCTGGACCCTGCACTGAGACACGATGACACGTACCCGGCACTGAAACACGTACCCTGCACTGAGACCCTGACCCTGCACTGAGACACTGGACCCTGCACTGAGACAGACTGACCCTTCATGTGACACTGACCCTGCACAGAGACACTGACCCTGCACATGAGCACTCACCTGACCCTCCCTGCACTGAGACAACTGCCCTAGGACAGAGAGAAAATCCCAAGAGGATTTGGGTTCCTGCTGGGGACCTTTTACTCACACACGTGTAATATGTGAGGAGCTGACTGGCGTAATAATCTTACACTGTTGGGATAAATGTGAGGAGCAAGGTGTCGATGTTACTCACTCAGCATCTTTGTTTTTATGAAGGTGCGCAGACGCGCGGCTGCGCTTATGGGATAAGGGACCCGCGCGTCCCTATGGTACTTACCCTCTGTGTTGGGGACACACATGCTTTGCTACCAGAGGGGCTTGTTACACAGGTTCTGCATGTTATTATATTGCATTACAATGTATTACAGACCCCCCTAGCACAGGGGCTTCCATAGAAAATATGGTCTCTCTGACTGTCCTAGTGTTGACTAGATCCTGCAGCTGGTTTAAAAGGAGGTGAAATTGCCTCTCCTCTTATTGGTTCATCTCCTAAACCATGACCTTTTGGGTGTTACTGCACAGATGCAGAAATACCAACAGGCAGATGACGTGTGGTCTTCGTCCCCATATTCCTCTTAATCTTCAGCGAGAAAGGGCCCCAGGAACCCAAAGCAAAAAAAAGAGAACAAACACCCTTGAGATCACTGCGCCATCGCACAATAAATGCCACCACTACACAATTACTGAACGCACCATGAGAGACTATATCAGATAGGCCCACCGAGGGTCAGACAGCGCCACCGCCACCTCTCCCCCGGAGCAGGCGACACCCCTTCACTTGCTACTTAGTCTTACCCAGGCAAGAACTTACCACGGCCTGCAAATGGGGGACCACTTCCCCTGCTGCAGCCTTGCTGGACTCGTCTACAACCCCAGGCATGTGTACTAGCGACAGCTTACCCCCTTGACAACCACATGACCTGTCCAAATTTTTATAGCTGCCCAATTTCTTCTTCCTCTTTTACCTTCACCTGTCTGGTGCAACACTGCCAACTAGCCCTGTGAGCCATAAGCTCAACCTAGCTGCCCTTCTAGCTAGATGAAGCCTGTGAGCAACGATACCTCACTATCCTCTCTGGATCTTCTCTAGCTCGGCTGGTAAATGTCACCCCAACTATCTGGTGATGCACGTATAAGCGAATTAAAACAACTATCAAAAACTTTTCCCGTGTCAGCTGGTACCACTGAGAGGCCAGGCAGCGCCACCACAGTCTCTCCACCCAGAGAAAGCTAGGCACTGCCCTGGCAATAACTGACCTTTGCCAGCAAGGCAAGGCCCCACCCCCAACAGCTCCATGCTGGAGGCCACTACACCCCCCACTGCTCCATAATGGAGGCCGCTACACCCCCAGGGAACCTACTTTGAGACCCATATACACCCTCCAATTTCCATATCTGTCCAACTTTATCCTTCCACTGTCTGAGATTAACTCAGCCTTTCTTTCAACTTGTCTGCTGCAACACGTCCAACCAGCTCAGTGACCCCCAAACTCATCTTAATCTTACCGGAATGTACAATTCCCCCTCCCATTGCTGAGACTGAACTCGGCCATTAACTCAAGTTGACTGGCTCAACTGCCACCAGCTGTATGAGCCCAGAGGCTCCTCCTGTTCATCTTTCATGCTACACACTGCCAACACCTCCCTGTAGTTTGGCAGCAAAATAGTATCTCACCCCTAAAATCCACCAATACAGCAGGATCCCCGATATAGGGGTGCTGTTCCTGCCCCCAATTTCACCATATGGACATATGGAGAGCCCTGCCAAATTAATGGGATCTCAGCCCACCTCAAACCCAAAGGGGGTATAAGTGGGTCTCTCTTCCTCCCATTCCATCTCTGATCCAAATCCCAGAGGGGTATAAGTGGGGTCCCCCCCGAGTCCATACGACTGGGGGTATAAGTAGGAGTCTCTCCCTCACATCCCAGTGGGAGCACAAGTGAGGGAGAAACCCCACCTATACCCCACTGGGATGGGAAAATAATCAATATTAAAAGACACAGAGGCCAAGGCCCTCCACTTACCCCCCAGCCATTCGTGTCACAGCATTAGCGCTTCCCAGGTGAACAGGTGGGTCCCCAAACTTCCACCGGAGCTACCCAAGGCCATACCCCCTCAGTCCGGCAGCATTGCATGGCGCATGCGCTGTTCCGGCACCTCCCCATCCTCCGCCGACCGCAGACAGTCCAACCCCACGAGCTGCTGAAGCTGCTGCTGTAGCTGGCCGCCACGTTGGGAGTGGGCCAGGGCCTGGAGACAACAGCCAGCTCCAGACTGAGAACCTTCATGGCAGGGCACTGACTGGCTTTACACCCCTGCACAGGATTTAAATAACCTCCCCGTGGCACCTCGGAGCCTAACCCTGTCGGTCATGGCCCTGTCACCTAGGGGACTCCAGGTGATGTTGCTTCCTACAAGTGAGCCCCCTCCTATCCACGCACAGTAACAGAAACCCCGCTTTAGTAGGACAGAGAGAAAATCCCAAGAGGATGTGGGTTCCTGCTGAGGACCTGTAACAGGGACTTATTCCTGTTTAAATAAAGCAGCCTCAGAGCTCTGAGAATCCAGCCGAGAGATACCTAATTGCAGCCACTCAATTAACTACTTCACCTGGACTAATTGGAGGTCCGTAAAAAGCCTGATGTGAGAAACAGGAGAGAGATTCCTTAGCTCACATTTGGGTTGTCAGAAGGAGAGCAGAGAAGCCGGCTCATTAAAGCCAAGATATAATTGCACCCAAATCAGTCTCCATTATATGTACCTCTGCACACATCTCTTACAGGACCTTTTACTCACACACGTGTAATATGTGAGGAGCTGACTGGCGTAATAATCTTACACTGTTGGGATAAATGTGAGGAGCAAGGTGTTGATGTTACTCACTCAGCATCTTTGTTTCTATGAATGTGCGCAGACGCGCGGCTGCGCTTATGGGATAAGGGACCCGCGCGTCCCTATGTTACTTACCCTCTGTGTTGGAGACACAGATGCTTTGCTACCAGAGGGGCTTGTTACACGTGTTCTGCATGTTATTATATTGCATTACAATGTATTACAGACCCCTCTAGCACAGGGGCTTCCATAGAAAATATGGTCTCAATGACTGTCTTAGTGTTGACTGGATCCTGCATTTGGGTTAAAAGGAGACGACATTGCCTCTCTTCTTCTTGATCCATCTTCTAAACAGGGACCTTTTGGGTGTTACTGCACAGATGCAGAAATACCAACAGGCAGATGACGTGTGGTCTTCGTCCCTATCTTCCTCTTAATCTCCGGTGAGAAAGGGACCCAGGAACCCAAAGCACAATGAGTCCTGCCCACTCGCCAGTAAATGCCACCACTACACAATTACTGAACGCACCATGAGAGACTTTAGCTATGTCAGATATGCCCACCGAGGGTCAGACAGCGCCACCGCCACCTCTCCCCCGGAGCAGGCGCCGCCTCTTCACTTGCTACTTAGCCTCACCCAGGCAAGAACTGACCATGGCCAGCAATTGCGGGACCTCTTCCCCTGCTGCTGCCTTGCTGTGCTCCACTACAACCCCAGGCATGTGTACTAGCGACAGCTTACCCCCTTTGACCACCACATGACCTGTCCAAATTTTTATAGCTGCCCAATTTCTTCCTCCTCTTTTACCTTCACTTGTCTGGTGCAACACTGCCAACTAGCCCTGTGAGCCATAAGCTCAACCTAGCCGCCCTTCTAGCTAGATGAAGCCTGCGAGCAACGATAACTCACAATCCTCTCTGGATCTTCTCTAGCTCGGCTGGTAAATGTCACCCCAACCATCTGGTGATGCACGTATAAGCGAATTAAAACAACTATCAATAACATTTCCCGCGTCAGCTGGGACCACTGAGAGGCCAGGCAGCGCCACCACAGTCTCTCCACCCAGAGCAAACTAGGCACTGCCCAGGCAATTACTGACCTTTGCCAGCAAGGCAGGGCCCAACCCCCCACTGCTCCATGCTGAAGGCCGCTACACCCCCAGACGTAGCTACTTGCACCAGAGCACCCCCTTTAACCCACATATGACCCTTTCAGGTCCCAATTTGATATTTTTTCAGGCTAATGGAACCCAGCCTTTACCTCAACATATTTGGTGCAACATTGCCCCCCAGCCCCGTGACCAACAAGGTCAACCTATCTGCCTTTCTAGCTAGCCACCGCTTCCCTTAAACCTGTCAGCAGATATGCCTCAAAATCCCCCTCATTTGATCTTATTCTCCACCTAGGCTGGTAAATGCCACCTAGCTGGCCGCCACGTGGGAACAGGCCAAGGCCTGGACCCTACAGCCAGCTTCAGACTAAGAACCTTTGTGGCAGGGCACTGACTGACTTTAGACCCCTGCACAGGATTTAAATTACCTTCCTGTGGCACCTCGGAGCCGAACCCTGTCGGTCTTGGACCCTTGCACCTAAGGGACTCCAGGTCATGTTTCTTCCTACAAGTGAGCCCCCTCCTATCTACGCACAGTAACACAAACCCCGCTTAATAGGACAGAGAGAAAATCCCAAGACGAGTTGGGTTCCTGCTGGGGACATTTTACTCACACACGTGTATTATGTTAGGAGCTGACTGGCGTAATAATCTTACACTGTTAGGATAAATGTGAGGAGCAAGGTGTTGATGTTATTCACTCAGCATCTTTGTTTCTATGAAGGTGCGCAGACGCGCGGCTGCGCTTATGGGATAAGGGACCCGCGCGTCCCTATGGTACTTACCCTCTGTGTTGGGGACACAGATGCTTTGCTACAGTACCAGAGGGGCTTGTTACACATGTTCTGCATGTTATTATATTGCATTACAATGTATTACAGACCCCTCTAGCACAGGGGCTTCCATACAAAATATGGTCTCTCTGACGGTCTTAGTGTTGACTGGATGCTGCAGCTGGTTAAAAAGGAGGCGAAATTGCCTCTCCTCTTCTTGATCCATCTCCTAAACAGGGACCTTTTGGGTGTTACTGCACATATGCAGAAATACCAACAGGCAGATGACGTGTGGTCTTCGTTCCTATCTTCCTCTTAATCTCCGGTGAGAAAGGGACCCAGGAACGAAAAGCACAATGAGTCCTGCCCACTCGCCAATAAATGCCACCACTACACAATTACTGAACGCACCATGAGAGACTTTAGCTATGTCAGATAGGCCCACCGAGGGTCAGACAGCGCCACCGCCACCTCTCCCCAGAGCAGGCGACACCCCTTCACTTGCTACTTAGTCTTACCCAGGCAAGAACTTACCACGGCCTGCAAATGGGGGACCACTTCCCCTGCTGCAGCCTTGCTGGACTCACACACACACAGAGTGACACACACACACACAGAGTGACACACACACAAGGTGACACACACAGACAGAGTGACACACACACACAGAGTGACACGCACAAACACAGGGTGACACACACACACAGAGTGACAAACACACACAGTTTCACTGTGTGTGTCACTGTGTGTGTATGTCACTCGGTGTGTGTCACTGTGTGTTTGTGTCACTGTCTGTGTGTTTGTGTCACTGTCTGTGTGTGTGTGTCACTGTGTGTATCACTGTGTGTGTTACTGTGTGTGTGTGTATGTCACTCGGTGTGTGTGTCACTGTGTGTTTGTGTCACTGTCTGTGTGTGTGTCACTCTGTGTGTGTAACTGCGACATCGCGTGCGCTGCGAACAAATGGCCGTACCTCTATGAGGCAGCTATAGAGCGCGCGATCGCACGCACGTTTCTCGGCCAGACAATTCATTTTGTATTTGCCGCGCGATGGCCGGGTCACGTGCGTGGATCAGCCAATGAGGGCGAAACGCTCACGTGATGTCATGTCTCCCGGGACCTCAGTGCAAGTTTCGCGTGTCACATCACGTGCGCAGCGAGTATACTCGTGGCCTTACGTATTTATGCTTTTTCTCTCATCCCCTTTTGTTGAGAACATGGCATATGTAAGAGCGCATGAAGTGAGCACTGCCTGGCGTGCAGAGAAACAGATTTATTTTTGGAGAATGTTATATTTATCTTTGAGCTAAACACACAAGAGTCAAGATAAATGCAACTTGGGATGCCCCAACTCTATGGGAACAAGAGCAACAAACAGGAATAGTAGTGGGTGCTGCAAGCAGAAAAAACCTAGTCAGGGTAACTCATGTAGAACAGAAGGGAAGCTGAGCGCACCAAAAGAAATGCAAGTAAATATTTATCTGTGAAACATTGAAAAGTATGTGTGGAATTGTCTAACCTGTTAGCAAGTTTAATATTCCTTATTTTGCGCAATGTGTGACGGATTATCCAGCTTTCCCTTCCTTAAACTCCCTGTTTCCATTAAAATAAAGTTTATTATATATTGCAAACCTTTTACAAATTATTTGCCCAGATTTGTATGTGCTTGTCACGGGAGACCAGGTCTATCAACACATTTATACCGGGATCATATGATTGAGCAAAGCAAGGAGGTAAAATAAATTGTAATTTATTTCACCAAAGGACATACACAATGTTCCAAAATTATAGTCAACATACATTTACTGGGACGGGGGCAAACAAAATAATTTGTTTCCAGAACAAAATCTTGTAAAATAAAGTCTGTAGGAGTAATTTCCCAGGAGAGGGAATTACTCGCGAAAGCCTTGGTCCGTTCTCAAATCTGCCGCTGGTGTAATGGCGCTTGGAATCTTGATGAAATTTATGAAGCTTGATGAATTTTAGGTGAATCTGATTCCTTATGGGCTGCAGGAACTCTTATAGGGTTCAGAACCCTATACCTAACAAGTGAAGCCAATCTCTCTGTGTGAATAACTTTTCCCACCTATCCCGGAGTTGCCAATACTTCAGAAACCTGGCAGGGGTGGCTTCCTATTCTGCTAAGGGCATGTGCCAACCTAGCTCCTTTGCCACTTAGCATATGGGACCCAACCCCTCTACCTGGCGACAGTAAGTCTGGGCTGGGCAACCATTTGCCAACGGCCCGGACTTCACATTAGGATGGGGGTACTTGGGCTACCCCTCCAAACCTGACACCTCAGAGACTCTGAGCCTTTCAACTCCGGACTTTTGCAGACATTGTGGCATCAAGCCAGCGGGATGCCTTAGAAGTCCAGAGCTGCACATCCATCCCATTTACAGTGAGTCACTGCACACATATTAAGTGAAGTGCTATAATAAGTGAGTGTTTCCCTGTCTCCGGTGTTCTGAATGAAAGTCCAACTATTCCAGGTGATGTTGCTTCCTACAAGTGAGCCCCCTCCTATCCACGCACAATAACAGAACCCCCGCTTAATAGGACAGAGAGAAAATCCCAAGAGGATTTGGGTTCCTGCTGGGGACCTTTTACTCACACACGTGTAATACGTGAGGACCTGACTGGCGTAATAATCTTACACTGTTGGGATAAATGTGAGGAGCAAGGTGTCGATGTTACTCACTCAGCATCTTTGTTTTTATGAAGGCGCGCAGACGCGCGGCTGCGCTTATGGGATAAGGGACCCGCGCGTCCCTATGGTACTTACCCTCTGTGTTGGGGACACAGATGCTTTGCTACTTGGTCCTGGGTGAGGCCCCTACTGCCTCAGACCCAGCCAGCCCACTTCCAGAGCCCATATGGGAGCAGCGCACTAAGGGCTCATACAGTAAGCGCCGAAAAAGTGCAATCGCCAAGGGTACCTTATCGGCATGATTCTGGTGATTTTCCCACTCCGTATGCAATAAGTGCCGAATCCCTTCCGAATCAAGCCGAAAACATTTGCTCCCACTCTGCTGATGATTTGCCGATCACACACAGGTGTATCGGCATGTATGGCGGGGTGGTGTTAGGTTCGCCAATTAAACTTCTTGCTGAATCTGCCGAAGCAAGCATGTTTTGGATTGAGCGGCCCATTTAAAGGCAGCGTGTATTTTTATTCATTCTCTGTGTTGTTGGGAGAGAGAGACACAGAGCTGGTCGATTTACATATTTCATATTGACTGAGACAGTTGTGCTGTATTGTGAGATGTTTGTCCTGTGTTGTTTTGTTTACATCTTTGTCTTGTTTTCACTTTGTAAGTGTTCAGTGCGATTGTATTTAAATTTCTTTTCTGTTCTTTGTGAGTGCTAGAGGTATGGCCGAAAGGCGTGGGAAGAGTGATGCTGGTGTGAGTGGTACTGGTAGTCGTGTGAGTACGCGTCTGAGTGAATGTAGGATTCAGGGGAGTGCTGTTGCTGCGAGTGTGAATGGTGTTGCTGGGAGTGCGAGTGGTGTTGCTGTGAGTGCGAGTGCTGCTGGTAGCTCTGTTGCTGGTGCTGCTGGGGTGTCTGGTGGTGGGTGGTTGCTGGTGGCCCGCTTTTGGAGTCTCTTCCATTGGAAGAAGGAGAGTCCAGTCAGCAGCAGCCAAGCTCTGGGCCTGCACGTATTTGGAAGAAACGTGTGGAGCGGCCACGTAATCCTCGGTTCATAAGCATTTCCTCAATGAAGAGGAAAACACAGTTCTTGTCACAGGGATTCTGGAGCACTATGACTGTCTGTATGGGCATTTACTAGGTAAGTCTATCTTTGCACTGATTCTTCAAAGACATGTTATCCTAGGTCATGTGAGATGTCTTAATATCAAAATATTATACTAAAAATATCTATCAATTAAACTTAATTGTTACACACATATTCCGGCATGCTTTAGAACGAGCATAACAATCAGTATAAAAATTTGGCCAAAGTTCATACAATATTCATGCATGCTTCCTTACATTTCTATGTTTACACGTAAATGCTCATGTGGTACACATATTACACCTAAGCCAGCATGTTTGGTATCTCTTGGAACAGGTAGCAGCTTAGGAAACTGATCGTTTTTATAATAATAATTAACGTCATATATTTTGTATGTATTTCAAGGGCGGACAAGTTCAGCATCAAAAAAAGAAATGTGGGATCAAATAACCTTGGCTGTGTCTGCGTGTGGGAATCATGTCAGGGACTGGGTGAATTGTCGGAAGAGATTCGATGATATCAGGGCAAACTTAAAGGAAAAAATACAAGCACAACGGATGCATGCTTCTGGCACTGGAGGTGGGCCGCCAGCACAAGCTCTAATCTTAACACCATTGGAGGAGCAGATGCAGGAAAAAATTCTTCCTGTCGTCGTGGAGAGTTTGCCCGGGGACAGAGATATCGGAATTTATTCGGCTCCATTTCCACCAGGTGACAAATGTTACTGTACTAGGCGTGTCGTAGGTTACAGTTCTTATCTATATTTCCACAGCTACTTATACTTTCTTCCCAATATAAGCATACCTACATATATATATATCTGTATATATGTCTCTCTCTCTATATATGAATCTATCTATCTATCTATCTATCTATCTATCTATCTATCTATCTATCTATCTATCTAACACTGGGGGGAGAGGAGAGAGAGACACTGGGGGAGAGGAGAGAGACACTGGGGGAAGAGGAAAGAGAGACACTGGGGGAGAGGAGAGAGACACTGGGGGAGAGAGAATTAATAATACAGGATAAATGGGGATGCTTTTAGACAAATATCAGTATTTATTTTTAAGTGATGTAACTTGTTTTATAAATAATTTTTGAATGTGTCCCGGTTTTTACTTTTGAAAATCTGGTCACCCTACCCCCAGGCCCGACCTACTGGCATCCATTGAACCCCCCCCCCCCCCCCCCCCCCCCCCCCTTCTTTCCCCCTCCCCCCCCCCCCCCCCTACCGGCATCCTCCCTGGCCCATCGCCTCCAGTGCAGTGGCACCCGGGCCTTAACGCGCCCAGTGCCCACTCCAGTCAGTCTCCTCAGGCTCAGACCCCCACCCCCCCACCCCAGCAGGCTTTCCGACATCCTCGGGACCCCCAGGCCCTACCGTAATCATCGTCCCCCTACCCACCCCCCACCACCACCAGCATCCTCCGCTGAGTCGTCCGGTTGAATCCTCCCCCCATGGACAGATGATCGAAGGCCCCCCTACGGACCGGTTGAAGAGCCCCCCCTGACCGGTTGAAGAGGTACTGTAATTAATACTCATCATCAATACTTACACCCATACTTAACCCCCCAGCCCCATACGTAACCCCTTTCCCCCAGGCCCATACGTAACCTCCCCAGGCCTATACTTAACCCCACCAGGCCTATTTTGAACCCCCCAGGCCTATACTTACCCCCCCAGGCCTATATTTAACCCCCCATGCCTATACTTAACCCCCCCAGGCCTATACTTAACTCACTCCCCCCCCAGGCCTATACTTAACCCACCCCAGGTCTATATTAACCCACCCCAGGCCTATACATAACCCCCCCCCACCCACCCAGGCCTATACTTTATTAAAATAAATAGATTGCATTGTAATGTTTTTTTTAAGTATAATAATAGCAAGAAAACATTTCATTTTAAAGTTGTGTCTGAATTTTTTTTCCGTGTTAAGTACAGGGGTGGGGGGGTGGGGGGCTGCTCCTTTCATTTGTCCTGGGCCCCGTGATTTCTTTTGGAGACCCTGATCTTTGTTTCTATGAAGGTGCGCAGACGCGCGGCTGCGCTTATGGGATAAGGGACCCGCGCGTCCCTATGGTACTTACCCTCTGTGTTGGGGACACAGATGCTTTGCTACCAGAGGGGCTTGTTACACATGTTCTGCATGTTATTATATTGCATTACAATGTATTACAGACCCCTCTAGCACAGGGGCTTCCATAGAAAATATGGTCTCTCTGACGGTCTTAGTGTTGACTGGATGCTGCAGCTGGTTAAAAAGGAGGCGAAATTGCCTCTCCTCTTCTTGATCCATCTCCTAAACAGGGACCTTTTGGGTGTTACTGCACAGATGCAGAAATACCAACAGGCAGATGACGTGTGGTCTTCGTCCCTATCTTCCTCTTAATCTCCGGTGAGAAAGGGACCCAGAAACTCAAAGCACAATGAGTCCTGCCCACTCGCCAATAAATGCCACCGCTTCACAATTACTGAACGCACCATGAGAGACTTTAGCTATGTCAGATATGCCCACCGAGGGTCAGACAGCGCCACCGCCACCTCTCCCCCGGAGCAGGCGCCGCCTCTTCACTTGCTACTTAGCCTCACCCAGGCAAGAACTGACCACGGCCAACAAATTTGGGACCCCTTCCCCTGCTGCTGCCTTGCTGGACTCCACTACAACCCCAGGCATGTGTACTAGTGACAGCTTACCCACTTTGACAACCACATGACCTGTCCAAATTTTTATAGCTGCCCAATTTCTTCCTCCTCTTTTACCTTCACTTGTCTGGTGCAACACTGCCAACTAGCCCTGTGAGCCATAAGCTCAACCTAGCCGCCCTTCTAGCTAGATGAAGCCTGTGAGCAACGATACCTCACTATCCTCTCTGGATCTTCTCTAGCTGGGCTGGTAAATGTCACCCCAACCATCTGGTGTTGCACGTATGAGCGAATTAAAACAACTATCAAAAACTTTTCCTGCGTCAGCTGGGCCACTGAGAGGCCAGGCAGCGCCACCACAGTCTCTCCACCCAGAGCAAACTAGGCTCTACCCTGGCAATAACTGACCTTTGTCAGCAAGGCAGGGTCCAACCCCCCACTGCTCCATGCTGGAGGCCGCTACACCCCCAGGCGTAGCTACTTGCACCAGCGCACCCCCTTTAACCCACATATGACCCTTTCAGGTCCCAATTTGATATTTTTTCAGGCTAATGGAACCCAGCCTTTACCTCAACACGTTTGGTGCAACATTGCCCCCCAGCACTGTGACCAACAAGGTCAACCTATCTGCCTTTCTAGCTAGCCACAGCTTCCCTGAAACCTGTCAGCAGATATGCCTCAAAATCCCCCTCATTTGATCTTATTCTTCTCCTCCTAGCTGTTGAATGCCACCTAGTTGGCCGCAACGTGGGAGCAGGCCAAGGCCTGGACCCTACAGCCAGCTCCAGACTAAGAACCTTTGTGGCAGGGCACTGACTGACTTTAGACCCCTGCACAGGATTTAAATTACCTTCCTGTGGCACCTCAGAGCCGAACCCTGTCGTTCATGACCCTTCACCTAAGGGACTCCAGGTCATGTTTCTCCTACAAGTGGCCCCCTCCTATCTACGCACAGTAACACAAACCCCGCTTAATAGGACAGAGAGAAATCCCAAACGAGTTGTTCCTGCTGGGACATTTACTCACACACGTGTAATATGGAGAGCTGACTGGCGTAATATCTTACCCGTTGGATAAATGTGAGGACAAGGTGTTGATGTTACTCACCAGCATCTTTGTTTCTATGAAGGTGCGCAGACGCGCGGCTGCGCTTATGGGATAAGGGACCCCGCGCCCCTATGTTACTTACCCTCTGTGTTGGGGACACAGATGCTTTGCTACCAGGAGGGCTTGTTACACATGTTCTGCTGCATGTTATTATATTGCATTACATGTATTACAGACCCCTCTAGCACAGGGGCTTCCATAGAAAATATGTCTCTCTGACTGTCTTAGTGTTGACTGGTCCTGCATGGGTTTAAAAGGAGCGAATTGCCTCTCTTCTTCTTGTCCATCTCCAAACAGGGACCTTTTGGTGTTTACTGCACAATGCAGAAATACCAACAGGCAATGACGTGTGGTCTTCGTCCCTACTTCCCTTAATCTCCGGTGAAAGGGACCAGGAACCCAAAGCACAATGAGTCCTGCCCACTCGCCAATAAATGCACCACTACACAATTACTGAACGCACCTGGAGACTTTAGCTATGTCAGATATGCCTCCCGCGAGGTCAGACAGCGCCACCGCCACCTCTCCCCGGAGCAGGCGCCGCCCTCTTCACTTGCTACTTAGCCTCACCAGGCAAGAACTGACCACGCCAACAATGCGGGACCTCTTCCCCTGCTGCTGCCTTCGTGGACTCCACTACAACCCAGGCATGTGTACTAGCGACAGCTTCCCCCTTGACAACCACATGACCTGTCCAAATTTTTTAGCTGCCCATTTCTTCCCTCTTTTACCTTCACTTGTCTGGTGCAACACTCCAACAGCCCTGTGAGCCTAAGCTCAACCTAGCCGCCCTCTACTAGATGAAGCTGCGAGACAACGATAACTCACAATCCTCTCTGGATCTTCTCTAGCTCGGCTGGTAAATGTCACCCACCACCACCTCTGGTGATGCACGTATAGCGAATTAACAAACTATCAAAACATTTTCCCGCGTCAGCTTGGACCATGAGAGGCCAGGCAGCGCCACCACAGTCTCTCCACCCAGAGCAAACTAGGCACTGCCCTGGCATAACTGACCTTTGCCACAAGGCGGCCCAACCCCCCACGCTCTATTTAAGTCGCTACATACACCCCCAGGCAGCTACTTCACCAGCACACCCCCTTTAACCCACATATGACCCTTTCAGGTCCAATTGGATATTTTTTCAGGCTAATGGAACCCAGCTTTACCTCAACTGTTTGGGTGCAACAGAACGGGGCTA
>CM071576.1:43521832-43541274 GCA_036426205.1 Ascaphus truei | reverse complement strand
CATCTGGTGATGCACGTAAGCGAATTAAACAACTATCAAAAACATTTCCCGCGTCAGTTGGGACCACTGACGGCCAGGCAGCGCCACCACAGTCTCTCCACCCAGAGCAAACTAGGCACTGCCCTGGCAATACTGACCTTTCAGCAAGGCAGGGCCCAACCCCCCACAGCTCTATTCTGAAGTCGCTACACCCCTACACCCAGGCGTAGCTACTTGCACCAGCACACCCCCTTTAACCCACATATGACCCTTCAGTCCCAATTGATATTTTTTCAGGCTAATGGAACCCAGCCTTTACCTCAACATGTTTGGTGCAACATTGCCCCCCAGCCCCGTGACCAACAAGGTCAACCTATCTGCCTTTCTAGCTACTGTAGCCACCGCTTCCCTGAAGCCTGTCAGCAGATATGCCTCAAAATCCCCCTCATTTGATCTTATTCTCCACCTAGGCTGGTGAATGCCACCTAGTTGGCCGCAACGTGGGAGCAGGCCAAGGCCTGGACCCTACAGCCACTCCAGACTAAGAACCTTTGTGGCAGGGCACTGACTGACTTTAGACCCCTGCACAGGATTTAAATTACCTTCCTGTGGCACCTCAGAGCCGAACCCTGTTGGTCATGGACCCTTTAATCTAAGGGACTCCAGTCATGTCTTCCTACAATGAGCCCCCTCCTATCTACGCACAGTAACACAAACCCCGCTTAATAGGACAGAGAGAAAATCCCAAAACGAGTTGGGTTCCTGCTGGGGACATTTTACTCACACACGTGTAATATGTGAGAAGCTGACTGGCGTAATAATCTTACACTGTTAGGATAAATGTGAGGAGCAAGGTGTTGATGTTACTCACTCAGCATCTTTGTTTCTATGAAGGTGCGCAGACGCGCGGCTGCGCTTATGGGATAAGGGACCCGCGCGCCCCTATGGTACTTACCCTCTGTGTTGGGGACACAGATCTTTGCTACCAGAGGGGCTTGTTACACATGTTCTGCATGTTATTATATTGCATTACAATGTATTACAGACCCCTCTAGCACAGGGGCTTCCATAGAAAATATGGTCTCTCTGACTGTCCTAGTGTTGACTGGATCCTGCAGCTGGTTTAAAAGGAGGCGAAATTGCCTCTCCTCTTATTGGTCCATCTCCTAAACAGGGACCTTTTGGGTGTTACTGCACAGATGCAGAAATACCAACAGGCAGATGACGTGTGGTCTTCGTCCCTATCTTCCTCTTAATCTCCGGTGAGAAAGGGCCCCAGGAACCCAAAGCACAATGAGTCCTGCCCACTCGCCAATAAATGCCACCACTACACAAATACTGAACGCACCATGAGAGACTTTAGCTATGTCAGATAGGCCCACCGAGGGTCAGACAGCGCCACCGCCACCTCTCCCCAGAGCAGGCGACACCCCTTCACTTGCTACTTAGTCTTACCCAGGCAAGAACTTACCACGGCCTGCAAATGGGGGACCACTTCCCCTGCTCCAGCGTTGCTGGACTCGTCTACAACCCCAGGCATTTGTACTAGCGACAGCTTACCCCCTTGACAACCACATGACCTGTCCAAATTTTTATAGCTGCCCAATTTCTTCTTCCTCTTTTACCTTCACCTGTCTGGTGCAACACTGCCAACTAGCCCTGTGAGCCATAAGCTCAACCTAGCCGCCCTTCTAGCTAGATGAAGCCTGTGAGCAACGATACCTCACTATCCTCTCTGGATCTTCTCTAGCTCGGCTGGTAAATGTCACCCCAACCATCTGGTGATGCACGTATAAGCGAATTAAAACAACTATCAAAAACTTTTCCCGCGTCAGCTGGTACCACTGAGAGGCCAGGCAGCGCCACCACAGTCTCTCCACCCAGAGCAAGCTAGGCACGGCCCTGGCAATAACTGACCTTTGCCAGCAAGGCAAGGCCCCCCCCCCAACAGCTCCATGCTGGAGGCCACTACACCCCCCACTGCTCCATAATGGAGGCCGCTACACCCCCAGGCACCTACTTTGAGACCCATATACACCCTCCAATTTCCATATCTGTCCAACTTTATCCTTCCACTGTCTGAGATTAACTCAGCCTTTCTTTCAACTTGTCTGCTGCAACACGTCCAACCAGCTCAGTGACCCCCAAACTCATCTTAATCTTACCGGAATGTACAATTCCCCCTCCCATTGGCTGAGACTGAACTCGGCCATTAACTCAAGTTGACTGGCTCAACTGCCACCAGCTGTATGAGCCCCGAGGCTCCTCCTGTTCATCCTTCATGCTACACACTGCCAACACCTCCCTGTAGTTTGACAGCAAAATAGTATCTCACCCCTAAAATCCACCAATACAGCATGATCCCCGATATAGGGGTGATTTCCTGCCCCCAATTTCACCATATGGACATACGGAGAGCCCTGCCAAATGAATGGGATCTCAGCCCACCTCAAACCCAAAGGGGGTATAAGTGGGTCTCTCTTCCTCCCATTCCATCTCTGATCCAAATCCCGGAAGGGTATAAGTGGGGTCTCCCCCCGAGTCCATACGACTGGGGGTATAAGTAGGAGTCTCTCCCTCACATCCCAGCGGGAGCACAAGTGAGGGAGAAACCCCACCTATACCCCACTGGGATGGGAAAATAATCAATATTAAAAGACACAGAGGCCAAGGCCCTCCACTTACCACCCAGCCATTCGTGTCACAGCATTAGCGCTTCCCAGGTGAACAGGTGGGTCCCCAAACTTCCACCGGAGCTACCCAAGGCCATACCCCCTCAGTCCGGCAGCATTGCATGGCGCATGCGCTGTTCCGGCACTGTAAGGAATCCACTCCTGGCTTTTACTATAGCCTTGCAGACATCTGCAGTTGCAAGCTTCCTCTGGCAATCAATGGCACATGTGCTGTCTCTCATTGCAGCTTCTGCTCTGTGCCCTACTTGGAGGAATGCTCACACACCCTCCTCCTGTGATTGGATTCCGCCCTTTATACCCTGGGCGTTGGCACTGAAACAGTGCCAGCATAATTCCTACCCTGGACGTTACAGTCTCTGCCACAAGCCGTTCTGGCTTGTATCCTGGTGTACTAACTTCTCTAGTTTGTTCTAGTTCCTGAGGGCCGCCTGCTAGTCCATGCGGGGGCCCGTTCCTGACTTCTGTGCTGAAGCGTTGGTTTCCCGACGCTGCCCTGCGGTGTACTTCGGACAGCCTGGTCTCCTTCTGCTGAGACCGGGTCATGGGCCGAGGCCGCTCCCTCACGAAGAGGCCACTCCCGCGCACGCTCCTAAGCTGAAGCGGGGAACTCCTGACTACCTGTTGCCGAACTCCTACTTGAATAACGACGATGCTGCCTTCTCCAATCTTACCCTGCTACGTACGACTACGAACTGCGCACTCGGATCAGTCTGCGCGGACTAAGGTCGGTGATTATATAACCCCACCTCAGCCCCACGGTCCGGTCCCGGTTTGTGGCGAGCACAATCGTAACAGTATGCTCGGCCCCACAAAACTGGACCGCGCCGTGGTGGGGGTTGGTAAATTTTTTACTGTACCTATGTCCCAGGCTGCGACCAGTCCCTGTTTGGAAGACCATACCTGTTTGAGAGACTGCCTCCGCCTGAGAGTGAGTTCTGATATAAAGGTTTAACCCCTCTGGAAATACTGATTCGTAAAGAACTCCTTACTAGATCTCAGCAATTTAAAGAGGAAAGAAAGACTCAACAGGCCCTGTCCTCCCAGATGCACCTTGCTATTTCCACCCCAGATCGAAAGACTCTAGATTAGATTCTAGATGCCGCCCGTGTGTTATACCAAGATTTTGACCTAATCTTAAGTGAGCGGGACCCTCTTCTCACTGCCTACGCACTTTCTAATCACAATTTCTATGCTGCCAGTCCTGTTACTAAACCTGTGGGGTTACCACCCTCTCCTAAGAAAGGCCAAACCATCTCCCTGTCACTCCCCGCTAAGGAAGAAGCTGCCACCGTCCCTAGTCCTGAGTTAACCTCCCTGGGTTCTGTCCTCGAGGTTATTCCTGTCTTAACCCCTGCTAGTCAGGTCTATGAGTCCCCCACTGTAAATCCCTGCATCCCCCAGGTCAGTGTGTCTTCCCTAGCACCAGAAAATGAATCCTGTTTGCCCTCTCGTTCTAAACCAGAATTTCTAAGCTCTGTTCCCGAGGTTATTTCTGTTTTAACCCCTGCTAGTCTGCTATTTGAGGTCCCCATTGTTAACCCTTGTATCCCGCAGACTAAGCTGAGGTCTCTAGGGCAAGAAGCTGAAAACCCTACAGTATGTCCCCACTCTCGGAGACTAGCGTATCTTCTCCTGATTCTCAGGTACAGCCTAACTTAACCCTTGAGGTTTTTCCTATGTTAACCCCTGCAGGTCAGCCCTGTGAACCTCCCTTGGTAAATCCCTGTAGTCCGCCAGTCAAGGGCACCTCCTTAGTTTCAGAGGATGAACCCCTTATGTCCCCTGACTCAGCTAAAATTCTCGGGGCTATGCCCCCTGAACTTTCGGCAATAATACTGGCTCCAGTTAAAAGTATTCTGGAACCGTTTGTTTCCCTAAGCCTGTTAGCAGAATCCCCACTCCTAGGTATGTCGCTTACCCAGTCTGTCACTCAGAGAGCTGAAATCCCTGCTTCTGAGCATAGACCCCTTTCCGTGGAATCTGTAGTCGTTTCTGATGTCCCAGACACTTTTTCCCAAATACCCACTTCAGAGACCAGCACAGTTGTGGTTGCCCCCCTTGTACTGTCTGTGTTCTCCTCTTCTCAAATCCTAGGGTTAAAAGCGAACAGTACATATTATGCCCCTTTCCAAGTGACCCCTTCTGAGATCAGCGTATCTGCTGTGACTCCCTTAGTACAATTACAGTTAGGGCCCTCCTTTTTAAAGGATCAGGTTTTCAAATTTCAAACTCCCTTTTCCCCTGATTTTGTGAACCTGCTGTCCCTTCTCACTGTAGTTAAAGGTTATCCAGCAGCCGCTGAGTTAAGCTCTGCCGCTGCTAAAACTTCTGTTGTAGAAGCAACCTTCCCTAATTCACTTCCTGTCCTTGACTCTAAGTCTGTCACCTTTGGACTGGTGACAGCTATTAGCGTCTCTTCTACGGTCCCTCAGGCTAACACTTCAGAGATCAGATTATCTGCCACTGATCCCTTACTACGCTCTGAGTCTCCCCTTATGGATTCTAGGGTCTCCCCAGCACTCCCTGTGTTAACCCTTGGCTTCTCTCTGACTCCTGAGGTAGAGCCTGACTGCCTGCTCTCCACCTCTGTGGTAGTCTGTGAGATGCCTATCACCTTTACTAAGATTCCTGTTTTGCAAGGTATTTCTCCTATTAAGTCTGTGATACCTGCAATTCCTTTAATTGGTTCTAAGACCCCTGTCACTGAGTCTCCTATGGAGTCTGATGCTCTCACTAGGGATTCTCAGGGACCCAATTCAGAAACAAGCACAATGTTCTCTGATCTTATTACAACAGCTAGTTCAGTTCCTGCTGGTTTTCAATCACCCACTTCAGTGACAAGCAAGATGTCCCTTGTTTCTATTGGAAAGTCTACCCCAGTTTCTTTCATGGATCATGCCACAGCCTCCGGGATGATTAAAGATGACTTTAAGTCTGGGATACCCACTCCTTTAATAATACTGTTTCACGCTGATTCGCCCACAGTATTCGGGGTATCCACTTCTGACTGTATGTCTACTACCACGAACTCAGGGGTATCGCATTTGGAACTTTCAGTAATACCCGCTGTGTATCTTTATTCAAAAGACCCCGTCTTTAAAATGGAATTATATTTCCCTGTGTCTCCCACAATACTTGGGGTACTTACTATTGACTGTCCTGTTACAAAACTTGGGTTACCTCTCAGGAAGGTGCCTGGAGCTACCGATGTTAAGAACCCTATGTTTAAAACAGTAATATCTCGCATTTCTTCTCCCACAGTATCAGGCGAGACCTGGGTACCTGGGACCTCCACTCCTAAGCCAAGCTCTAGTTCTCTGTTTTCCTTCTCTGTGTTGGAGGTACCCAGTGTTAACCCCAAGACTTCTATTCCTAAGCTGGTTGCACCGCTTACTTGGATTCCTGCTTTCTCGGATAAGATCTGTTTTCTCACCTTTCAAACAGAGTCTTTACTTGCAGGTTTCTGTGCGGTGTCTGAAGTGTCCTTTCTGGATTGCATGTCTTCATTCTCTAGGACGAAGATACTCATACTGGACCTGTTTGCTTTGCCTGAGGCGTCCATCCCTGTTCTAGATATGGGTTTGGACGTGCTATCCCCTACTGTCTCCATGATGCTTACTATGCCCTTCGCCAAGGCCATAACTTCGGATTTGATTCCCCCGAAATTTCAGAGGCCAAAGGAGGCAGATCCTGCAACTGCATGTACCACAACCAACAATTACGTAAACACTACTACCAGCTCTCTCGAATTGCTTGGGATTACAAGCCTGGTTCGTATCAAGACTACTGCTCCAATATCTTGCAGTGAACCCGCCCGCCCAATACCCTCGCTAACCACCGCCCTGAATTCCTTGGGAGCTACAGACTCTCGCAACTTCTTACATGCTGATTCCACCAAAGCCATTGTCTGCACCGAATTCCCCAATGTCATTTTTGTCCGACAATCAGTGTCCTGTGTTCCGTATTCTTGGACTATTACTATGCACCGGACACCTGGCTGCTGCCCTTCTGATGTCCCTATTCCGGAGTTCCCTGGTCCCATTGCCCGTGTACCAAAAACCGCAGTGCCACCACTGTTCTTTAAGGCACTCGCCAATGTACACCTGGATTTTGGACCTAAATCTCGCCTGAGACACTTCAGGAACAACTCAATGTCTCCCAGACCTATGAATGGTCCTGCCCACCCAGGCTTCTCACCCAGTGGTGGGAGCACTGTAAGGAATCCCAACACACCGTGGGCTTTCAACACCACCTCTCGCCTAAGGAGGTTTAGAAACAACTCCATGTCCCCCAAATCTGTGATGGACCTTGTTCGTCCGGAGGTCTCACCTAAATGGGGGGGTACTGTAAGGAATCCACTCCTGGCTTTTACTATAGCCTTGCAGACATCTGCAGTTGCAAGCTTCCTCTGGCAATCAATGGCACATGTGCTGTCTCTCATTGCAGCTTCTGCTCTGTGCCCTATCATTGGAGGAATGCTCACACACCCTCCTCCTGTGATTGGATCTCCGCCCTTTATACCCTGGGCGCTGGCACTGAAACAGTGCCGAGCATAATTCCTACCCTGGACGTTACAGTCTCTGCCACAAGCCATTCTGGCTTGTATCCTGGTGTATTAACTTCTCTAGTTCTTGTTCCTAGTTCCTGAGGCCGCCTGCTAGTTCCATGCGGGGGCCCGTTCCTGAGTTCTCTGCTGAAGCGTTGTTTCCTGAGGCCGCTTGCTAGTTCCATGCGGGGGCCCGTTCCTGACTTCTCTGCTGAAGCGTTGTTTTCTGAGGCCGCCTGCTAGTCCCATGCGGGGGCCCGTTCCTGACTTCTGTGCTGAAGCGTTGTTTTCTGAGGCCGCCTGCTAGTCCCATGCGGGGGCCCGTACCTGACTTCTGTGCTGAAGCGTTGGTTTCCCGACGCTGCCCTGCGGTGTACTTCGGCCAGCCTGCTGTCCCCTCCTGCTGAGACCGGCGTCATGGGCCGAGGCCGCTCCTCACGAAGAGGCCACTCCCGCGCTCAGGCTCCTAAGCTGAAGCGGGGAACTCCTGACTACCTGTTGCCGAACTCCTGCTTGAATAACGACGATGCTGCCTTCTCCAATCCTGACCCTGCTACGTACGACTACGAACTGCGCACTCCGGATCAGTCTGCGCGGACTAAGGTCGGTGATTATATAACCCCACCTCAGCCCCACGGTCCGGTCCCGGTTTGTGGCGAGCACAATCGTAACAGTATGCTCGGCCCCACAAAACCGGACTGCGCCGTGGCGGGGGTTAGTAAATTTTTTACTGTACCTATGTCCCAGGCTGCGGACCAGTCCCTGTTCACAAGGAGGAGTTGTGTGAGCATTCCCCACTTTGGATCTCCGCCCTTTATACCCTGGGCGTTGGCACTGAAACAGTGCGAGCATAATTCCTACCCTGGACGTTACAGTCTCTGCCACAAGCCGTTCTGGCTTGTATCCTGGTGTACTAACTTCTCTAGTTCTTATCCCTAGTTTCTAGTTCCTGAGGCCGCCTGCTAGTTCCATGCGGGGGCCCGTTCCTGAGTTCTCTGCTGAAGCGTTGTTTCCTGAGGCCGCCTGCTAGTTCCATGCGGGGGCCCGTTCCTGACTTCTCTGCTGAAGCGTTGTTTCCTGAGGCCGCCTGCTAGTTCCATGCGGGGGCCCGTTCCTGACTTCTCTGCTGAAGCGTTGTGATAAATAAATGTGAGGAGCAAGGTGTTGATGTTACTCACTCAGCATCTTTGTTTCTATGAAGGTGCGCAGACGCGCGGCTGCGCTTATGGGATAAGGGACCCGCGCGCCCCTATGTCACTTACCCTCTGTGTTGGGGACACAGATGCTTTGCTACCAGAGGGGCTTGTTATACATGTTCTGCATGTTATTATATTGCATTACAATGTATTACAGACCCCTCTAGCACAGGGGCTTCCATAGAAAATATGGTCTCTCTGACGGTCTTAGTGTTGACTGGATCCTGCAGCTGGGTTAAAAGGAGACGACATTACCTCTCCTTTTATTGATCCATCTCCTGATGGAAGTAAACACGGATCTTTTTTTTTTCTTACTGGACAGATGCAGCAGTACCAACGGGCAGGTGTCTCCTGGTCTTCGTCCCAATCCCCCTCTGTGCCCTGTGCCGGCTGTGTTTTATACCCATGGAAATAATCCTCCGGAACACATGGCAGTGGTACCGCCTCATCCTCCGGATCCTGGTCCAATGCCTAAAAATTCCAAAAGAGAACATAGACATCTTGTTAGAACTGGATCTAAGCTGCCCCCAATCACACAGCACCAACACCATGGGAGTTTGGGCTCTGTATCCCTGTATGTCTCTTGCTACAGGTCACTGTATACCAGGTACATTATCAAACTTTTTCAGTCATTTAACCACATCCATTTGCGGAGGTAAAAATCCCTTTCCTTTTCCCTTTACATTGTTATAAAAGCTTCTTTGCAGAATCATTTTGTGTGTAATTTACTTGGAGCGTTATGATAATACAGTCCTTTGGTGTGAGCAGGGTGAGAGTGAGAGCAGGAGGGGGGGGAGAGGTTAGAGCAGATGGCGGGGGTGTGCAGGAAGGGGGAGTGAGAGCAGGAGGGTGGGGGGGTGGAGGGCTGAGAGCAGCAGGAGGGGGGAGGGGTGAGAGCAGAAGGGCGGAGAGGTTAGAGCAGATGGTGGGGGTGAGCAGGAAGGGGAGTGAGAGCAGGAGGGAGGAGTGAGAGCAGGAGGGTGGTAAGAGGGAGTGCACACTCAGTTGTACAGTGCGATTTAATAAAAAGACCCTTTTTATTTTTTTATATATATATACACACACACACACACACAGATATATATGCAGAGGGAGAGAGGGAAAGAGAAAAAAGAGGGAGCTGGAGAGTGAAAAAAGAGGGAGAGAGAAAAAAGAGGAAGAGAGAGAAGAAGAAGAAGGTGCAAAGCTGACCTCTTCACTCAGGCTTGAATCGGTCACAAAGTAAAAAGAGGCCTCAACCTCTTCAGCAACCTTGTTGCCAGTGTCTTCAGTGGCCACGTCCACAATGTTGTCCCCGTTGTCCACCTCCTTCTTAATCCATACATCCCATCATCGCTGTCCACGTACTCCGGTATCCAGTCTTCATCATCCTCTGTGACCACATCCTCCCGGTGCAAGCTGAGCTCTTCACCCAGGCTTGAATCGGTCACATAGTAAAAAGAGGCCTCATCTTCCACGTCCTCAGTGAAGTCCCTCTCCTTCGTAGCCTCAATGATCTTGTTATGGACGTCCTCCACATTGACGTCTCCCATGTTTCTGTCTTCCTCTTCCACATCCACTTCCAGGTCTAATCTTCCTTTATTCTCAGGCGTCATTCCCAAGACCTGCAGGAGTAAAGCAGAAATTAAAGAATAATCTGTGTGGGTCTATTAGTCCATAAAAATACTTTCCTCCCGCATATCTCCTGAGTCTCACTACCCTCTCACTCCAATATCCCTCTCACTCCACCCTTTAGTACCTTCATCTCACACAGCCGTCCTACATATCTCCTGAGTCTCACTCACCCTCTCACTCCAATATCACTCTCACTCACCCCTCTAGTACCTTCATCTCACACAGCCATCCTACATATCTCCTGAGTCTCACTCACCCTCTCACTCCAATATCTCTCTCACTCAACCCTCTACCGAAGCCTGGTAAATGAGAGTGAGATCAGGAGGGTGGGGGGTGGAGGGCTGAGAGAAGCAGGAGGGGGCAGGGGTGAGCAGAAGGGGGGGAGAGGTTAGAGCAGATGGCGAGGGTGAGCAGGAAGGGGGAGTGAGAGCAGGAGGGGTGGTAAGAGAGGGAGTGCACACTCAGTTGTACAGTGCGATTTAATAAAAAGACCCTTTTTATTTTTTTATATATATACACACACAGATATATATGCAGAGGGAGAGAGGGAGAGAGAAAACAGGGAGCTGGAGAGTGAAAAAAGAGGGAGAGAGAAAAAAGAGGAAGAGAGAGAAGAAGAAGAAGGTGCAAGCTGACCTCTTCACCCAGGCTTGAATCGGTCACATAGTAAAAAGAGGCCTCAACCTCTTCAGCAACCTTGTTGCCAGTGTGTGTGTGTGTGTCACTGTGTGTGTGTGTGTCACTGTGTGTGTGTGTGTCACTCTGTGTGTGTGTGTGTCACACTCTGTGTGTGTGTCATACTGTGTGTGTGTATGTGTCACTCTGTGTGTGTGTGTCACTGCGACATTGCGCGCACCGCGAACAAATGGCCATACCTCTATGAGGCAGCTATAGAGCGTGCGATCGCATGCACGTTTCTCTAACTGCTTCCTAGGGAGGATTTTGTCCGGTGGTCTGTGTTTTCATGTCCCCAGGAATCGGTACGATTTTCGGGGTAGCCAGTAACTCTGGTCCCCTTCTACCCAAACACACCCTGACAAGATTTTTACCGTAAACCCCCCTGAAACTCACGCCCTGCAAATCTCCACTGGTTGGCCCTCCTGGAACAGTAAAACACACAGAAATCTTTTATTACAATACAGTTCACATGCCATAACTGGGTTGACAAGCTGACACTTCAAACTCTCCAATTTGGCTCAGGGGCACCCAGCTGGGCATAATACCTTAATTATTGGCCTGGGTACCCCCTCACCGTCACAGTGCTAATAAGTAAAGGATTCACTTTCACTGATTTTTCTAAGTTTATCTTGTAATTCCAACATTTTCAAGAATGCCAAGATCGTATCTATTAATGAAGGAAAAGCTGCTCAGGGTTTGATATAAGGAACAGCATACAGTACCTATCTTCAAATGCAGGGTCTTTTAGTTCCTTTCTCCCATGTTTTAGAAGTTGGTCTAACGAAGGGTAACCAGACGTCCAGGGTAAGGAGAGAGAAGAGAGAAGAGAGAAGAGAGAAGAGAGAAGAGAGAAGAGAGAAGAGAGAAGAGAGAAGAGAGAAGAGAGAAGGAGATATCATTATAATCTGTGCCCCATGTAACTCTCCCGCAACTCCTCCTACAATACTGACTCTCTCCAATTCACAAGCTGGCACACATGGCGCTAAACTTGACACAATGCCTTTGATACTTTGACGCAAACAGATGCAAGATGAAATTCACACAGTTTGTGTCAAATGTGCTCAAAATTTGCCTTGATATATTGCCACCGACAGCTTGTCCGTGCGCTCACCCCCAGTTGTGCCTGTGCTACACCCCCCCATTGTCCCTGCCCTCTGGCCCCCCAGTTGTCCCGGCGCTCCCCCCAACTTGTCCCGGCGCTCCCCCCCCACTTGTCCTAGCGCTGCCCCCACCCCCCACTTGTCCCAGCGCTTCCCCCCCCCCCCCCTTTTCCAGGCGCCCCCCCCCAGTTGGCACCTGTGGTTGTCCGTATAATATTCTACTTTTTTGTTCTTGTAGATATCATTTTGTTGAAGGAAAACACAAGTTTCTGAAACAATGGGTTTCACCAAAAGTTTTATATTTGCATTTTGACAATGATTAATCTGTTTATAATTTACTGCTAATTATGTACATTACATTATGCACAACACACACACACACACACAGATCCTGAGACCCTTTGTGTACAATAATCTACTGAGACGGCATGGGACAAGGCCGGGATTAGACAATGCAGAGAGAGACGTGTCTTTTGGATAACAATACTTTATATATGTGAAAAATACAGAAATCCCATACGGAGGCCCTCAGAGTCATAGGAGCACACACAATACCTATGACAAACGTATAGAAAGGATAAAAGAAAAATCTTTCAAGTAAACCTTCCACTGCGCCTCAAGAAGAAACCGTTTGACCCGTGTGTTCTGCCCTTGCTCATGTATGAATGTGAAACTTAGACCTTAAATGTGAAGATAACTCAGAAGCTTTACAAAACTAAAAGAAGTATGGAGAGATGCATGCTGGTGTATTACTTGATGAGAAAAGAAATCGAATGAATGGGTTTGAAAGTCGGTGACATCATCACAAGGCTGAAGAAATTACCATGATTGGACAAAGATGACACTCAACTGGATTCCAAGGGATATCAAACAGCCAAGCAGATGGTCAAAAGTAAGATAGCCAATGCGGAGAAGAGAGGCTTGTCATTGCAGTACCTGGAAGATCATTGGGAAATCCAGCAGTTGATTGACAAGGGATGCAGATAATGATTATACATATATACCTGTACTGTGTGTGTGTGTGTGTGTGTGTGTGTGTGTATGTATATATATATATATATATAAATAACTTATACAAATACAAACTGTAGACGTAAAATTACCTCAAAATTACTTAAAACAATCATTGGAACACAATAGTACTATATTACTGTATTATATTGGGTATGTCTACTAAACATAAAATTGTAAATGATATTGTATGCGTTTCTCTGTAGAGAGCCATCAGAATTTTGAAATGAATAAACCTCCCTGAAAATCTTTCTTCAGTGTATTTTATTTATTTATAAAAATGTTTTACTAGGAAGTAATATATTGAGAGTTACCTCTCGTTTTTACGTTTGTCCTGGGCATAGGAGTTAAAGTGACAAATAATACATGGTTACAATACATAGTTACATTAAATGAACAGGGTTATACATTATATATAAAGACATTGCATGGATACATTTAAAGGCAATATTTGTTATAGGCGTACACTATGGGCCTTATTCAGAGAACATTCATAAAAAAATTCGCCAGGGATTTTAAAATGAATGTTTTTTGGGCGTTGCTATCACGGTATTCTGAAAGGCTCGAATACCTGTGATAGCAGAATGCCCAAACCTGGCGAGTTGCTGCCAGCGAGAGCCTCGAGCCTCTGAAAAGGCAAAAACCAGCGATTCATTTCTGCTGCAGAGAGAGCGGCTCTGAGAGAGCCGCCTCTCCCAGCGGAAATGTCGCCCGAAATGTATTAATTTAAATATCCATTTCTTTAATAGTGTAGAGGTGCAGGGGGTCTCCGGAGCTGAACCACGTTGGTTTTGTGTCCGGGGACCCCCTGCTTCCCGAGATACAGGCCCCATTATGGGGTGCCGGTATCCCTCTGCATTGAATGTCCCGCGTCACGTGACCGGGACATTTCCTTGGCATAGTTGATTACCTGCACCCCATAAAAGAGGCCTGTATCTCGGGAAGCAGGGTGTCCCCGGACACAAACCTACGTGGTTCACTCCGGAGACCCCCCTGCACTCTACACTATATAAAGAAATGGATTATTTAAATTACTATTTAAAAACACATCACACACGACCCCCACCCCCCCTCCCCCTGCAAATCCATACGTACAGTAATGGGCAAAGTAACTATTATCCAGATATGGATATATATTATTTGCCTCATTATTAAACACTGCAGTCGCTACATAAATAAAATAAATACATAGCAGTTATAACCTTACCACCACACAGTCCCTCTGTCCTACCGTTGCCAGAAAGAATTCTTAAAAAAAATACATTCTAATGGTCCTAACCCCTTACACCTACGCACCCTGACCCGTTAGGCCTTAAGCACTCCACCCCCCATAAATGACTAACCCATCCTATACCCATTGGTTGTATAGTGTACATCATACCATATAAATAATTGGGCAATTCATACGCCGCTATATGCACTCAATGGGCACCCTAACTAAATACATAATACACGACACACAGTAATAAACCTAACTATACTCCCACAAAACACACTTCACTAAATAAAATCAGCAGTAGCCACTAAATCCAATCAATGAAGCAATTACAACATCAACAATGAATAATTAAACCATTACCCAATCAACCGATTAATCCTTAAAGCAACTCAAATGAAATAGTACCACTAACCAATGTAAACAATGAATTAATCCTACATTAATTAATGTAACCATTAGAAGACAAATAAATACATTAAAACTATCTCTGAAGTATCCTAAAACACATTAGCTAACAATGAACTTTAAGTAACAAGCGAACCCCAATCGCAACCTTTTAGACATTAACCATAACAAACATCACATCCACATCAATAACAACGAGAAATGCCCCCAAATATTGCCATATAATGTATTACTCTGACCCCAAAGAGGTCGCATATTAATATATTATCAGTCAATGTGCCTCCCCCAAAAATCAAAACCACCAAAACACAACCCAAAAAATAGACCTGTAAAAAGAGACATTTACAAACTAGAATATTTACTTACCATTAGAACGGTGGCCCTCGCCCTCCGACTCCGGGTAACAGAAGCTCACTTACCTTGAAGGCCTCCAACGCATCCGATCCCATCATCCCTCAGGATCCGGTCAGTCCACCAAACTTCTTTTTTTCTTTCTTACTCATCCGTCTACTATCTCATCTGTAACCATTTCTTGTTATTCTTTATTTCTTATTCTTCATCTGTAATCCATAAAACCCCATTTTAAATCCCGCCGATGCTGTCTCGTCGCTTCTTGGGCCAAAATGAGGCTCACGGCCTTAAATATGGCTTGTGACGTCACATTGTCCCTCACGAATGGTTATACAGCCACGCTGATTGGCTGAAAACCTATGTGCACGGATCTTGATTTTTTTCCTGACGTCATGCTTAAAGGTAAATGAGCCAGCCCATCATATGGCTGTGCTGCATTTAACCTTTAACCAGGACGTCAGTAAATCCAAGATGGCCGCTGTGTCACAAGGTGATTTCAGCCATCAGCGTGGTGATAAACATTGTGAGGGTAAATGTGACGTCACAAGCCATATTTAAGGCCGTGACGCCTCATTTGAGCCCAAGAAGCTGACGAGACAGCATCGGCTGGGATTTAACATGGGGTTTTATGGATTGACAGATGAAGAAAGAAGATAAAGAATAACAAGAAATGGTTACAGATGAAGATAGAAGACGGTGAGTAAAGAAAGAAAAAAGAAGTTTCGGTACCTGAGCCGGATCCTGATGGATGATGGCATCGGATGCTGTTGGAGGCCTTCAAGGTACGTGAGCTTCCTGTTACCCCGGGAGTCGGAGGGCCACCGCTTCTAATGGTAAGTAATATATTCTATGTTTGTAAATGTCTCTTTTTACAGGTCTATTTTTTGGGTGTGTTTTTTGATTTTTTGGGGGAGGCACATTGACTGATAATATATTAATCTGTACCTCTTTCGGGTACAGATTAATACATTATTATGGCAATATTTGGGGGGCATTTCTCGCTTGTTATTGATGTGGATGTGATTGTTTGTTTATGGTTAATGTATTAAAAGGTTTGCGATTGGTGTTCGCTTGTACTTAAAGTTATATTATGTTAGCTAATGTGTTTTATGGATACTTCAGAGATAGTTTTAATGTATTTATTTGTCTTTTAATGGTTACATTAATTAATGTAGGATTAATTCATTGTTTACATTGGTTAGTGTTACTATTCATTTTGAGTTGCTTTAGGGATTAATTGGTTTGATTGGGTAATGGTTTAATTAATTCATTGTTGATGTTGTAATTGCTTCTATTGATTGGATTAGCTGGCTACTGATTTTATTTAGTGAAGTGTGTTTTTTGGGAGTATAGTTAGGTTTTATTACTGTGTGTCTTGTGTATTACTGTATTTTTATTAGGGTGCCCATTGAGTGCTATAGAGGCTTATCATGCCCATATTATTATTATATGGGTATGATGTACCACTATACTACTCAATGGGTATAGGGTGGGTATAGTCAGTCTGGGGTGGGTGCTTAGGCCTCACGGGTGAGTGAAGGGGGTATTAGCCCTAAGGATGGGTGTTTAGACCTTGCTAGGGGGTAGCGGTTGGGTTAACCCCTTTATTACCTTAGCGGTATTAACCGCTAAGGTAATGAAGGGGTTAACTCCCCCCGCAACCCCCCCGCAATGCCTAAACAGCCACTAAGGGCCAAATTCCCCCTTCACCCACCCTCGATAGCCACTGTATTGTATTGTACTGTATGTTTATTACAGTAAGCCTGGCACGGGTGTTTAACCCCTTCATTGCCTTAGCGGTTAGCCGCTAAGGTAATGAAGTTGCTGTACATTCATGTTTCCTGCCTCGGATGCATGCCGGGGGGGGTCCGGAGCTGTTATTAATGGCTATCAGCTCCGGAGACCCCCGGCATCAATCCGAGGCAGGAAAGGGGCCTGATTTCTTCTACACTGGCGACACACTTTATTCGAGCTTGGCTAGTCCCACGAATTCGGGTATACCCGGGTGTATTGAGGTTTGTGACTGTTTTCTGCCCGAGTGCATTGAGTTATTTTCCAAGCAGGGATTGAAGCATTTTATTCCCGCTGGCTGCAATACTGCACAGTATATATATATAAACTGCATTACAATTCATGAATTTATGCCATCTGGTAGACACGCGAAGCATTGCAGCCTATTAAATCCTAATCATTATCATTTAACAGATCAGCCGCCCATCAGCCAGGCATGAACCCAGGCTGGGAAGGCAAATGCAACGGGGCTTGTCAGAGGTTAGGAGTGGCGCATTCCAGGTATCTGCCAGGTACATACCGGGTATTTGCTCGAATAAAGTGTGTCGGTGCAGTAAGTCCCGACACATCGCAGCTCATCGAGGCATTTCCCCACCAATTGTCCAACAATTTTGTGGGGAAGTGGATTTGGGGAGAAAATCGTTTTTTAAGCCTGCGATGGGCTGCAATGGGCCGCGACACCCGACTCGCGGGTCTCTGAATAGCGGGAGTTTATCAACCCTCCGAAAATGGTCGATAAGGGCCTGATCGCTGCTCAGTCAGCGAATTTCGGACGGAGATAAAATTTTGTTTCGATACAGGCCGTTATCGAGCACTTATCGAGGCTATCTGAATACCAGTAGCCATTTTGGTCGATAAGTTCTCGATAAGGGCCTTATCGAGGCTTTCTGAATAAGGCCC
This sequence comes from Ascaphus truei, assembly GCA_036426205.1. NCBI lineage: Eukaryota > Metazoa > Chordata > Amphibia > Anura > Ascaphidae > Ascaphus > Ascaphus truei. The sequence goes on along the minus strand of CM071576.1, from coordinate 43,523,791 downwards.
TATGTAACAGTTACAGACCAGATTAAAATGTGAAAAACTTTGAAAGAAATTGGACTGGAGGTGGCTTTAAGTCTCAGTAGATTGCTACAGTTGTGAGATGCACGGTAAGAGGAGGAGGAGCGGCCGGATACTTTGCTGAACCTTGGGACCGTGAACAGTCTATGTATGAAACGTTGTCCATTGTCCTTGTCATGTACTTTTTCTTACAGTAGCTACAGTACCTTCCTTACAGTTTATCAGTTACATTAATTAAGCTGGAGGATTTTGAAGCTGAAGAACCTTGTGTGGCCTTCACCTGACCCTCGTATTATACCACCAATGACTAATACTACACTTGATAATCAAGTGGACATATGATATAGGGAAAATGAGATGGCAGTTTTACATTAATTGCACTTCTTATGGGAAGAGATGTCTCTAAGCCCATTAGCCGATAAATGAAGGTGATTTCTATTACGTATAGTGTTACAGGTAATTTAGTAATCACCATGATTAACAGAAGTCTGTGGTTTCTTCAGGTTTAGTCTTGTATTAAGGCTCTTATGTGTCCAATTAGTTTGAAAAAGAAAAGGAACCGAGAACAGCTTGTCAGTGTCAAGCAAAATATCTTTATTATCACATTTATTCTTCTAAGAATTAGAGCAGCGGTGCCCACTTTGTTGGTATTTTTCTATGTACCTGAAGTGACGTTATTCCCTAGAGAAACTCGATATGCCGCCATAGAAAAGTGGGTGTCCATTAAGTAGGCCATTGAAACACGCCATTATTTTTTGTAAGGTCACTTTTTAGGCTTGTCACTCACCACATACAAATCGCAGGGTAACACCATGGAATCTGGACCTCCACCATGGAATCTGGACCTCCATCATGGAATCTGGACCTCCATCATGGAATCTGGACCTCCATCATGGAATTTGGACCTCCATCATGGTATCTGGACCTCCACCATGGAATCTGGACCTCCACCATGGAATCCGGATCTCCACCATGGAATCTGGACCTCCATCATGGAATCTGGACCTCCAACCCTTTTTTTTTGTATGTTTTTGAATCGAACCCATGATTAGAATTATTAATGGGGATTTCTTTCCCAGAAAGCTTGGAGGCTTGGGCTTCCACGGTAGGAACCGAGGGTCACCCACAAAGTCAGGGGGCATGTGATAGGGAAATATACCCTGAACCTTCTCAGTTTGCGGTCTCCAGTAGCTCCAGCGGCAGAGCTGATTTCTCAGTTCCAGGTGCCATGGATCCATTACGCAGGTTCCCTAACAATACAGTATATCAGGGCTTGAGATGGGAAAACCATTTGCCAAACTTCGAAACCACTGCGAATAAGGCATTTTTTTCCACAAGGCTGAACTTTTGTGCATTTGTCCAAAAAAAAAGTTTGGTTCGCCTAAGTTAAAGAAGCTCGTCCAGAACCTGAAATATGGGTTTTGCGGGACAGAGGGACGCGGAAGAGTCCTATATTACATGAGTACCAAGTTGATTATATGTCACTCCACGTACCTTTTATACGACACGGGGAAAGACACCGGTTTTCCCCAGAAAGGAGCATACCTGAGATATCTGGGATATATGCTAATTTAAATATACATTGTATAAATTAGCATATTTCCCAGGTGTGCTCTCTTATCAAATTGAACCCTTGTGATGAAAGGCGGAAATGCGTGCTTCCGTGCAATTCTTGAATAACAAAATGTTTGAACGAACTTCCGTGGGTTTGTGAAGAAATAGAAACGTTGGCGCGAAAATTCAGGGGCCAAACTTTGACACTTTCGTCCATCTTTAATCAGGACTGAGACATAGAACTCGGACAACCTGCATGACAAAGGTTTGACTGAACAGCCTGTTACACTGTGGGACTGAGTGTTACTCTGCAGGACAGCCTGTTACTCTATGGGACTGGTTAGTACTCTGTGGGACAGCCTGGTACTCTGCGGGACAGCCTGGTACTCT
>CM071576.1:43405830-43521751 GCA_036426205.1 Ascaphus truei | reverse complement strand
TACTCTGCGGGACAGCCTGGTACTCTGTGGGACAGCCTGGTACTCTGCGGGACAGCCTGGTACTCTGTGGGACAGCCTGGTACTCTGCGGGACAGCCTGGTACTCTGTGGGACGGCCTGGTACTCTGTGGGACAGCCTGGTACTCTGTGGGACAGCCTGGTACTCTGCGGGATGGCCTGGTACTCTGTAGGACAGCCTGGTACTCTGTGGGACGGTCTGGTACACTGTAGGACAGCCTGGTACTCTGTGGGACAGCCTGGTACTCTGTGGGACAGCATGGTACTCTGTGGGACAGCCTGGTACTCTGCGGGACAGCCTGGTACTCTGTGGGACAGCCTGGTACTCTGTGGGACAGCAGGTAATCGGTGGGGACATGCAGGGAATATGAGCGGAGGGAAGCATGCTGGGACCCTCCACTTTCATTCCCCCCTTTCCTACCCTCTCCGTTTACTCTGTAGGACAGCCATGGTACTCTGGTGGGCCGGTTAGGTACAACTTGTATAGGACGGCCTGGGACTCTGTGGGACAGCTGGGTACTCTGTGGGACAGATGGTACTCTGTGGGACAGCCTGGTACTCTGGGGGACACTGGTACTCTGTGGCAGCCGGTACTCTGTGGGACAGCATGGTACTCTGCGGGATGGCCGGGTACTCTGTAGGACAAGCCTGGGACTCTGTGGGACGTCGGACACTGTAGGAGCCCTGGTAACTTCTGTGGGACAGCTGGTACTCTGTGGGACAGCCTGGTACTCTGTGGGACAGCCTGGTACTCTGTGGGACAGCATGGTACTCTGTGGGACAGCCTGGTACTCTGCGGGACAGCCTGGTACCCTGCGGGACAGCCTGGTACCATGTGGGACAGCCTGGTACTCTGTGGGACAGCATGGTACTCTGTGGGACAGCCTGGTACACTGTGGGACAGCCTGGTACACTGTGGGACAGCCTTGTACTCTGTGGGACGATCTGGTACACTGTGGGACAGCCTGGTACTCTGTGGGACAGCCTGATACTCTGGGCCTGGTACTCTGGGCCTGGTTTCCAGCCTGATTACACCACAATATTAAAACAGAAAATGAAATAAACATACCACAGGTGGCTGCGCGGCTAACCAATGGCAGCCAAACAGACTCCATAAAATAAGGTAATTCCTGGAACTCCGTAACACAGGGGGGGGGGGGGGGGCGCTCAACCCCAGTCCTCACCCCCCGCCCCCCCCGCCCCCCTAGCCCCCCTAACAGGCTTTGAGGATATCTCTGCTTCAGCACAGGAGGTTCAATCAGTTCCTTCTTGAGTAGAGGTGGCTCAGTCTTTGACTGAGAGTGGGGTCCTGAGGACTGGAGTTGAGAGCCCCCGCAGTAATATTTAATTATAAACTTGACAATAGGATACTTTCAGTCAGAGGACAGATGGTTTTCTTTTATTTATAAAAATGTGTTACCAGGAAGTAATACAGTGAGAGTTACCTCTCGTTTTCAAGTATGTCCTGGGCACAGAGTTATAACAATACATGGTTACATTAAATGAACAGAGGTTATACAGTCAATTCACAGACATTTCCTGCACAGATAGTTGGAAAACTGGGTACAGGGGAGAAAAGTGCTGGTGAGTTTCAGATTGAAACAGAGCAGCTTTAACATCACCAAACGGCAGCAAACGGCTACACCCTTTGTCTGCCCTTTGACTGCACCAAAGGCTGTCTGCCTTTGGGGCAACGCGGATGTACACTGGAGTGGATGATTTTCAATGCAGCTGTGAACAAAAAGGTCTTCGTGTCCTCTTGACTCATTAACATTCCAGTGGGTGGGGTTGACGTTCATCTAGGAGCACAAAGAAGGTCGCGACTATTGCACAAGTATTTGTGTTTGCTTTAGAGAGAATAAGTCAGTGATATTTGCAGTATTGCCAGCAGTATTGCCAGCAGTGTGTCAGTGTTACTCAGTCCTCTTTGTAACTCCTGTTCTATTACAAGAAATACTCTGTATTCTGAAAACAATTAGAGGATTTGGAAATCATCATCTATCCGTGAAGTTGAGTTGTTTAGTTTTTTTTCTTATGTTGCACTGACAATGTACCCAGAGCTATATGTAAAATATTGCAGGCAAAATGAGTCCCTGGCCAGAAGAATTGTGAAACGAATAGTGCGCTCTGTACTACTTGTGAAATATACATTGGAAACAACTAGTTTTGCAATAGTGAGGGGATAACCCTGAAAATGTGAATAATTGACCAACTAATGTTGTTTGGGTAAATAGGAAAAACCCAAGACAAATGAGTTGCAGCACGTCAAAACAGATGGCTCAAAGAATAAAAAAAATGGATAAAGATAGACAAAACAAGCGCAAAAATCTCATGAAAATCAATGAGTAAACATATATATATATATATATATATATATATATATATATATACATCTATGAAAACGAAAAGAAAAAAGCGCACCCCCTAGTGCATTATCTTCACAGTAGGAAGATGAATATTTATTTATAAAAATAGGTGGTAGGCAATGCACACCCCAGATGAAGTCGCAGTAGGCGACGAAACGGACGTCACGTCGGGTCTAACAATGTTACGTTAGAATATGAAGCTACTCTAAGTGTCCACATACTGCTTAAACTCTCCTACTATTCTCAGTAAAAGTCATATATTTTGATCCTGCAACAAATGTTGACCGGCATATGAGTAACGCTATCCTGCGGGAGGCCATTCACATGTTAACACAGCCGCGCTCCCCAATACCGCCATACCATTGTATGGTACACTGTATGGTACACAAATAAAGCCAGCACTGATGTTCATATGGCTGGTAGTCGGCGTGCGGTCTTTAATACATGATTAAGCTGCACCTCTATTATAGACGGTTATCGCTACATGTTGGCATGATACTATCATAAACCAGTGCTAGTATATCACCGTAATACATAAGCAAGACATACCTGCAGGAAGATTCTCACTTTGTTTACGCAACAGTGTTGATTTCAGTACTAGTGCTGCTGTCTCGCGAACATTATCAACACGTGACCACGGTCGCACTCTACTGCACTGACGGTTGCACGATCGAATATAGGATATGATGATGTAAACAGTTGACTACACTGCTTGATCCATCAGCACAGCATAGACACAAACACATATTGTGTGTCTAGGCTGCAGCAATTATATCACACGAGTACACAATATTAGTTGCAGCTCTATCTGGCACTATTGCAGGACAAAATCTCCAACTGCGTGATTACATAGTGGCACCACTGTTAGTGACAATCTCTCATGCCACATCACGTACCTGCTAAATGTAATATACAATGGGATGTGTCTGGGAGTACTAGTTGTAGATATACTTTAGAGTATCAACATCAGGAATAACAGCCAGGAGTTACAAACTACCATCACGTGGAGTCTGACAGATATAGCGTGATTCTCTATGCCCATACTTACCCATGTATGTGTTGAAGTGGTACGGCTGTTTAAACACTAATACTATATCTACACAGTACATGTCAACTGAATTTCTAAGACTCCTATACCCCCAGAGTAGGAGCATCCCTATACCAATACATATGGGACAAGCTTCTAATAAGTCATCACTATCCATTTACCAACACTAAACAACCGTATATGTGTGTACCTATCCCAGTAATTACTGATTTGTTTCCCTCTTTACACAATATGGCATATATAAAGGTATATTAATACCTCATCCAAAGGGACTTTTCAAGAGGATTATCAGTGATAGTGGCATACAAGAAGCTATATCTTCTGACTTACTGAGAGGCCTGACACCTTAGCAATATCAGTAGCTTCCGGGTTTTTAAAGATAACAATTTTAACGATTAATAAAGTATATATGTTGTATGTTTAGCGCATTTATAGACCAGGATCTAATACCACTCAGGTCTGCGGTGCGCCCTAGTGGGGATCTTTCTGTGTGTCTCTCACACACATATCCCTTTTGTCAATGTGTTTATCCCTGGCAGCACGCGACCTAAACCATTCATGGTTATAGAGTTCAGAGCGAGGTTTCGCAAACTCCTTCAAGCAATGCACACTTACAAGAAATAAATATGCAATGTTCACATAAAAGGTATCTTTAAGGAGCCTCGAATGCCAGCCGGGAGATGGATTATGGGGACATAACCAACTCACTGCGATCACACTGGGCAGATGGCGTCTCATAGCATAGACAGCTTGTGCTAGCTGGTCAATGGCACAGTCCAGTCTTAACCGCTGGGTCCTCCGCCAGACAACAGGCAATCAATAGGCTCCTAAAATGTTCAATGGAAGTCTCTCCAATAGTGACACGGAAGTACTGCGAGACTCTAGTGACGTCAGCCCTACGCGTTTCGTCCGCAACTGCGAACTTCGTCAGGGGACGATGACGTGCCAGGAAGGCATCATAATATACACACACATGCTGTAATTCATTTAGCTCGTGGCCAATACCTAACAAAGGCATACAGTAATTAACATAATGAACTGCAACTATTATGCAAATGTATGATCAATTCACTATTGACATCATTTGTGACAGAAAAGATGACAAAAACAATAATAAAACAATGATACAAACCAACGTGAGTAATATAAATAGATTGGCTTGAATAAAAATATATATAAACATAATATAATTAAAATATATAATTAAAAGAACAAACCCCAAGCAGAAAGACAGAGATTGGAACCTGGGTTCACATTAGGAAAAACAGAAACACCCCAAGTGAAATGACAACATGTGTAGACCTGCAACAAAATGAAATGGAGACAGATGTGTCACCATAACCTACATATAGAGTGTATAAGTGATACAGAAAATGATGCTTAGAGAGCCTCGCATTTTAAACAATTGTACTAATGTTGAGATTCTCATTTAAACCAAAGGGGACCAGACAATTTAACTTAAAGATCCAAAAGCTCTCCCTCCTGGAGAGTAAATTGAACCGTTCTCCTGCCAAAATAGAAGAAGGGATGACCTCAAGGCCCATTAGACGCAAGCTTGCTGGTGATTTGTTATGAACCAGAAGGAAATGTTTAGAAACATAGTGATTATCAACACCATTAGTGATATTCCTTCTGTGTTCAAGAAAGCAAGTGCTCAAAGGTCTTGTGGTCCTTCCAACATAATGGAGACCACAACCACAAGTAAGCAAGTAAACCACGTGAGTGGTGAGGCAGTTGATGAAACCCTTAACCTTAAAAGGTATATTTTTATAAATAAATATTCATCTTCCTACTGTGAAGATAATGCACTTGGGGGTGCGCTTTTTTCTTTTCTTTTTCATTTCAGTTGTGGAAGTGATTCCTCCTTTGGATTCGGCTGCCCCCCACTATAACAATTGGTTATTAGCTTCTCCCTGGTTTGAAGCTTGGAATATTACCTGGACTATCAAGTTTGCTTAATTGTTTTAATTTATTTATATATTTTTTTCTGGGTCATTCATATTTTTATGTTTAAGGTTTGAGGACATTTTGTTTGTGGTATTGCGCTGTTGTGTTTTAATATATATATATATATATATATATATATATATAATATATGTATCTCTATATCTATATATATATATATCGTCTCTATCGTCTCTACATCCACCCCCTACAGCCTCACGCATGATCTCAGCCCTCGCCCCTTTCTCATCTTGTGTCCCGAAGGCCTACCCAAACTCACACGGACATCATAGGGTTAAAATAGTCCCATGGATGGGACTTAGTAAATAGTGTTTTGTGCTACTACAGTATAAACTTTTCTTGATGGATTACTTTATCCTTCTACCCTTCTTTCTTGCAATATACAGAGATAGTACGTGATTTCTCCCCCCCCACCCCCCTCCCAAATAATCCCATTATAAATCAGCATGTCGTAGGGTTTCAATGCTCAGTGCTGGAGCCAAATACCGCAACATGTCCCAACATAGCTCAACGGGGTGTATATAATCCTTTTATTGTACTAGTTTAATGGGTGAGTGTTATGTTATGATAGGGTGTGCTGTACTCCTATTAACTAAATACATTGACTTATTACGGCAACTATTTAAGAATCTGTTATACTCGTGTAGATAACACAATAATCGCCATACACACTCCCTGCCCCGTAGAGCTTACAATCTATGCCCAATCTAACTCTTTCAATGGCCAGTGACATGGACAGAGCCAGGGATGTTGTCCATGTTGCACGAGCCTAAGGCCCGGGCCATAGAGGTGTGGGGAGAGCGGAGGCGCGCTAACGCTGAGGCTCGCCTGCTTCAGTCAGCGCGATTGCACGGACTTGCAGGCGAGCCAGCATGCGCGAAGGGAGCCGGGGGGAGGTGGTTGGAGGCGGGGCAGTGACGTCGCTGGGCCAATCGCCCGCGACGCACTGACGCTGCTGTGCTGTGATTGGAGGTTTTCAGCCGACAGCGTGCTGAAAAACAGCTTGGCTGTCGGCTGAAACCTCCATCTCATCAGCACGCCTGCGCATCTCTCGCGTGAGCCCCCTCTCAAGGCATCCTCATTGGGAGATGCAGGGGCTCAGCGCGGAGCGTCCGCACGTCTCAGCACGGCCTGTCCTTCTATGGACTCGGCCTAACACAGCACATGGACCCCTGAACCTCTCAGCTCACAAACACGTCCTTTACTCCTCTCAATGGTTTGTCATCTCAAGGGGACAGTGGAGGCGTCTATATCTATAGTTCCATGTCTATTGTGTCACTGATCCTGCCCACTGATCCTGCCCACTGATCCTGCCCACTGATCCTGCCCAGCAAGTGCATATTCGGTTCCTCAATGTGTTATCTTTCCATGTATAAATGTATTCTCAGATTCTCCAGTGTATAATCTGCTGTGTCCCAAACTGGTTATCTCGTCTACACCTTCTTCAAACCCCATCATTCCCCCCAGCAGAATGTACTACCAGGTAATGGGCAGCATTTCAACATCGGCTTAAATAAGCAAAGAATAAAATGTATGCGTTTATTCTTTAATAAGCTGTGACTATTCGGAGGCTGTACTTTGCAAACACAATTTACGGTTTATTGCCATACCCATGACCTGACATTTTAGGAACCAACGATTTTGCTTTCAACAAGCACAGGAACGACACATAATTAGTGTGTCCTTCAACACGTAATTATTACAGGATAACTTTGTTAATCATTCATGCTACAGCACTGCGTCTGCATGGTACCAATTAAATGTTCTTTGTGGTACATTTGCCTTGTTTTTGAAGACCAAGAACCTAAAGGGAAATATTTGAGCATAAGAAAAGGAACACTACATGCTGTGTATAAGGATAGCGTAATAATGAACTCACTATAACACAGATGTCGACACTGTTATGGTGTTACCGCAGGTGCCATGTTTAATGCGCAATATACAGTGTCACCATTCAAACAAATTGAGTGCGAGATTGTAACAACGTTGCGAGATTTGCCAAAACAATTTGCGTAATGTCGCACGTTACCGCGCGTTGACAGGACAGGGGACGCCTGTTATGCAATAACAATGTCGCGTCCGGCACGGTCTATGGAGCCGCGTTTTTTTGCTTTTTAGCCAGAACTACAGTACAGAGACGGTGAGGCTTGCTACTTCTATAGGGGCAGGAGGAAAATACCCCAGGTGTGCACTATAATTGCACCTTGATGCATAGACCCCTATAAACCACAGAGAACGTTTGCACTGACCACTGCACCAACAAAAAAATGCGGATATTCTGCTGCCTGCACCGTCTATACAAGAAAGTTATTATTCAGTGTCTATGTCAGGGAAAGAGAAATGCTGGAGCCCTTCTCATTGTGTTTGCTGCAGTTTCAATAAAGTAAGCAGTTTTACATTTTCATTTTAGGGGTGCTGTGGCCCTCACTTTTTTCTAGGAGTTTATTCAGTGGATGTGGGTGGTGTTCCACGTGACCACGCGCACCCAGTACCATTTCATCATTTGGTGACGGAGAGGCTCAATGAGTGAAGACACTGACACTGAGTTTGAATCAGGGGAACCACATGGAGCCTGGTTCAATTCCCAGTATGAGCTCCTTGTGACCTTGGGCAAGTCACTTTATCTCCCTGTGCCTCAGGCACCAAAAGCACAGATTGTAAGCTCCACGGGGCAGGGACCACAGCCTGCAACAATCCTATGTGTTGCGTACTGCGCGCTGTACTGTTATTGTGACGCGCTGAGTCCCATTGGGAGATAAGTGCTACATGAAATAAAGTTATTATTATAATCTCCCTACGTGATATGGAAGACGGAATGGTGGGTGCTGCCCACCGTACTTTATTACCCTGAAGCCAGAGGGAGAGAGCTAAGCGGAAATGTGAGGAAGTCCTTCTTCATGGGAAGGGTGGATACACGGAACAGCCTCCCAGCTGGTATGGTACTAATACAGTAAGGGAATTTGAACATGTTTGGTCTAGACATACGGCTAAATCCTATATATAAAAGAAAGCCCCAAGTATCAACTAGGGTCCTCGGTATTACAGGAGATAGGAGAATGGGCAGACACGGGGGGCACATTCTGTATTCTACCTTTCCATGTAACTAGGAGCTATTCTGCATACAGTTAGTTAAGTGATTGTGGAATCGACTGAATTAAAATGATGTATATAATTCTTTTGAGCCTAAGCGTCACTTTAATACCAAAGCCCCAGTAAACTGCAGCTAGTCTCGGGCTACTTTTCCCCACCATCATGCCAGTATCTTTCTACTCCCAATACCTGGTTTATTTGAACGTAATTTAAAAAAAAAAAAAATCTATATTAGTCCGTTTATTTTTTGCTTTCCTGACACTTTCTTAGGGTTGAGTGAAGGGTCATTGTCTCTTTATAAAGCAGTACAATGTGCTACAGGAACTCGCATGCATCTCCAACTTATCCATCGGAGAAAGAGAAAATAACTTTATTACTGGCATGTGTATTAGATATATTCATCACCCAGGGACAATTTCCTAGCTGACCTATTTAGCAAACCATGCAGCATGAACATCTACTTGTGCCTTTGGCCATGTGCACATTTAATGTCTTAATGTTCGGAAACAGTTTCTGAAAGGGACTTTCTGGCTCTTTTTGTGTGAGGGGGGGTGTGATGTCCTAACTAGATTTTGTTTTCCACTGGTGTATTCTACTGAGATTTTAAAACATTCATACTCAACCGGGCACACTGCGTGTGTCTTTGTTTCCGAAGTTTGTGCAGTATCAAGTTGACGACTGTACTATTAAACAGCCAAATTTATTTAAAGGGTTAATCCCTCCTGTGACCAAAATGAACCAAGGTAGTGACATGTTTAAGGAGTTAAATATAGGTGATTGATCTCTCCTTGTATTACAAGAATCAGACATTTATACAGTGGGTACTTTAACACCTTGAGTGCCCACATCAGGGACCCCATGAAGTAGTAGCTACGTCATGGACTTTGTCACCGCTGGGACATCTCCCTTCCGTCCGCTTCACCCCCAAGGTAAGCCCCTAGCCTTACCCTAAAATCCCTAATGTTAACCCCTAATACTAACGCTACCCCTGCCCTAACAAACTTACACTAGAACCCCTTACCCTAATCCCCTACCCTAAAAACCTTAACCCCTTAACCTAAAAACCTTAACTTCTTACCCTAATCCCCTATTTTAAAAACCTTAACCCCTTACCCTAATCATAATGTGTAGTTATGGGGCGTGAGTCCCAAATACAGTGCTCAATCTAAGTCAGAGCTTGAATATGTGATAAAGTCCATCAACTTTTGGGAAGTCAGCCTATGAACACAGCAAGGTATTGGACCCAGTGCTTGATGAATGCATCCACAATGACGTTATCATATGTAAAGATAAATAAGGGTTAACATACCGTTGGTTTGTAGGATTGCGCCTTACATGACCCTTGTGTTGCTGCACTGTTGCCGGTCATCAAGTCTCAAAGGATGGATGCATTCATCAAGCACTGGGTCCAATACCTTGCTGTGTTCATAGGCTGACTTCCCAAAAGTTGATGGACTTTATCACATATTCAAGCTCTGACTTAGATTGAGCACTGTATTTGGGACTCACGCCCCATAACTACACATTAAAATTGGATGTACAGTAGCTCATCTGAAGATGAAGATTATTATTGAAGGATTATATGGTATTTAGAGACCAGCTTAAGTCACTATAAGACGGTGTTTGTTCATTTTTTCAATTTTCATATTGGTTTATGGGGGATTTGTTTCCACAATGGAGGAGGACATAGAAGGATGCGAATCAGGAGATTCTGCGAATGATACATTTGTACATAAATGTGCAGATAACTAGGGGAGAAAACGCAGGGCTGCGCACCTTTTTGAGAATGTCCCCCAAGATATGGTTGAAGACCATGCTGACCTGGAAATCTACTTTACTAAACTTGAAAAAATCCTACTAACCAATATAAGACTCTGGTGGGATATCACAACTTTAGACAATTATATCCTCACGAAGAGGATCCCTAGGGGTCTTCGTGTGAAAAAAACACCATCGTTTGGATTTCCATCAAAAGAGTTTGAGCAAGAATGGACTAACACACTTGATGAGTGCTCCATGAAGTTGATGGACTTAATCATAAAAACTAAAATCCAGGAGAGGATTATTGTGAAGAAGGGTATAAAAGATATTCAGCAGAAATTAAACACACTTAAAGATATGGGGGACTTTCAATCACTGGATAAAAAATTATCAAAAAATGTTGAGAAAGTTGAAGCGGAGATCATGTTAAAAAAACAACAAAAGTTTGAAAGGGATCGTATGGACTACGAGCGCCATCAGGTCTACGTCTGGCAGAGACCGCCCCCACCGAGAAATACCACACGTCAGGAGTCTGGACGGAGAGGAGCCCAGAATAATAACAACAAGAAAGACAGATCTAGAAGTTCAACACCCAAAAGATCCATCTTGAAGAAATCTGCAGAGACATCAAGTATGTCGGACATCTCTGATGGGGAGAATCGCCAGCACACACTATCGTTCTCCACTAATGAGGACACGGACAGATACAGTGCAAATACCGATTACGAGGCCCGGAACACAAGACAACAGAGTGAAGCATCAACATCTTATGATTTGAGGAGCCAGAGAACGGCAAAAAACTCAATAAAGGGACAAGGCGCTCAAACAAAAGACGGGGCACAAAAGAAAAGGAAAATAGACCCATGATGGAAAGCAATAATGTTGTGAATATCTCAGGGGTCACTATCTCTGATGGAGAGATAGCCGTGTTGAACAGAGGCCTTAACTTTGCACCGATGAATGATTTTAATCTGTTCAACACGGTTATTGATCTGCAAAAATATGTTCGTAAACTTTCAAAAAATGTTTTGCATCAACGGACAAAACTATCACTGAGCCTCCTCCCCTGGGTGAGGGGGGTCTCCACGACCCCTCTCACACAAGTGATGAGACTCAGGTAGATAGATTGTTCTTTAAAGAATATGTAGCCATACAGGACTTGATAGATTTAGACACAGACAACACAGTGTTAGACTCCATTAGTGAGGAGGAGCAGTTCTCGTTCTTAAGTGGCACTAAACATACACATTTCAGGAATAGGTCCATCTTTTGTCCATCCTTTTCAAAGGGTCCTCATTTACAGACGTATGAGCGGCTAGTAGAGCAGGATTTGCAGGCCTTGGCTAAAGGCTATATGTTCACTGCTCCCTCTTTTGATAATCTATCTAGAATAGACAGGATGAATTTGAACACACTAAAAAAGAGATCTGATATCATCATAAAAAATACAGACAAAAGGGGGAGCAGTGGTCATTATGCACACATCGGCCTATCATGCAGAAGCACTAAGACAATTGTCTAATACACAGGCATACTGTAAATTGGACAAAGACCCTACTCAGATGTACTTAGGGGAAATCCATGACCTGTTCGATCTGGGCAGAGAGTTGGGAGTGATTAATAATCGTGAGTCAACTTATTTATACAATCCTTTTCCAGTCGTACCTATTTTTCACCATCTCCCAAAGATCCACAAGACTCTAGTCTGCCCTCCAGGCAGACCCATTATATCGAGTATTGGATCTTTGGGAGATGGTCTATCTAGGTACGTCGATTATTTTTTACAAACTTTGGTTAAAGAATTACCCGCTTACTTAAGAGATTCGGCAGATTTGCTTCAGGATATTCAAAGAATCACATGGCTTAATGGTTACATCTGGGTTACCCTTGATGTAACTTCTTTATACACAATAATTGATCACACTTTGGGCACGAGAGCAATCAGTCACTTTTTGAATCACTCTAATTTAAATATGGCACAAATCACTTTTTTGTTAGACTCAGTCACTTTCTTGTTACAGCACAATTATTTTATGTTTGACGCACAGTTTTATTTACAGTCACAAGGCACAGCCATGGGCACGTCATTTGCACCTTCATACGCAAACCTGTTTATGGGATTTTGGGAGTCCACTCACATTTTTGGTGATCACAATCCCTTTAGAGATAATATTGTTTTTTACCGTCGTTTCATTGACGATTTATTACTTATTTGGAATGGGGACACTGACACCTTACACGAGTTCTTTGAATATCTTGAGGCAAACACATATAATTTAAAATTTACACATTCTTACAGTGACTCACAGATTGATTATTTAGATCTACATTTATATATAGATGTTGGACAACAAATTCAGACCAGCATCTATAGGAAAGCAAACTCCAAAAACTCTCTGCTCAGATCGAACAGTGCCCACCCGAGACCCCTCATAAAGGGCATACCCAAAGGGCAGTTTTTAAGACTGAGGAGATTATGTTCCACTGACGAGTCCTTTTTGGTACAAGCTGATGAATTGAAGGGAAGATTTAGAGAGCGTGGTTATGAGGAGAGGGACCTGGAGAGTGCCTTCCAACATGCTTTACAGGTTGATCGCAATGATCTGATCAAAAAGAGGAAATCTAAGAAATTCAATAAACGGGACGATGCTGCACAGGTCCCACTCTTCATAACAACCTTCTCTAAACAAGCAGAGCAAATAAGGCATATTTTGCAAAAACACGGGGGGGTTCTGAAATTGGATTCAGAACTAGATCCATATACTGTACAAAAACCAAGAATGGTATTTAAAAAAGCAAAGACCATTGGTAATTCTGTATCTCCCAGTTTATTTAGCTCAAAAAGTAAAAACACCACACAGCTACTAAAGGGATTCTTTCAATGTGGCAACTATAACCTTTGTAGGTATGCGAAACCTGTCAAATCCTTGAGGGATATCTATACTGGTCATATATATAAGATCGAGTCCTTTATGACATGTAATACCGATTTTGTAATATATCAATTGAAATGCGCATGTGGCAGTGGTTACATAGGCAGGACCATTAGATCAGTGAAGGTGAGAATCACAGAACATATACGAAGCATCAAAAATAAAGATGAACGTTTCCCAGTAGCGCGTCACTTTAATACATGTCTACCCTCCTCTGCCCCCCCATATATCTCACCTCTGATCTCTCGTTACACTCCTCTGCACCCCCATATATCTCACCTCTGATCTCTCGTTACCCTCCTCTGCACCCCCCATATATCTCACCTCTGATCTCTCGTTACCCTCCTCTACCCCCTCATATATCTCACCTCTGATCTCTCGTTACACTCCTTTGCACCCCCATATATCTCACCTCTGATCTCCCGTTACACTCCTCTGCACCCCCATATATCTCACCTCTGATCTCTCGTTACCCTCCTCTGCATCCCCCATATATCTCACCTCTGATCTCTCGTTACACTCCTCTGCACCCCCCATATATCTCACCTCTGATCTCTTGTTACCCTCCTCTGCCCCCCCCCATATATCTCACCTCTGATCTCTCGTTACCCTCCTCTGCACCCCCATATATCTCACCTCTGATCTCTCGTTACCCTCCTCTTCCCCCCCCCCCCATATATCTCACCTCTGATCTCTCGTTACCCTCCTCTGCCCCCCCATATATCTCACCTCTGATCTCTCGTTACCCTCCTTTGCACCCCCATATATCTCACCTCTGATCTCCCGTTACACTCCTCTGCACCCCCATATATCTCACCTCCACTAACCTAGTGGGGAGTTGAGGCCTACCTGGGATGTGGGTACCTATCTGGGTGCAGGAGCTGCATTCGCTCCCCGCACCCTTCCTTCCCTCACAGCTGCCCCGCTCCAACTGACGTTCCCAGCGCGCGAAATGTATCTTATCTCTCCCTTCCAAGTCATCCTTCAGCCATATTGGCTCCCTGGTGTCACGTGGGGCATACAGAGGCTCATGGGACTTGTAGTCCCTGCTCAGAGCCTTCCCTGGTAGGCCAGGGCTTCGCAGGCTTTTCTGGCTCTCTTCTGCGCATGCGCGAGCTATATGGGGCTGCCTCACTGTTTCCCTGCCTAGCCTTGCCCTCGCGCGACTTCGCCTTGACTCTGGGGCTCTACCTGCGCATGCGCGACCACTGCGCATGCGCGAGCTAAGGGGCAATTGCGGCGCCCTCGGCGCCCGGCTCCGGGATCGCTGGGAGTCCCGTGATGCGCGTGCGGCCTTGGCAACCGGCTGCACGCGTCCCCGGCAACCCCCGCTCCGGGACCTGACCGCCCTCACCTCTGCGATCGCCGCGCGGGGCCGCCATTGGACTCGGCGGCACCCGCGATCAGACACGAGGTGAGGGGGGTGCTGCTGTGCCTGGGGGACCTGGCTACATCGTATACACTTCTTCAGGGAATTCTGAATCCAGGATTCTCTGAAATAGTATATACTACGAAACGCATAGAATTGTAGTCGTAGAGTGCAAGCTCTACACGATTTTGGACACCAGATACGCTGTTACAGCCCTCATCCGTCTGTGGCCAAACAAACTTTTGACTGTCATACCCAGTATAGTCGCGCTCATGAGCGACTGAACGGTCGCGACGTCATCAGTAGCTGCTGAGGTGAGGCAAGTCTAATCAGCAATTCGCCGTCAGCGTGGAAGGTCCCTACAGCAGCGCTCAGAAACACAGAAGTGTATATTTTAACAGACAGACACCAACTACTGTACGCCAGGAACTGATTGCCCAACAAGAGGAGATCCAGCACGCCTATTCGGTTGCAGCTTGCAGAATCGATCGATTGGTGTGGAAAACAGAGGTCTTTGCCACTGTGGTAACATGTCCAAAACATGTCATGCCTGTTATTATTCTAATTGATGTACGCGCATTACTTACCCTTTTTGTATGAACTACCAATATATTCATTACATACTTCACTATGAGATATTTGTGCTGTTTTCTTTTTCTTTTATATTGTATAGGGCCCTGAAAGTAACAAGTCGCAGGCACAAGCCTAAAAAATATAATGCTTAAAGTAATACAAAATCTGAAACAGGAAATGCACAAATGTTGCCATTTTAATTGTTATTCACAGAAAATGTTTATTTTACAACTCCTTTTAAAATAATACCTGTAGCTTACATGAAATACCTTGTTATGTCAATTTAACTTCCAGTAACTTAAACTATTTTTTTAATCCCAATAATCAACAGTAGTAAAAAAGCAAATTGTGCTCACTTGTACACCGAATAGGATTAAAGGGAACAAAAATCATTCAGATAAAGAAAACAAAAATAATGATTTATTAAAGTTACTATACTAAAATGAATATTGTACTTGTGTCAAACACAAATTGTGACCCCTTTTTTTTTTTTTACAAAAATATTCTATATTTAAAAAAAATTAGGTTAAAAAAAAGTTAAGCTGCACAAACGGTATCTTTCTTCCTGATGGTCTATCAGTTAGGAGTCTGTTCTGAGACATTAATGATTTGAAAAGTCCTTATTATTAATAATAATGCCATTTTGCCTTAATTGTTTCTTTAAGGAGATTCCAGAGAACAAAAGAAAAATGTAACTTGCATTGTAGCACCAAATTCTGTTGCTGTACCTTAATTTTGCCTGTCCTTATACCCATATGCACATTGTCGAGCAAAACATTTTTTAGTATGTATTAAATAAAGACCAACAAAATAAGACCATTTTCTGCTCCATGCCCTTCAGAGTGTCTTATCTATATTGCAAATTCTTATGTAGACTAAATTACTTCCACGATTCTGTATTCTGTGAAAATCAAGTTCAGACAGATGGATCTGTAATGAAAAGAATGTACGCCTACAGGTACGAAGTGATATTTAATAATATTACTGAGTTCTGTACTTGTACCTACGTTGTACACAAAATGAACTGGAATATCTTATTGGTACTTGTCACAAAACCACCCAAATGGTGAATTAGGATTCATTATCAGCTTTTAAAAGTATGAGTCCATTTGATTGTGTAATGTACTTGACACATGGTGGATGTTGGCATGTAAACCTACGCTAATTTAACAGATTAAGGACAGAGTAAGAGATTTAACAAATGTAAAATTATATATAAACATTTGAAGTCGCGTTTGGGTGCATTGAACTGTATGATACAAGAGTTATCTTGTGATTTCTGGACTTTATTTTGCATGTGTGAGATTAACATTGTGGAGCCTTCCCTTTACAAGGACTGACATGGTCTTGAAGTGAACTAGTTCAATGATTGTCAACCTACTGTATGGTAGTTAATGTGATACATGGCAGCACACCCATCCTCCCACCCCCCACCGCACTCCCCACCGCACTCCCCTCTCTCCCTCCTCCGGCGTGTCAGGTCTGATTGTGTGTTGATGTCCGCTGTATTGGTTTACCATGCCAGCAACATGAGTAGACATCACAGGCTACAATCTACCAACATGCGGTAGGAGTGGGAAAGTAAACAGGGGGAATTGTGTCCTACCTTCACTCCTTGCTCCCTCCTTCCAATCGGCATGGGTAAGGGAAGGGGGGACCAAGTGCAGCTGGGCAAGGCCCTGAGCACACTTTGTAAATACTGGAGTCTCTGCTGCTAGCTCGAGGATTCACACGTGACGGCACCATGGGGAGGAGAGGGTCATGGGCACAGAGAGATGTGCGAGTGCCAAGGGGAGAAGATCATGGGGGAAAACAGAAGTGCCAGAGTGTTGGGTTTGGTGGGAAGGGTAGATCATGAGGGCAGAGAAAGATCTGTCAGCATGATCTGAATTGCATATATCATTTAATATATGTGGAGGTATTTGGGCTTTCAAATAAGATTTAAAAAAATGTAATAATATATATATATATTTTAAAAGAACAAAACAAACATAATGTTTCTTTCACTGCCTGTACTTAGGCACACTGTTCTAAGTGCCAATCCTGTCCTTTTTGTGTAGTAAACGTGAGGAAAAGCCTGAAGAAGGGACCTTATTTTTGTTTCTTTTTATTACAAAAGCTCTATTTTAGCTTAACCTCTTCAGTGCCACTCTGTCACTGCAACCCATTGCACAGCAATGCATTGTAAGCCACATAGGCACTGAATGGGTTAACGCAGAGAGCGCTTAGAGATCCCTGTTAAGGATACAACACTTACTTATTTATTAAACGTTTTAATAGGAAATATTACATTGAGAGTTACAGTATGTCGTGTTTTTAACAATATCCTGAACACAAGAGTTATGATGACAACTGTGTCTGGTCCAGCTATCTCTCTATCTTCCCTGTCATGTAAGTTCTAGTAAGACACAGACAGTGACAGGCTGTCCTATGGGGTTTTCCCCCTCCTCCTGCTGACTTCCTGAGTGACCGGAGTGGTGGTGCATATCCTGGGCCCTCCCTCTTTGAGCTACAAAAAGGAAATGCCTAAATTATAGTATGAAGTTCAGCCCTTAGGGGTGTGTCCTTCAGTAAGTGATTGGTGTTCCACACTATTCCTTTATGGGGTAGGAACTCAGAGCTCTCCTCCCGGCTGGGAGTGAGACGTTCTCAGTCCCTCATGGGCTGAGACACTAACCTAATCCAAAGAGGCCTCACCATTACCCGCAGGCTAGTACCATCCAGAAGCCAGGGATTACCTTATAAACAGGAGCATACTCTGTACCAACACCAGCAGTGGCTGCTGTAATAAACACTATTCTCATTTATACTTCTGGCTCCGCGGCAGACTGTGGAGGGAAGTATTGAATTCCCTGTATAACCCTGTTCTTTTATCGTAACCATGTATTTTTTATAACTCTGTGCCCAGGACATACTTGAAAACGAGAGGTATCTCTCAATGTATTACTTCCTGGTAAAACATTTTTATAAATAAAAAATAAATTGAAAGTAAGGACTGTCATTGCAGGGGCTGCCTTCAGCCTTGCTGAAGCCCCCTATGTCTGGAGACGCTGACACCAAGAAGCAATAAAGAACCAGAGGAATCCCCAAAAGTCTACCTGTCTTCCCCCACTACATCACGGGTACCTCAGCTCTCCTGTACCTCACAGGTAATCAGCACTACACCTAGCAATACCCATGGCAAGATCTCCCGGGGGGGGGGGGGAAGGTAGGGTGACCAGATTTTGAAAATGAAAAACCGGGACACATTTTTTTTTTTACATAACAGTTTATTTATTGTAGTACACTTATACTTTACTACCATTAGTCCTTGTTACGTGCGTGTGTGCGCATGCGTCGGATGATCTCACTAATCGAAAAAAAAAAAAAAAACAGATGTGAATGATTCTGAACCCATTAACCAGTGTCAGGATGCCCCCTCTTCACAATTTCTAAAGCAGCAATCCCGCCTGGGATCTTACCTGATCTGCAGTCCCTCAAGGTACTATACTGGAGGGGAGGTGTTTCCTACCTGTCTTCCGATGTCTCCCGTGTGAAACTTGAGTCAGATCTGGAAGAAAGAAGGGTAGGTTACTTCAATGTAGGTATACGGCAGTTAAGATAAGACATAGAGGGTGAGGGAGAGAGAGAGGGAGACAGGGGGAGAGAGAGAGAGGGAGACAGGGGGAGAGAGAGGGAGACAGGGGGAGAGGGAGATGGGGAGAGAGAGAGGGAGACAGGGGGAGAGAGAGAGAGGGAGACAGGGGGAGAGAGAGACGGGGAGAGGGGGAGCGAGAGAGAGGGAGACAGGGGGAGAGAGACGGGGAGAGGGGGAGCGAGAGAGAGGGAGAGAGGGGGAGTGAGAGAGGGAGACAGAGACAGAGGGGGACACAGAGGGGGAGAGGGAGACAGAGGGGGAGAGAGAGAGAGAGGGAGAGAGAGGGGGAGAGAGAGAGGGAGACAGGAGAGAGAGAAAGGGAGACGGGGAGAGAGAGAGGGAGACGGGGAGAGAGAGAGGGGGAGACGGGGATGTGTGTGTGTGTGTGTGTGTGTGTGTGGACCTCACTAATCGAACAAAAAAAAAACTCCCATGATTGCGGATTTTATTCAATGTTGTACTTCTGCCACTATTTGCAGAGAAAAACAAAGATGGTTGCAGGGGTCACTCAATCAGAAGATACACTGTCCTTTCACAGTGATGTAATCGTTTCCTATTGGCCGTCAGAGTCAGACCGACCCCCTCATCCTGTTTCTTGCAGAAAATGACTCTTGTGAGGGAATTTCTAAATGAAATGTCTCTGTAGCTTGGATCAGATCCGGGGCAACCCCCGAGTTTCAAAAACAAGGACATACAATTGGTGGAAGTATCTCAGAGACTTGTATGTACTCGTAACTTGGAGCAGGGGGGCTCAACTCCAGTCCCCAAGACCACAGCCCAACAGGTCAGGTTTTCAGAATATCCCAGCTTCAGCACAGGTGACTGACACATATCCTAATTTGGTGGCATCATTAGCCCTCTTGTTTGGTGAAATGTTTTGCAGGGAATCAAATCTAGGGGGCGCTATTTCTGTGAATGTATCTGAGACAATTTCTCACATTATAGAAAAGTCTTATAAGGTTCGAGTAAAATTGTGAAAGGCGCAAGTTTAAATTTGTAGCAGAAGCAAAAAAAATACCTAATTATGAGAATCTGCTGCTCAATACAGCCACATACATTGAAATACAGCACAATCTGGGTTAATTGTAAGACATTCCTGACATTGATTACAGAAGGGAAATTATATAAAAGAACTAGGTTTTTAGATGTCCTCAGTTATGTGACCCAAATACCTGAGGAACCCAAAAGGGGGCATTTGTGAGAACAAATAATGCAGATGTCACGACTAATTGTTCTCTGGAGTAATGAAAGGACAATCCCAGAGTGCGGGGAAACAGTTTCAGGCGAGGAGAATCCGGCTTGTGCAGCCAACAGAACGTACAGTAGACGAACAATTTCTTCAATGTGCAGGTCTCCTCCTAGACAGAGATACAAAGTACAGCTCCACTCACAAGTTCATAATGCCAGTCTCCATTTAATGCGACAGCCAAGAACAGGGGAAAGACAATGTTGCAGGTCCCATATGGACCTTTCATCAGGTGATGGAAGGACAACATATTTACACATTATAGAAGACCACTATCAAACTCACGTTGGAAAAGAGTTTACCAGAAGCGGAAGTAATCTTCACAGACCAGACAGAAACTTCAGCAGCGGTCCCATATACAGCAAATATCCGATTGTCATGGAACAGGTATACCCCTGTCTACACTTGTGTTTCCCCCCCCCCCCCCTTTTCTCGCAGCCCTGCTTGTCAGCTTCTTAGTGCCAGCTCTCTCTCTCTGCGCATCTCTCTCTCTCTGTGTCTCTGTCTCCCTCCCTTCCTCTCTTGGACTCTCGCAGTAAGGAAAGACATTTTGCTTCTGAAGCAGTGGCTTGATTGAACATTACCAGGCAGAGTGCAGCCTGCAAATTAAACCCTTTCATTTGCTGTCACGCAGGCTAAATTTAGAGCAGAGCCGCGCTCCTCCTGACACCTCTCCCGGTAAACACAGGCTGATGGTGACTGGAAAAAAACCCGCAAAAACATGTTTACGTTACGTAGCGGGGCTTTAAAAATAGGCCGCTGCTTCTGAGCAGGCGAGATACGTTTGCTAAAGCAACTTCTCACAAGCCAAAATTACTGGGGTTGCCAGGTGTCCAGTACTGGACTGCCCTGTATTTGGTTTGGACACTTTCCAGTACAAAATTAGAGGTAATACTGGACACATGGGTCCGGTATTATACAGTAGTGAAAAAATAAGGGGCGCTAAAGTAAAATAAGTAACAATAAAAAGTGATTATTAAATTATAATCTGTGTAAAGGTTACCTCAAACAAAAAGATTTGCGTGTCCTTGAAGAAAATTGGTGTTCTGCAGCCGGAGTAATAGGGGATCTCGATTTCCCCTATAAACAAATTGGCAAATAGGAAAAAACCCAATTATCTCCAATTATTTTCCTATTTGCCAATTTGTCCAGTATTACCTCTCTGGACATGTATGTGTCCGGTATTACCTCTCTGGACATGTATGTGTCCGGTATGACCTCTCTGGACATGTATGTGACTGGTATGACCTCTCTGGACATGTATGTGACCGGTATTACCTTTCTGGATATGTATGTGACCAGTATTACCTCTCTGGACATAGTGACCTGACCGACATGGGGGGGCCGCGGGATTTCCCCGAGCAGAGAGAGAGAGCAGGGTTGTTGCTAGGCGGCTGGGGAGCTTTGTCATGGAACAGGTATACCCCTGTCTACATTTCTGTTTCACCCCCCCTTTTTCCTCGCAGCCCTGCTTGTCAGCTTATTAGTGCCAGCTGTATGTGTTTGGTTCTGCACACAAAACACAGTGCCATTTCCCCTCTCCCAGCAGCTTGCTGTGTTAAAGATGCAACATTATTGCTACATGTTGTAGCTTCCCCAGACACTCCTGTGAGTTGCCATGGCAGCCCCAGCCTTTCTCTCAAATGGGCTAGTCTGCTTTCTCCCCCTCTGCTCTGCCCACAGATGGTCTGTCCCCAGACTATCTTACCACCCAGCATTCATTGCCATTTCCTTTCCACCGTTTTCCCTGGATTCGTGAGTACCTCACTGTAACCCCTGTAATGGTGCTGCAGGATTATCTTTACACCTCCCTTTACTACTGAGCACACACAGAGATTTAGACCTACACCTCTACACAAGCAACTGTATTTACCTGCTTTCCCCAAAATAAAGTAAGAAAAGAAACAGACCTTGTCGTGCTTGGAAAAGAGGGCGAGTTGACACTATCTGAGCTAAGTCATCACCACGTGACCCTCTGGCTTCCAGAATAGTGAAAAGATATCGTGTGCCTTACAGACACTTACAGGAGCTGCTACTCCAGACTCCATTATATACAGAGCGGCCTCTACAGCAGTACAAGCAAGCAGCTTACACAGCTAATACAGAGCAGCCTCTACACCACACAAAGGAAGCACCAAGTAGCTCAAACTGCAAGCAGCCTGCAGCCTTAACAGACAAGCAGCAGCCTACACTGCACAGCAGCCTTGCAACATACAGCGCTTCTTACACAAAACCTAACTGCCTTTTTCTCTGTCTGAGTTCACCCTCTGCACCGCCCTATAGTGAGGAGCCATCTTCCCACCTACCCCTGCGCACGTTCCCACGGCCAGCGCCATTAAGGGCCACGCTTCCGGACACCCGCCAGGACACGGGTCAGAGCCAACGGACACCTGTGAGTACAGCTACCCCTACGCTGCACGCTGCAGGACACCGCTCGGCATCATCTGAGACAGACGCCCATCGCTGACAAGGTAAAAGACCGCACGCCACACGCACTGGCAAAAGGCCTACACACACCTACAGCATGGCAGAACTCAGAGCCTCACCAGACATCACGCAGGAAAGCGATCACTCAGACACAGAGACCGCTGCGCAACTGCAACAGGCACAGGCAGGCGCAAGGCCCAAACGGACAGTCACACTGACACAAAAGGCCCGCGAAAAATATGAGACTGACATTGAAGCGCACCTCGCCAAATTAGAGTTGGCCTGGGAAACAACCGCACTTGGGGTACGCAATGTCGCTGCCGCCGGTAATTCTGTACAACAGCTCGAGCAGGCAATAACTCAATTAAAGATAAACCATTTATACTACCAAGAGATGTCAGAGGCGTACGTCACTTACCTGGCCAGGGCTAATACCGGCGAAAGCCTGCATGAAAGGGACTTACAGCATAACCTTGACTTGACACGTGACAGCTGCGTGCGAACCTTTATCATGGAAGCCGAAAGTAAGAGGAAAGACCTTTTGCTGGAAACCGCATCGCAGCGCTCAAGCGCATCCAGACACTCATCAAGGTCAGCAAGATCAGCACAATTCAACGCGTCCAGCGCAAGCGCTACCAAGGCGCGAGCCACCGCAGAGGCCGCACGTGCCAGGGCCGAATATGGTCGAAGAGAGGCAGCCGTAAGGGCAGAAAGAGCCAAATTAGACGCGGATCTAGAGGCACTCAATCAAGAGAAGGAAGCCGCTGCCGCCATAGCCCAAGCCGAAGTCCTAGAAGCAGCTGCGAGACAGGATGGCGGGGAGCTACTGTACAGACGGATAGCCTCAGAGGATCCAGCCCGACGCACTGAAGACTACGTAAGGAGCCTCTTCAGCGTAAACACCAGCGCACCATCTCAACACGGAGGGAGTGACACCACAGACAACGAAGACTCGCTAGGACCATGAGGAGAAGACGCTGCTCCATCAATGGCACATGCTGCCTGGGATAGCCACAGCCGCAACAGTGATCCACACGCCAGCGCGCACACGGATGCACCACAACAGGCTCGCAATCCAGGTACACCCACGCGGGAGAAAACAGCCCCTCACACTAGCCAGCAGCCATCACGCGTCCACGCCAAGGAAGAGGCGACCGTCCCCAAAATAAAGTAAGAAAAGAAACAGACCTTGTCGTGCTTGGAAAAGAGGGCGAGTTGACACTATCTGAGCTAAGTCATCACCACGTGACCCTCTGGCTTCCATAATAGTGAAAAGATATTGTGTGCCTTACAGACACTTACAGGAGCTGCTACTCCAGACTCCATTATATACAGAGCGGCCTCTACAGCAGTACAAGCAAGCAGCTTACACAGCTAATACAGAGCAGCCTCTACACCACACAAAGGAAGCACCAAGTAGCTCAAACTGCAAGCAGCCTGCAGCCTTAACAGACAAGCAGCAGCCTACACTGAACAGCAGCCTTGCAACATACAGCGCTTCTTACACAAAACCTAACTGCCTTTTTCTCTGTCTGAGTTCACCTTCTGCACAGCCCTATAGTGAGGAGCCATCTTCCCACCTACCCCTGCGCACGTTCCCACGGCCAGCGCCATCAAGGGCCATGCCGCCGGATACCCGCCAGGACACGGGTCAGAGCCAACGGACACCTGTGAGTACAGCTACCCCTACGCTGCATGCTGCAGGACACCGCTCGGCATCATCTGAGACAGACGCCCATCGCTGACAAGGTAAAAGACCGCACGCCACAAGCACTGGAAAAAGGCCTACACACACCTACAGCATGGCAGAACTCAGAGCCTCACCAGACATCACGCAAGAAAGCGATCACTCAGACACAGACCGCTGCGCAACTGCAACAGGCGCAAGGCCCAAACGGACAGTCATACTGACACAAAAGGCCCGCGAAAAATATGAGACTGACATTGAAGCGCACCGCGCCAAATTAGAGTTGGCCTGGGAAACAACCGCACTTGGGGTACGCAATGTCGCCGCCGCCGGCAATTCTGTACAACAGCTCGAGCAGGCAATAACTCAATTAAAGATAGACCATTTATACTACCAAGAGATGTCAGAGGCATACGTCACTTACCTGGCCAGGGCTAATACCGGCGAAAGCCTGCATGAAAGGGACTTACAGCATAACCTTGACTTGACACGTGACAGCCGCGTGCGAACCTCTATCACGGAAACCGAAAGTAAGAGGAAAGACCTTTTGCTGGAAACCGCATCGCAGCGCTCAAGCGCATCCAGACACTCATCAAGGTCAGCAAGATCAGCACAATCCAACGCGTTCAGCGCAAGCGCAAGCGCTACCAAGGCGCGAGCCACAGCAGAGGCCGCACGTGCCAGGGCCGAATATGGTCGAAGAGAGGCAGCCGTAAGGGCAGAAAGAGCCAAATTAGACGCGGATCTAGAGGCACTCAATCAAGAGAAGGAAGCCGCTGCCGCCATAGCCCAAGCCAAAGTCCTAGAAGCAGCTGTGAGACAGGATGGCGGGGAGCTACCGTACAGACGGATAGCCTCAGAGGATCCAGCCCGACGCACTGAAGACTACGTAAGGAGCCTCTTCAGCGTAAACACCAGCGCACCATCTCAACACGGAGGGAGTGACACCACAGACAACGAAGACTCGCTAGGACCACGAGGAGAAGACGCTGCTCCATCAATGGCACATGCTGCCTGGGATAGCCACAGCCGCAACAGTGATCCACACGCCAGCGCGCACACGGATGCACCACAACAGGCTCGCAATCCAGGTACACCCACGTGGGAGAAAACAGCCCCTCACACTAGCCAGCAGCCATCACGCGTCCACGCCAAGGAAGAGGCGACCGCACAGACCGTCCCAGCAACTACCTCAGAACGGGACAAACACGCCGATGCCTCAGGTCTGACAGACATAGCCAAGTACATGATCCGGCGCGACCTGGTACAAGCAGGGCTCATCTGCTTCCACGACCGCCCTGAGAACTACCGGACGTGGAAGTTAACGTTCAAAGACGCAATCGACAGCTTGGACTTCTCAGCAAGGGAAGAGCTCAACCTGTTAGTCAAGTTCCTGGGGAACGATTCCAGAGAGTACGCAAAAAGACTGCGGGCAGCGAACGCGCATCAACCCCAAGTAGGTCTGGACCTAGTGTGGGAAAGGCTGGAAGAATCCTACGGCAGCCACGAAGCAGTCGAGGATTCGCTCTTCAAAAGAGTCGAAAGCTTCCCCAAAATCACAACTAAAGACTACTCGAAGTTACGAGATCTTGGAGACCTGCTGCAAGAACTGGAGTTCGCAAGGAAAGACCATTCCTTAATAGGTCTCAACGTCCTAGACTCAGCTCGTGGAGTGAGACCCATCCTGGAGAAGCTACCCTTCAACCTCCAAGAAAAATGGATCTCACAAGGCTCCAAATACAAAAGAGAGAAGCAAGTCGTCTACCCCCCATTCTCCGTTTTCTTGAGCTTCATTCGCGAAGCAGCAAGGACGAGGAACGACCCCAGCTTCTTCTTAGGTGCGCAAACCACATACAGTGCAAGCAGCCTGAGGAACGAGGGACCAGCGATGAGATATGGTAACCCCAAACACCCATCTCGACTCGCAGGAGGAACGTGCCTCCCACGACCCAAACTACTCCCGATCAGTCGGTCGCCGGAGACAAGGAACCAAGGGACCCAAACAGGGAATGTCCCATAAACCAGAAGCCACACCCACTCAACAAGTGCTTTGGGTTCAGGATGAAGTCCCTAGAGGAACGCAAGAGGTTACTTGGAGAATTCGGAGTTTGCTTCAAGTGCTGCGGTTCCACGACTCACCTAGCCAGGGACTGTAAGGAAGAGATCAAATGCACAGTGTGAGAAAGTGACAAGCATGTGACAGCGTTACACCCAGAGGCGATGACACTCCACCAACTCAAGAACCCATCCTCCGTAGCGGAGCATGGCGGGGAGAAAGAAGAAGGAGAGTCAACATCCGTCACATCTCAGCGCACTGAGGTATGCGGAAAAGAAGGTGACAAAATGTCCTGCTCCAAAATATGCCTTGTCGCAGTGCACCCCCAGGGACAACCTGAGAAGGCTATTCGGATGTACGCAATCCTCGACGACCAGAGCAACCGATCGCTGGTCAGGTCAGAGTTCTTCGACATGTTTAGCATACAAGACGGTGCTTCTCCCTACACTCTCAGAACGTGCGCAGGGCAAAAGGAGACCACAGGGAGAAGAGTGAATGGCTACACCATATGCTCAATAGACGGCAAAGTGAACATGCCCCTTCCCACACTCATCGAGTGCAACCACATGGCCACAAACAGGGACGAGATTCCCACACCAGACGTGGCACTCCATTACCCCCACCTCAAAGGAATAGCCAACCACATCCGGCCGATAGAACAAGTCGCCAAGATCCTGCTGCTGCTCGGTAGGGACATCATGAGGGTACATAAAGTCCGTAAACAGCATAACAGACCCCACAACGCGCCATACGCCCAAAGACTTGACCTAGGATGGGTGATAGTGGGCAACTCGTGCACCAACAAAGAGCACGGGCAAGACTACGTTGATGCCCGCAGAACGGAGGTGACAGAATATAGACACACATCTCTCTCTGAACCATGTCTTGGCCATCTCCAAGTGACCGAAGGGCCAAGTGAAGAGAAAAGACAAGGTCATACCCCTGAGACCAACAAAGACATCCTCACGCCGATGGGATGCGACAATGGCTTAGGATGCTCAGCAGTCCAGACAGCTAAGGATGATGAGTCGATTCCACCGAAAGAAGATTGTAACCTCCCAAAGGTGACCGACAAAGGGATCGTCCTAAAAACAACAAACAATCAGACAATACTCCCGCGAGCAAGGGCACAATTAAGACGTACAGTTGTTCCTCTCCACAGAGTATCAAGCAACAGAGCAACCAATGGCACACGGTGGCATAGCCAGCAAAAGATTTGCCGCCCCACAAAACAGGTGAAGCCCACACTGTCAAAAGGACTGTCCTCTCACACATCCAAAAAGAGACAGCCACAGAGACATTTCATAAAGGGTTTTACTAGGGCAAAAGAGACTGTTCTTCGTTACGTCCGGGGAGACAATAACCTCCCGATGGTAGTCAACAAAGAGACACAAAAGCGCTTAACCAAATTACGGGGAGATGTTCTCGTGCAAGAGGAATGCGCCAATGACCTACGGTGCACAGCGTTCCAGACAACAAGGGACGATGACAAGCAAGCACCATCAAGGGAAGATAGAGGATTCCCGAAGTTAATAGTCAAGGAGCTCTCTAAAGATGGACTAAGCAGTTGGGTGACTCCGCTACCATTCCGTTCACCAAGAAGGCGCTTCCCAAACAATGGAGAACATGCCATCTCTAGGCTCACTTCGCACCTCTGCGACCTACAAAGGGAACCAGAGACCAAAGACAACCTTGTGGCCTTCACCCAAAAGATATTCCTTACCGGCCACGCAAAGCCAGCACCTCTAATGAAGAAAGGCGAAGAATGACGGTACCTCCAATCACCTGGGGCCTACCACACTCAGGAACCAGATCAAATCCGGGTAGTGTTCAACCCTAGCGCTCAGCTCCAGGGACTCTCCCTGAACGACGCCCTCCTCACTGGACCAGACTTGACGATCAGTCTTCCAGGGACATTAATCCGCTTCCGCAAGGAACCAAAAGCCATCTCCTCCCGCCAAACGCCAGGTGATAGGATGACAAACTACCATGACCGGCACATCCACGAGGTGATGCACTCTGTAGAGAAAACTGCAGAGTCAAAGGGACTGTTCTCTCACAAAGTTGAAAGGAAACAGTGCCAGAGACTTTCACAGAAAGACATTGTGGTGAAACCAGCAAACCTGGAGCGGTTCATCCACCCAACATCCCTTGCTAAAAGACTTTGCCAAGGGATTTCAACGCCAGTGGTACCGGCCGGTATCACCTCGTCATGTGGACATGAACTTTGCAATATTATGTTGTTATGTTATGTTTGCATTGCACATATGTTCCACATAGCATGTTATATAGTGGTATCTACAGATACCAGACGGGGAGTGTCATGGAACAGGTATACCCCTGTCTACACTTGTGTTTCACCCCCCCCTTTTCTCGCAGCCCTGCTTGTCAGCTTCTTAGTGCCAGCTGTATGTGTTTGGCTCTGCACACAAACACAGTGCCATTTCCCTTCTCCCAGCAGCTTGCTGCATTAAAGATGCTACATTTTTGCTACATGTTGTAGCTTCCCCAGACACTCCTGTGAGTTGTCATGGCAGCCCCAGCCTTTCTCTCAAATGGGCTAGCCTGCTTTCTCCTCCTCTGCTCTGCCCATAGATGGTCTGTCCCCAGACTATCTTACCACCCAGCATTCATTGCCATTTCCTTTCCACCATTTTCCCTGGATTCGTGAGTACCTCACTGTAACCCCTGTAATGGTGCTCCAGGATTATCTTTTCACCTCCCTTTACTACTAAGCACACACAGAGATTTAGACCTCCACCTCTACACAAGCAACTGTATTTACCTGCTTTCCCCAAAATAAAGTAAGAAAAGAAACAGACCTTGTCGTGCTTGGAATAGAGGGTCGAGTTGACACTATCTGAGCTAAGTCATCACCACGTGACCCTCTGGCTTCCAGAATACCGATAGTAATGAGGGTCCGAGAACCAGCCAACAAGATGCACCAACTTCAAATAAGATCATAATGTGTAATCAGACGAAGCTAACACTGATATACAGAAGTTGATACAAAAGTATAATTTGCTCCATCACTTTCATAGTTTAGTGATGTTAGTTCAGCAACACAAATGACCGGTGGGTTTATGAGAAGCATTAATGGTCATAGTTACTAGCTGTGCTGTTCAGTTACACAACTTTTGGTGCTGGAAGTTAATAAGAATACTGTAATAACAATAACGTTATTTATATAGCGCTTTTCTCCCAATGGGAGTCATAGCTTCACAGGTACAAAAAGGAAGAAAGACATTTCAGACCAAACACAAGGAAAGATACTCAGTAATACAGAATGGGACGGTACTGCAGCTATTAAATGACAGACAGGTTGTGGTTCATTAATTAAATGCCTGGGCAAACACATAGTATCACTTAGTAAATATATGGCCTTAAATACACTACACTGAATTAGTTGCCTTAATAATATAGGCGCTCGAATGAACTTGAGCAATGCCACTAAAGCCCAAAGTGTCCTACCTCCGAGAGGAAGCAGTCACTGCCGAATTCTGCAGCTCTATGGATAAGACAATCAGGCTTTGCACCTGCAAAAATCAGCTCTTACTCCTGAGTGATCCCGGCATTATGTTTCATTGTACTGCTCTTGGCCAAGAAAAAGAAACTGAAGCATTTTCATTAAGGGCCTGAACAGAAACCATTTATTGTAAGTAGCTTCTTTTTTTACCACTAGATTCATCAAACTCTGATATTGCCAATTCAAACCCAT
Source organism: Ascaphus truei (assembly GCA_036426205.1). NCBI lineage: Eukaryota > Metazoa > Chordata > Amphibia > Anura > Ascaphidae > Ascaphus > Ascaphus truei. Next base: position 43,491,858 of record CM071576.1, on the reverse strand, counting down.
CCAAAAAGCAGAATGCAATGTGACATGGTAAAAAGCTGCAAAATGAGAGCAGGGTAATGTAATGCTGTTAAACCAACTGACACTGATTGGCTACTACACTAGCAGAGAGCAGAGGGGTCAGAGGGTGCTCTCTGTATGCCAACGCCTATTCCAAACACCAGTGCTTCATGTAGGATGAGAAAAACAGAGGCTGACAATGTTAAAAACGTAGGAGCCAGCTAGAATTTTTATGAGTGAAAGTTTTGTTGGGGGGCGGGGGGAGGCCGGAAGGCACGGAAGCAGGGAGGCAGAGGGGGGCAGGGAGGCACGGAGGGGTGATGAGGCAGGGGGGGTGAGGAGTCAGGGGGGGCGAGGAGCCAGGGGGGGGAGGGGGTGAGGAGGCAGGGGGGGGGGGGGGAGGGAGGGGCAGGAGGCGGGGGGCAGGGTGGAGGAGGAGGGGGGGGGGGAGGAGGGGGAGGGGGGCGGGGAGGAGGGAGGGGGCGGGGGAGGGGGCAGGGGGGGGGGGGCGAGGAGGGGGGGGGGGGAGGAGGAGGGGAGGGGGGGTCGAGGAGGAAGGGAGGGGGGCGGAGGAGGCAGGGGAGTGGGGGCGAGGAGAGGGAGTGGGGGAGAGGAGGAAGGCAGGGGGGGGGTGAGGAGGGGGTTGGGGTGATGGGAGTGAAGCGAGGCGGGGGGGCGAGGAGGGGGGGGCGAGGAGGCAGGGGGGGGGGCGGGAGGCAGGGGGGGGGGCGAGGGAGGGGTGGGGCGCGAGGAGGCAGGGGGGGGCGAGGAGGCGGGGGGAAGGAGGCAGGGGGGGCGAGGAGGCGGGGGGGGCGAGGAAGGCAGGGGGGCGAGAAGGAGGCACGGGGGGGGGAGGCGGGGGGTCGAGGAAGCGGGGGGCGAGGAGGTGGGGGGGGCGAGGAGGCAGGGGGGGGGACAAGGAGGAGGCGGGGGGAGGGAGCACCGAGGGTGGGGAGGCAGGGGGAAACGAGAGCGGGGCGAGAAGCCAGGGGGGGGGACAAGGAGGAAGGGGGGGACTGGGGACAAGGGAGGCCGGGGCAAGGAGGAGTGGCGGGGGGGGTGAGGAGGCAGGGGGAACAATGAGGCAGGGGGGAAGGTTTGTGCAGCCATTCTGGTCTCTCCTCCCCCGCTCAACTTTGGCTCTTAAAAATTCCCCCCACCCCCCGTCGGCGGCTCTTTATGTCACTGTGTGTGTCTGACACACAGACAGCACACTGACACATTCACAGCACACTGACACACAGACAGCACACTGACATTCACAGCACACTGACACACAACAGCACATTGACACATTCAAATCACACTGACACACAGCAGCACACTCACAGCACACCGACACACACAGAATCCCAATGACACACTCACAGCAAACACACTCAGACAGCATACTGACACACTCTTGCCAATGTGGGGACAATATACAGATATAGGACTGTGATACATAAATAAATATATTATATTATTGACAGGTGGGGGTAATGGCGTGTTTAACCTTTATTTAAGAAAAGCCAAATCTACCTCACCGTCACAACATGAACACAGCAAAATACTGTGGCACAATAGTCTGATAAAAAAGTACATTTATTTTGCAGTTTTCAGCTACTTGCATTCCAACCACTTTATCTTATTCCTATTGCCCCATTTAACCGATCCCTATAACTCCTCCTATTGTCCTATATAACCTCTTCCTATAACTCCTCCTATTACCCCATTTAACCGCTCCCTATAATTCCTCCTATTACCCCAATAACCTCCCCTATAGCTCCTCCTATTAACCCATATAAACCCTCCCTATAACTCCTCCTATTGTCCCATATAACCACTCCCTAGAACTCCTCCTATTACCCCATATAACCTCTCCCTATAACTCCTCCTATTACCCCATTTAATCGCTCCCTATAACTCCTCCTATTACCCCATATAACCTCCCCTATAACTCTCCTATTAACCCATAGAATCGCTCCCTATAACTCCTCTTATTACCCCATATAACCTCCCCTATAACTACTCCTATTAACCCATATAACCCCTCCCTATTAACTCCTCCTATTACCCCATAAAACCACTCACTATAACTTCTCCTATTACCCCAAATAACCGCTCCCTATAACTCGTCCTTCTGATGGTAGGGGGTAGCCAGTCTTCATAATAAAAGTGAAGCCCGGCTTGCTACCCCTAAAACAGTTGTTCCCCGGCCGTTTATCAGCACCTCTAAGCCAGGGACAATGGGTGTGTTTTGACCTTTCATGTGTTATGGGTAGAAAACTGGGACTTCGGGAACGGAACCCTAATAGTGGATACTGGGGGGGTGGGGGGCAAAAAGGGTTAAAATGTTTCTGAACAAAGTTACCAGTTGTCCCCTAATTTTACCGGCAAATCGCACCTGATTTGCAGGTACGCGCATGCATTTTAATAAAATAATGAACCACTATGACATATTGCCAGCCAGCAAGTTCTCAGAACTTGGTTTTAAAACTTGACTGCAAGGACAAGATTTACCACCCATGTTCTCGAGCCAAAGTTGTAGAAAGGTGATATCCTGAAAATGTGTATTCATCTCTATGGAGGCAGCCCCGGTAATTCGATTAGTGATGAGCAGGGAAGGGCAGAGAACCAGGTCCAGAGCTAAGGCTCCCCGAGAGGGAGACACTTTTTTCTCCCAGACACTGTAAAGCCTACCCAGCGGGTGGTATGGGGCTGGCAAGGAGAAGCCGTTGCTCGTAGGCATGGTTCCCATTGGCCAGTTCGAAATTCCCACTTGCCAGCTGAACCCCTCGGTACGCCCCTTCCTGACAGGTGCAACAAGCCGAGCCCCCCGCTTGTGAGTGGTTGTTGCATTACGATCCGTACTCTGATTGGCCACCAGTCCCTGTTCCATGCTAGACATACGACACCGAGGTCTATGTAAGGGGATTGCCCAATCAGAGTACCAGACTATTCCTAGGCTTGGTCCGGTGAAGCAGAGGCGGGCTTTTCAAAGGTGCTTTGCTCACAATAGCAAAGTATTCGGCATTGAGGTGCCAGAGAAGCCTAGCCAAGCTGAGGACAAGTTCTAGAGACGCGGCCAAGTTCCACAAACGAACGAAGACCCGGCCAGTGGGGAAAGCCAAGTAGCTATACCAAATATAGTGGCCTGCTGTTCCTGGACGTGGAGCGTACAGAGCAAGCCTTCCTGAAGCAGGCGCCCTGCACCTAGTTGAGACCAGTGTCTCCCCCCAGACCCCCAGTGAATGTGTATTTTCCCTGTTTTTATGTTACTTTGTATGCCTGTTGGTTTTACCAGAATAAACCTCATTTTATTCCACAATCTGTGTCCTGCCTAGTGAAATTTATCCCGGAAGGTAAAGATGTTAAAAGTACTGGTCTCCCGTGACAGTCCTATTACCCTATATAACCGCTCCCTATAACTCCTCCTATTACCCCATATAACCCCTCCCTATATCTCCTCTTGTTGCCCCATATAACCACTCCCTATAACAACCCCTATTGACACTGCCCATAACACAAGCTGACACACACAATGTCAAAATAGGAACAAAGTAGTCTTGAAATGCCTTTCTTTTGGTCAATTTAACTACAGGAATCTGTTGTGCTTTGATAGACTCATTCATTTCATTTCTTAATATTCTGCTCATATAGAAAAAAGCAAAAATAGTTCTTACAGAATTTTTAAAAAGGATTGTGTAGCCCATCACTTTCTCCCTAATATAACTTACTAAATAGGAACAAAGCTTTAAAAGGAAGTGGCAAAACAAATTAAAATAGCCCAAAAAGGATTTCACAAAGAATACATTAAAACTATAATACCCACACAGCCTTAATGCTTTAGGGAACAGAATAATATCATACACACACACAGTAATGACTGGAAGCATTTGTGTCCGGTTTTATGTTTATTACAATTAACATTGGATTAATTACTCAGGAAGAATACCCTAGAAGCCCATCGTTAACTGGACTAACAGCAATTGATTTGCAATAGTATTCTTTAAAAGCTGTGCTAGTAATGAAAAAACAGCTACAGCTACAAGATTGGGGTCAGCTGTCATGTGTAAAAAAAGGAATTAAATTGCTTCTTTTTTGATAGGTCTTTCACATTCTCCTGACCATAAGGACACTGAAAGAGAAAAAATACAATTACATACATTTAATATTGTATAATTATTCTAAAGCAGGAGTGGCCAACTCCAGTCCTCAGGGTCCACCAGCAGGTCTGGTGTTAAGGATATCCCTGCTTCAGCACAGGTGCTTCAATCAGTGGCTCAGTATTTGACTGAGCCACCTGTGCTGAAGCAAGGGATATCCTTAAAACCTGACCTGTTGGTGGCCCTTGAGGACTGAAGTTGCCCATCCATTTTCTACATCATTTCACATCAGCATGAAAAACCTATAACCTATCTTTTGACTTAAAGAAGCAGTTCCTCTCCCCAGACCTCCATTATTACTACGTTTTGTGTTAATTAAATATATTTTTAATCAGCGTTTTTACACACTCTAGCCCTTTATTCATTTTGCTGTGCACCGCCATTTAAGCTTTGTTTATACCTCTCCCCAGACCCGTTTGTTTTTTTAACATAAGTGGGAGGCAGGGGGTCCCCAGAGCTGAACCGCGGTCATTTCAGCTCCGGAAACCCTCTTTCCCTTGTCACGCGGGCCATATAGAGGCTGTAACTGATGATGTCATAGCATCTTATTGGCTGCCATTTTGATTTCCCGGAGGGCTACATTTACAGGTAAGTATCTCAAGGTGAGAAATCACTTCCCAAAATGACTTGACATTTCTCTATTTGTCACCAACGTCAGGGCGTTTCTACAGTTGTGGATATCTGATAGAGCAGACATGCCCCTTTTGTCGTGGGCATGTACCGGAGAAAAGAATGCTGCAATGATTCCATGGCTGCAGTGATTTGTGTTCTAAATATTGCTTTTCCAGAAAAATCACAGTAGCGACCATTTTAAAAATCCCCATACCAAAAACAAAAACCAGTGAAAGGATCACAGAGAAGTCTGTAATCAGGAGGAGATGGGGAGGTAAAAATACAATTTAGGATCGAGGGACTGAGTGTGTTAAAGATTCAAGGGACCGCATTTGAAAGCCTACAGGGTACAGGTTGTAGATGGTCAATCCCTGACCGAGGGCACCACCGTGGTGTAAGTAGGGACGATTAATAATGATACTTACATGCCTGCACCCACACCCACAACACTTGGCTCTTCTCAAATGACTTATTCTGGTAAACACGGTATATCCAGTCTGTGGGTCAACGTAGCTGTCCTGTCCGGCCTATAAAAACACAGACACTGTTATAGCTGCTGACTTTCCATTGAGATACCGCTGGTGAGACTGACTTTCTCCCTGAAGGAGTGTGGAGGAGAACAGAGGGGGGGGGGGGGGATTGCAGAGGGATGTGGGTGCTGGACAGACAAGCCAAATATAGCATTGTAAAACATGAGGGATGTCTCACCCCAGAATATCCAACCCCATTCAGTGTATCTGGGGCCCTGCAGTGATGGGGGTCAACTCAGACACCCCCCCATGCCCCTCCAATTCTACCACTGCATGTCCTCTCGGAGACTGTCCCCTGTCTGCGGCCTTTGGTCTCTGTCCCCTCTGCTCCTTCTCCCTTTGACTCTCTTTTTGTGTCATGGTCCCCTGTCTTTATCCCATATGTACATCCTCAGTGTCCCTGTCCCTTTTCCGTCACTGTCCCCATCTCACTGTCTCTTTTCTATGTCCCCTTTGTCTCTCTCTCTCCGCTAACAAACAGAAAACAACAAGGCGAGTCGCAGTACTAGGAGGAGAAACTGACTTTTCAGGAATCTGCACAATGTCAACATTTCGCTGTTGAAAGCACAACATACATCACTAGAATTTAAAATGTAATCAGGTAATTAAGCCGCCAAATTTCTCTGCACGGAGCATTGTCCATTCCATATGAGGCATTAATTAAGGTGTGCATGGCCAACCCCAAATCCCAAAGGTGGCTGTGTAGGACTGACATAGAATATTAGAACATCATTTGAGTCTTTCAGACAAGAACCATGGAATTTGTGAACACAAAATCAAATCACTTTCTATTCCTAAAGATTTCACACAAGATGTATTTGTGTGGGCAAGCTAACATGGTAGGACTCCATATTGTAGGGTCTGTGATGGCATGAAGACAAGGATAATGCCTCCCATAAGTATATTAATGAAAAGAAAGACGCCCCCCCCCCCCCCCAGGACAATTAAGAAAAAGGGGGACATAACTGGAGGGTGAGGTCCCTTTAAGATGATAGGGTTAATGGGTGATTAGTAAAGGTAAGTAAGGGTAGGTGGACGTTAAGGGGTATAAAAGAGGACCAGGTGAAGGTCACACTCAGGTAGAAGCACCTGCTTTGATCTGGTGGGGAATGTTTTATTTGGGTGGGAGGTGAAGTATATACTGTATATGTTTGTCATGGCTAACGGTGTTGGGCTTGATCAGATTGCACCTGGGCTGAATACAGCATGAATTTGGAGGTTCATATGGTGGGGAAGGCGGTGGCAAGCCCTGTCACTGTCCTTCTAGTGGCCTTGGTTGGTCACAAAGGAGGTCCTACTAGGCTGGCCCAGCTAGTGGGTTTAAGTGGTGGTTGATGTGGTTTCAAGGGTCAGGGACCTGGTGGTTTGGCAATCGAATCAGGACTTTTTTGATGATGTAACGTAGCTCTGGCCATTTACCCCCATGATCAGTGTCAGACATTTATTTAGGGTTGAGGTGGGATTACAGAAAGGAACAAGCATTGAAGCCTCTCCTGTCAATTTGTGGCATCAAAAGGCCAATATCATTCGTAGTTATTTTTTTTCTTTTCTAAAACATATTGGTAATCATAAGTTATACAGTGTGTGTGTGTGTGTGTGTGTGTGTGTGTGTGTGTGTATATGTATATGTACACATATATATATATATATATAATCAAAAAATAAATAGATGATACCGTTCTGTGGCTAACAAAATTCTTTTATTTGTGCGAGCTTTTGAGATACACTGATCTCTTCTTCCGGCGATGTTACAATGAATGAAGCAAAAGGTAAACTTAAAAACAGTGTCTCTTGGAATGTTATCTGTTATATATATAAAACAATTACACAAGAATGATTCCTATGTTGTATCTATTCTACCAATGAGTTTTTTTCCCAATGTGATTACAATATAGCTACTGTATTTTTAGTGCAATAAATGATGCATATGATATTACTGATTTAATCATTTTAAGTATTAATGTTGATTTGGTGAAACATTTGTATTAATGTATTCCTTATTATACTGTAGATTTAATTCTTTATGAACTGATCAGCTTTGCAGTCTGGAGAATTAATACCAAATAATAGTTATTGGTACTGTATAAGCTTAATAATAACAATAATGATGCTTAGAACTCTATAACAAAAGCAATAACACTGACTACATAATCATTATTATTAATATATTGTTAAGGAGTAATATGTTAAACCAATATTACTGCATAACCTCTATACTAAATAAAATATTAATCACGATATTATTAAGGTTATACATTATCAATATTAATGGTTATTACTGTTCATCCTTATTCATATGAATATGTTAAAGTTATTGGTCTATAACACTGATATTAAATATATAAAGTATAACATTAATAATAGTTATTCATATGTTAAACTTAACTGTATAACCTTCATAATAAAGACATTAATATCAACCATAACAATAATGTATAACCTTTATATATCATCATTACAGAATAACCTTATACCCATAGTTACAATTACTGCGCCATCCCGCGAATAAAGTCATTGCTCTATAAAATAACCAAATGATATAATAACGCGCTCTCCCTCCTGTGACTCCTCGGGCATGTTATGATCCTGGGTTAGGGGAAAGTCCTCACCGCACAAGCTGCCTCGTGAGCCGCCACCACCCGCAGTCCCTCAGCGTCCAGCCCGGGGATCCGTGCGGCCTCCTCCTCCTTGCCAGCCCCCGGAGCCCGCACCTCCTCCCCGCCAGATCCCGGAGCCTCCTCCCCGCCAGATCCCGGAGCTTCCTCCCCGCCAGATCCCGGAGCTTCCTCCCCGCCAGGCCCCAGCTCCCCCCTGCCCCCGCCAGGCCCCAGCTCCCCCCTGCCCCCGCCAGGCCCCAGCTCCCCCCTGCCCCCGCCAGGCCCCAGCTCCCCCCTGCCCCCGCCAGGCCCCAGCTCCCCCCTGCCCCCGCCAGGCCCCAGCTCCCCCCTGCCCCCGCTTGGTCTCGGGCCTCCCCCGTCACTCTCTGGTTACCGACTTCGACCTTTGCGGGACGGTCCCCTCTGCTGCCCCCAGTCATGGCGCTTCTCGGGCCTAGGCCCAGGGACACAGTGAGGGGGGAGGCCGGGGAGAGCAGCCTCAGGCCCCGGGACAACAGGGAGGAGGGAGGCGGGGAGGCAAGCCTCAGGCCGGGACACAGTGAGGGGGGACGGCGGGAGAGGAGAGCGCTCAGGGCCCAGGGGACAGGGAGGAGGAGGCCGGGGAGAGCAGCCTCAGGCCCCGGGACACAGTGAGGAGGGAGCCCGGGGAGAGCAGCCTCAGGCCCGGGACACAGTGGAGGAGGGGCCCGGGGGAGAGCAGCCTCAGGCCCCGGGACAACAAGCGAGGCCGGGGAGAGCAGCTCAGGCCCCAGGGACACAGTGAGGGGGGAGGCCGGGAAGAGCAAGTCTCAAGCCCCGGGACACAGTGAGGGGGTAGGCCGGGGAGCGAAGCCTCAAGCCCGGGACACAGTGAGGAGGGGAGCCCGGGGAGAGCAGCCTCAGGCCCCGGACAGAGTGAGGGCGAGGCCGGGGAGAGGCAGCCTCAAGCCCCGGGACACAGTGAGGCGGGAGGTCCTACGGCTGTTATACTGTTTCCAGCCCCAACCAGGCCTTCGATCTGCCTCTTATTACCCCTATTTATTTATAAAATGTTTACAAGGAAAGTAATACATTGAGAGTTACCTCTCGTTTTCAAGTATGTCTGGGTATAGAGTTATGATGACAAGTACATGGTTACAAATACAGTTACAGAAGTGAACAGGGTATACATTATAAACAAGACATTGCATGCACAGTAGGAGATAATATATGTTATATGCGTGATGAACAGTTACAGACCAGATTAAAATGTGAGGAAAGCTTTAGTTTTGAAAGAACTTAGAATAGTGGCGGCTGTAGGTGAGGTATCCGGTTAGACTTCCAGTTTTGGGGTGCACGGTGTAGAGTAGGAGGAGGCGGCCGGATACTTTGCTGAACCTTGGGACCATGAACAGTTTTTGGAGTCTGATCTCAGAGGATAGGTGCTGCATGTGGTAGGGGTGAGGAGCTTGTTCAGATAGGTGGGTAAGCTGCCAGAAAGATGAGGGTTGAGACAGGAAAGGTGAACTTTGCGCCTAGACTCGAGTGATGACCAATATAGTTCTTTGAGCATTTCACAGTGATGTGTGTTGTAGTTGCATTGGAGAACAAAACGACAAATTGAATTGTAGAGGGTGTCAAGTTTGCTAAGGTGGGTTTGGGGTGCTGAGCAATATATAATGTCTCCATAGTCGATAATAGGCATTAGCATCTGCTGTGCAATACGCTTTCTGACCAGCAGGCTTAGGGAGGATTTGTGCCTGTAAAGTACGCGTATATTGGGGGGCGTTGCCGTGTGCGTGCGCACTTTCGGGACTCTTATCCGATTTGCCATTGCAGTTCTTCAAGTGCTCACGGCGCTGCGCGTGTTGACACTGCTACATTTTGCCGAGACAAGTCCATTTGAGATTTCTGGCTGCAGTCATGTGAGAGTGTCACGTGAGCTAGTTCAGCCAATGAGGGCGAACCAGCTTTGTGACGCGTCCATGGAGTGTTCACCACGCCCCCGATCGCCTCAATCTCCTGCAGCCTAGTGCACACATCGCTGGGGCTGCAGGAGTGAGCACCCACGCCGGCACCATGAGCTCAGCCTAAGGCATTGTGATCGCGCACACTCTCCTCCGCGGCGTCTCCCCGAACATGGCCGCAGCCTTAACTGCTCTTTTCCTTGCGGCCACAACCCCTCCTTCCTCCCCCCCGGCATGCCCCCATCATGCCCCCATCATGCCTCCCTTCCTAAAGGCTGCAGGGGGCTGTTGGGTTATTATTCCCTTTGTTAAATCCGGTGCAGATATTCTGCTCTGCTCCTGCCGGCGTGAGACTTTGCTAGAGCCGCCATGTGTCCCGCATGCACAGAGAGATATTAGATTTAAGGGAGGCGGACATTTGGTATGTGTGATGCGGGAAATAAAACTCAGGGGCGAATGCCACAAGCGAAGAAAAGAACGCTTCAAATTGTTCTTTTTCTCTATTTTCAGCCGCAGCTTCCGACTCTCCCGGGGTTAAACTAATCCGATTCTTCCTGTGTGTGGGAGGAAAAGGAAGAGAGAGCAGAGACCGGGGACGGAGAGTGAGGGGACAGTGACACAACAAAAAGGGACAGCAACAGAAAAGATGGCGGCACACAGGTATAGTTGCAAGAAATTCATGTTCAAGCAGATAAAAATATTATGTTTCAAGGACATAGCTCCTTCCTCAAACACTGCCACCCATTTCTGAGAGGCTGCAGCTGGGCGTGTGTGCCTCCATCTTTTCTGTTGCTGTATCATATATTTGCATCTACTTGGAATATAGGAGGGTGGATGGGTTAGTTTGCACCAGGATTAACCCGTATCAAGTATTACATAGGCCATTGGAGCAGCCTTGTATACCTGTATATTGTCAACAAAGGGGGACAGTGGTAGAGAAAAGAGACATACATGTGTATTGTAAGGCGCTTAGGGGACACAGGGAAGGACGCAGGCAAGGGACTGTGACAGAAAAAAAGGAAAGGCAATAAAATGGCCTAATTAAATATATTGATATATATACTTCCACCTTGCCTTTTAATAACATCTCTCTATCTCTATCTGAACAAACAGGATTTCACTTTGTCTGTGCTGGGCTTTTATTTCTAATACACACATATAATGGGACAAGAAAATCCAATAACAAAGTGTTATGCGGCCAACTGACCATTACAACTCCCCCTGATAATAGTGTATACCGGAGCACCACCAATGTATGACTCTGCTCTCACATTATACGGCCAGAGCCTGGGTATAAATGTCTCTTTGGGTCTATCGGACACCCTGGATTTTTATTATTGTGAGTCCTTGTTAAACAGTGAAATGTCAGTAAAGCTATTTCTTTTATAAAGGAAATGAAATGACTGAGTTCTGTTTAACGGGTCCGTCTGCAACCCTATATATACTGAATTTGTTCACACAGCACCAGCTACGTATTAGAATCGACCTCACTTTGCAGCTGCACCCAGCTTTTCTGTTGCAAGTACTTTTGAAATACCGTAATTTGTCATAATTAAAATCGCCGGATGGTCAGAAAAAAAATTGATGTCAATTAATTTTTGCAACGTGTCTTAAAGAGGCAGCCCTTCTTCGTTAACTAATGTCAGTCTAATGTTTAATTACAGGTCAGATTTAGGTGATTAACATCATTTTAAACCAAATTCGAAAAGTCTAAATATTTTCAAAAGGTACATGTGGGAGGGAGAGAGAGGGAGTGAGTGAGGGAGAGAAGCAGAGAGAGAGAGGAAGGTTGAGGGGCAGGGAGAGAGAGAGGCAGGCAGGGAGAGAGAGGAAGGGAGAGGCAGGGAGTGGGAGAGGCAGAGGCAGAGAGAGGGAGAGGCAGAGAGAGGGAGAGGAAGGGGGAGAGGCAATGTGAGAGAGGAAGGGAGAGAGAGGCATAGAAAGAGGGGGAGGTAGGCAGGGACAGGGAGAAAGGGAGAGAAAGAGGCAGGGAGGGAGAGGCGGAGAGGCAGGGAGAGAGGGAGAGGCAGAGAGAGAGAGGGAGAGGCGCAGGGGGAGAGGCATTGCGAGAGAGGGAAAGGCAGGGCGAGAGAGAGGAGAGTCAGGTAGGCAGGCGTTCCGCATATACACATGGGCATTTTTTTTTAAACTACGAATATTTATAACCCTCTATATTATATTAAAAAATGTTAACCAAAGATTATGTTGGAATAAAGTTTCTTTTCTTTTATCCTTACTTTGGATTCGATGTATAAAATAGCAATGAGGGAGAGACTAAACGAAAAGGAAACATGACAGTTTATTTATTTTATAAGGACAGCCTACGGGTCTAAATAACAGACACTAAAGCTGCATAGCAAACAGAAATATCAGCGCTAAGCTCTCTTGTATTTAACTAGCAGCTTAGGCTGTATATAAAATATATAAAATCAAACAGGCAGCAATAAAGTGCCTTTCCTTTTTATAGCAAACACCTGGTAAACAATTAGATGTGGCACAGAAAGCCATTTTAATTGTCTCTAGACAATATGCATGCGTATTTCACTTTTAAACTGTGCTTTGAAAATTGCTATCAAGCTACGGAATTGCAGGAAAACAAGACAGCCGCACAATTATTTAAATCAAATACATTAACATCAGAGACATAATAATACAGCATAAAAAAGAGAGATGTAATAACCTGCAGAGTGCCTGGCACGTGTGGGCAATGTCATCGCTTCCGGAGGGATGATACTGGAATTCTTGTAAAAGTTTGTGAAAATGCAGCAACAAGTGAAGGAAAAATGGCAGGTAACATGCCTATACGGTATATTCATTATTTAAACATGACCAAACATCATCAACAGCACTTACATTGATGTTACCCTCCTCCTCGTCATCCTCTGTTGTTACACAGTCTATGCCAATTCTACAGCATATTGCATCATCATCACCAGTATCATGGACCCAACCGTACCGCTAACACCACAACAACAATGATCACTTATTGCTTATGCCGAACAGTTGTGAAAAGGTGCACCTCGCCTCTCCTCTCCCCTGTCTCCCCTCTCCATTTTTAATCAAGAAGTATTGCCAGGGAATGTACTTATGAAGCATCTGGTGGCCACCAAGATATGTGTGATCTATTTACTTTTAAAACTATAAACACCAGGAATGGGACACCTCAGCATGGTCACCCATGGGTGCATTATTAATATAACACCAGTAATAAGCTGCATTGGCCCCTAATAGGACTTATTTTGGAAGGTAGTTCTATGTGATTTCTTGTAAAGCAGATTACTAACTTATAGAATATATATATATATATATTATATATATATATTAACTATATAGTACTATATAATATATTTATATAGTATATATATATATATATATATATATATACACAAGAGAACAGAGAGCGCACGTCCATAGTGTAAAAAAGTACATTTAATGTTAAAAGAAGGACAAGGGATTAAGGACACTCACAAAAGTATTAGAAATTCAAGCAGTTTGTGATATAATCACCACCAACAGGGTAACATCGTCCTGGATCACAAACGGATCGATATCCTATCCGTTGGTGTGATCCAGGACGATGTTACCATGTTGGTGGTGATTATATCACAAACTGCTTGAATTTCTAATACTTTTGTGAGTGTCCTTAATCCCCTTGTCCTTCTTTTAACATTAAATGTACTTTTTTACACTATGGGACGTGCGCTCTCTGTTCTCTTGTTTCTATAGATTTCTGCTGGAATTGGTTATTCCTTCGGAGAGCAGCCTTGGATCCCTGGAATTTATCTTGTTCCCAATTTGAATTTTTCTGGACTCAACTAAGGGTTGGACTTTCTGCATATGTTTTGTTTTTCTTTTTTTCATTTGTTATGTTATATATTATTTATGTATGTGTATCACCATCATTGATGGCACAAAGTACTTTTTAGATTAATAATTTTTCTTCACATCACTTTATATGTATTAGTATAATCATATTCACATTGTTATATATCACACTGTTTCACAAGTGACGCTACTGTATTTTCCCATATATATCTATATATATATAGATATATATATCTATATATATCATTGTTTCCTAGTTGTTTTGCATTGTATGGTAGCACAAGCTGTTTTCATTGTATTACCAATCTTATCAGAAAAAAATGTCTTCTCTTTATCTTCTCAGGTGGGGTTTTATGAGGCTTACTAATATCACTAAATGAGTGTCTTTGCTGTCACATTAACTTAGGTTTCCAGCTATTTTTTTAAGAATAAAAGAGTTTTATTGTACGGTATTGGGAAGAAGTCTGAAAAACAGGAAATACATACAAGAGAAACTGCTCCTTTAAGATAAAATGACAGCTGGGGGTGTGACTACTCCAGTTATCCCAGATAACAAGCCTCTCCGACCTTGAAAATGTTCTGCAATCTGATTTCTCAAAGGTCGAAAGCTGGATCACTCAAAACAAACACTGATAAAACAGTAATCATGGTGTTTATAGCAAAGGCTAAACTTCTAAACTAAGCATCCAACGGCAGAGCCAACAATAACACGAAGCTAGCATTGGTTTGTATATTGACACGGTGACGGGCAAAATGATCATTATTGACTAATGGGATGTTGTGTGTGATGCAGAACCCCAAATTCCCCTGAGCAAACTCGATATTCAATATAGCATGACGTTGTAAGAGCCCAGTGCAACATTTATATCTCAATGGGCAAAAATTCTTCCAGGCCCCAATAAATGGCAGTTACTGGGGTCCATAAAGCTGTTATGTTTTAATTTTTGCCTCATATCCCTGTATAACTTTCCTTTCTAAAAAGACCAACCAGGATTTCTATTGCATTTGCCATCACATCTCCAAAGGTGGATGTCTACTGGCGTTTATGAGAAGAACTGAAGAGAAAGTTCATGTTAAAGGAAACTAAGGTATATTGGACAACCATAATCATTATTTTTGCTCAATTTTCCCAGGAAACAATGAAGGCACCAATAATATACATGGAAATGATGGAGATATGTCCAGTTACAGGTGAGAAGGTCCTAACAGCGCTTTAAAAACTGAAAGTGGACAAGTCAATGGAACCAGGTGGGATATTTCCACGGGGGCATATTAGTGGGACTCACATTTATAAAAGATTTTTATCGCACGAGGAAGCATATTTCAGAGAAAGAAACGTGCTTGGACAGAAGGTAATTCTCTGTGCCTCTAGGGTGTCAGGAAAGGTTGTATAGTCGTTGGATAGCTTTCCAACAGTAAGGGAATTTAAAATGCTTAGGATAGATATAAGGCTCTCTTCAATATGGCGGGCTGAGCCTTTATCGGTCGTCAAATTCTGTGTTTCTATGTAGCTTTAAGATGCTATCAATAGTTATATAATGGCAAGATATTTCATGGTTATGTTATTAAACGCTTTTGTATGTATATATTTATTTATACAGCACCATCCACGTACATAGCGCGTCACAGCAATAATACACGTGACATAACATAACACATAATGGGAATAAGCGCTTCAGACATAAAAGTAACATTAGGAAATGGAGTCCCTGCCCTGAAGAGCTTACAATCTAAGCGGTAGGTGGGAAGAACGTACAGAGACCGATTCCAAAGCTTGAACTATGTATCCTGTACGACACGTGTATAACATCTCTGCTATACATATTCACCAATTACATTTTTAGAAATGTATTTCTTCAATTACCTTATCTTTCCATGGTCAGTAGGAGCCAGCTCTGTCTCATCTCCTATAGTATTGATTCAACTAAAAGGTTATTCCCATGTCCTGCTAATTGACCTTCCTGAATAATACCAATGGCCTTTACATTTCATCTCTAATAACACAAAGCTGCCCATATGATATCTTTATTCAAGAGACCGTTTACATGAAAACCGTGATAAAGCACAGAGGTTTGGGCCCATATTTACTAAGCAGGCTTCTGCCACAGGACATCTTCCGGGAACCATTCATTTGAGTGGCACAACTTAATAAATATGAGCCAGAATGTTACAATTATTTCCTGGTATATTAACAAAGTTAACCTTGGTCCAAAATGCTATGCAGTCAACTGTATCGTTTTGAATGTTGTAATTTTGTCTAAGGCACAGTGTCTCTGGTACATGACTAAGTTATTGAAGGAGGATGTCTAATTTAAATCATAGCTAAAGATGGAAATGAATAACCATTTAATTTATTAATGCCCTCCCAGACTATGCTAACATCCTTAATGCCATTGTCACCATAAGTCAATGTAACACCTGTTCCAGTTTGGCAGGGAGAATATATTCACTGAGATTACACACAGTTTAAAATTCTTCTTAAATAAATCAACAATACAGGCTGATTTTAGGCAGCGCATGTAACCAAAAAAGTAACACACTTGATCATTGCACTTACTAAAAGAGTACTATGTTTCAAAGATTCTCCTCTGCAAAAATGGCGGAAAACAGATGTAAGAAAGCAGCGTCGGGTGTCCTCAAAGAAACATCCGATTTGATGAATCAGTGATGAATAGGGAAACTCTAGGTGTGTTTCGATGTCTTTCACATGTAACACAATTTCTCCCCCCCCCCCCCCCCCAACCCCCTGGGAGATGAGTGGCTACGTTATGTGTGATGCAATGCAATACCTGTGGCTCACAGGAAACCTGAGCCTCTGCTGCTGGGAACCTGGGGTGTACCTGAGTTGATGCTCGGTAGCGCCTCCACCTATAATGGGATTCTACTATGTGGAATGACCCCGTTACAGGACAATAAAGAATATACACGGGGAAAACAATAACAGTTTACTGTACACATCAGAGAACCAATAATAAAGGTGATAGCCACTCGCAGGCCTCGAAGGACCCGTGTCTACACCCCAGTGGAGTTTACCCCACTGAACTAAGGTGCTCCAGGCACCGGACTGTCCCAGTGTCCACCGGATCAATCACCCAACCCAACCAACCCACCCACCCAAGTGTTTGAAACAGCACTGCTCCCACTAGCCCGTGTATGGTTGGGTACCTGCCGGGTGTGTCCACACCCGGGCGCGCAGTGATGCTGATGGGAACCATGGATCCAGTGACGGCAAACGCGAAGCCTCCGCCTCTACGTGGGGTGGGTCCCGCATGGATTGTACCACCGTATGAGATTGTTCTTTGCTGAAGGTGTCTGGGCCAGATCAGCTGAGATGAGAATGCAGCCGCGTCCTGACGGTGTCCCTCACTCTGGTACTACAGGGCAGTGTCCCTATCTATGGGCCTGTCCCTACAGCAACCACAAGCTAAGGGGTGTGGGGACCTCGCTAGGGCCTAAGGGGGTCTCTGGCCTAGTGCAGTGGGTCACTGACTCCTTACACACACACCCTATTCTGCTGTCCCAGCTACCACTGACTCACTCACTAACTGCCCAACTGTATAACTGCCTTAACTACTCATGCAGCCGCCCTATTGGCTAAGCCGCAGCATGTGACATCCGTTCCTGAGGCTCATGGGACATGTTGTGTCTGTCTTGAGGCTTTCTCTTATTGGCCGCCGCTCCGGGGGTCCTGCTGCGCATGCGCAAAGTGTCTCTCGCGCTGGCTCCAACCCCAACATGGCCGCCGGACTAGGGGATTCTCTACGCATGCGTGACTACACTGCGCATGCACGGGAATTAACAAAATTGTGGCGCCCTGCTATGGAAGCCGCCGGCGACTCGGTCGCCTCTCCAACTGCCCAAAGACCTCCCCGCACTCTCCCCATCCCCCGCTGCCGGGCGCAGCCGCAGCGGAAGGTAAGAGGATGAAGGGGGACCCAGGGGGAACCGTGTCACACACAGATCCCCAAACCTGTGTTCCTCCCCCAACTGTCGCATGCCCTACATGGTCAAACTGCGGGCAAGGATCCTGGGTAATGACATGTAAATGAACACTGCGGCTGTGTCACTTTAAGCTTCCTATGCAGTTTGATATAAAAGAAAAGAGATTACCAAGAAAGTGAATGAAGCAGAGCTACAAAGTTCCACACATAGAAGAAAGTAGAATACTTTTGACGAATTCGGGAAAAATCAAACGCAAAGAAATGCCGTTTTCGCAGCAGATTCAAAAGCAGCAAAAAGTTTGACTGTCTTATAATACCTATATGTGAATATACCCTCAATGAATATAATGTCCCTTTCTGTTTTAGGCTACACCACATTCTGAGCCTTGATTTAAAGCAACTGTACCTTTTTAAAATAAAATGTTTCTCCCCTAGGTGAGGAGCAGGGGGTCTCCGAAGCTGAACCACGTTAATATCAGCTCTGGGGGCCCCCTGCTCCTGAGATACTTACTCAAGGTGCTGCCTGTATCCCTCTTCTGTTTAAAGGTCCCACATCACGCCCCCAATAGGAAGCTGTGAGGAATGACATCGCAGCTTCCTATTGGCCTGCAAGAACCGGGACCTTCAAACAGCCATATTTGATCCCAGCCCGAGCTGCTACCATCAAAACCTTTACATGTAAGTATCTCAGGAAGCAGGGGGTCCCCTGATCTGAAATCAACGCGGTTCAGCTCCAGAGACCCCCTGCTTCAAACATAGTGAAAAAAATAAATACAAGTAAATAAAATATAAATCAAAAGACAGCGCTTCTCTAACAGAGTTGTGTGGATCTAACCCTTGGAGCTATTAAAGGTTTAATCCTACGTACTGTCGCTATAAGGTTTCTTTCCGGGAAATAGGAAAAGCCTAAATACATGTATTTGTCACAGCGGAAGCAAATGTTCTGCGCTTGGGTAGGTATAATGCTATAGTGGGGAAATGGGCTTGCAGTAGGAGGGCAAAGTGGATTTGAGGAAATGACAGTGTCAGCTGCACAATGACATAAGCAACTAAGCAATCTATCAGGTGCGAATAACAAGAAGGCCAACTTGATTTGGAAAGAAGGATATTGCTGTCGACTCAAATAATATTTCTATTTGACTTTTCTTTACCGGGAGGGAAAGCCCTGTAAATGAGATGAGAATACTGATATGGGAATACAATGGAACGAGAATACATATATTGGAATACAATGGAACGAGAATACATATATTGGAATACAATGGAACGAGAATACTTTTTTCCTTAAATCATTGCATTTTGTTAACATCAAAGGGGTTATGATCTAAGATCATATACTGTATTTGAATTTTTGGGTGCTTCAATATTTCCATGCTAAACTGTAGTATAAATATTAATAACATGTGCATTGTGTGTGTGCAGGTCGTAATGCGAGTTAATGCTTGAGACACATTGTTGCTTGTAATTAAGTCTGACGCATTGCGTCAAGTTGAATACCTAGATCAGGAGTGGGCAACACCAGTCCTCAAGGGCCACCAACAGGCCAGGTGTTAGGGATATCCCTGCTTCAGCACAAGTGGCTCAATCTGGCTTTTTCGAAAAATAATAATTCAGGTTAGTACCTCGGCGGCGCACACATACACTATTTTAAACGAGATTTTTTTTTTTGCTCCGTTTAGCACATAGTCCCCAAAGATCTTGCTAACAATCGTGTAAATGAGGTAAATCTCATGCCCGGTTTATTCACCAAGATGTAGATTGTTAATGCTCATTTTTAGGTGCGAAGCCGACTAGTTGGCAAAAATAACAAAATATATTAATGTAATTTACTTTCTTAAAAAAAAAATCCAATCACACCCAGTTCACCTCTAGTTTTGAGGACAGTCAACTGCAAAAAAAAAAGACTAATTGTTAAAAACATCAAAAGTTAGGTTCACAAATGGTAAAATACTGGTTTTATTACTTTTTTTTTTTCATTTTTAAATCAATCACTCATTTACATTAAACCTATTAAAGATGCCCCAGTGCTTCGTTCGCCTTCGTCCTGTGAGGGATTCTTCCGTAAGCAGATGCAATCAGGTATTCCAGAAAATATTTGGTTATGTCATTGATTTAACCGTTTAAAGAGGCGTTTTCCACATGACCCCCCCACTTTTTTTCTGTAATGGATGAGAAGCGCGGGTCCCCTACAGCTGAACCGGTTCATTTCAGCTCCGAAGACCCGCTGGTTCCCAAAATATTTACCGGGGAAAGGTGCCGCCGGGAACTTCTTGGGTATTTAAATCCGACTCGCCACGCGTCCAATAGGAAAACAGCAAATTATGGTTTCCTACTGTCCCGCATCACGTGGAGCGGAAGATTTAAGCTTCTGTTGTGTGTCCCCTGGAGGTGAAGGAACCTGTACTGCCTTTAGAGATAAGTATCTCAGGATCCAGGGGGTTCCCGGAGCTGGGGACCCCCGACTTCCGATCCATGTATGGATGTTCCTTAAAAAGGTATGTAAATTCAAAACAAATATTACTGCTAACCCTGTAGTACGGAGGTGGCCAACTCCAGTCCTTAAGGGCCACCAACAGGTCAGGTTTTCAGGATATCCCTGCTTCAGCACAGGTGGCCGAGTAATGACTCATGGAAACACCTGGGCTGAAGCAGAGTTGTCCAGAAAACCAGACCTGTTGGTGACCCTTGAAAACTGGAGTTGTCCACCCCTGTCCTAGTTATCACCCTGGATACACAGACCTGTTGCATAATAGTCTCATCACTGGATCGCGGCATTGCTTGTTGTTCCGGAAAGTAATGTTCCTGCGTGTCATTTGCTTTACACTGTAATTGGTTCGCACACGAGCCCGGGACCTGTCACTACTGATTGTATCACAATGCCCTATTTCCAAGTCGATGTAATAGGATGGGTGGAGGTGTTATCCATATGCAAATATCATGTTTATTTTGGTGCAACCGAAGACACATCTGCTCCATGTGATGTATAGTGAAGGTGATCAGAGCCCATTGAATGCAGAACGAGAGGAACGCGCCCGTCTGTTTTGATAGAACAGCTTAGTAAGTATCAAGCATCATAATTTAAGGCATATTTCAAGCGTATTCCTATGTAGCTAAGCCATTTCTTGGATTAGACTTGAAAATAGGCTTATAACAATCCCAGGCTCATACTTGATGGAAATAAATAGGTCTCTCTTTGAAAAATAGCTTTATTCTAAAAAAAGTAGTATGTCACGTCAAATGAAATGAATCTTGGCTAGAGAGCCATATTACTCTATATAATCCTGAAACAAAGTATCTTCAAGCCGATGGACCTTATTGCATATTTCAGGCAGTTTGTATATTGAAGTTATAAACATTTAAAAAAAAGGGTACAATAGGTTGGTAGCCTTCGTTCTACCATAATAATGTCATTTATGATACAGGAAGTGGACATCAATGTAATTACCCATACATTATAACTCTCAGTAGATGTCAACGTAACTTACATTATCCACCAGCACAGACATTTCTAACACTGGTGAATTAAAAAAAAAAATCAGTCTTATATAAAACCCTTTTAAAGTCTCTCCTGCTGTTAGGAAACGGTCCCTGTCACCGGCAGAGCCGTAAGTGACATTACAGGAAGTGACAGCCGGACGGCAGAGAGACGCAGAACACGGCACAGCACACAGAGGGAACCCATGGAATCCATTACTTAATATGCTTTACTTAGATTACTTTATTGATGTTTAGGGCTTTATTTCTCTATTAAACACACACGGTTAGAATGTGACATGACAACATTCAGCTTACATGGCGGATGTGCCTCTTCCCGTCACTATGAAAACATTTGCGTTCGTTCAGGTAAATTGACGGTAATTCATCATTACCTATGAGTTAATGAACAGAGGGAGAGGGAATGGGGGGTGAACACCACATTGTATTCAAGCGTTGTAGGCAGCGTAACATGCTCACTATTCTTTTCACGCAGCTGCATAAATTCTGCTAATATACCAGTTTTACGAATCTAAATGTTCATCGTTCATGGGAAGCAGTGCCGTGTTAACGCATGGGCACGCTGGGCAGTTGCCCGGGGGCCCCACGAGCATAGGGGCCCCGCGCTAATCTGTGCACAGACCAGAATTTAACACTAATTTTCCGATCACCCGCCTCAACATTCAAATCTCCCGCTAACTCGGTAGCAGGAGAAAAATTACGACTTGTAGCGGAGAGTTGGCGTGTCTGCATTAGCGAGAGACATTTTGCCGTTTTTATTGCTTGCAATGTTATGGAAGCAGAATATTATAACGGATTCGCGGGAGGCAATTAACGGCTGGGGTTGTGTAGGTAGAGCCCAGTGCACTGCTTTGCCCGGGGGCCTATAATGTTGTTAAGACGGCCCTGATGGGAAGATCCAGTTAACAAACGTGTTGCCTGGTTGGAAATGTTCCTAGGATAATCCATTATCAATCGATCAGTAAAAGCAGCGGCTCCGCTAAGTATGTGAAGCAAAAAGCAAGTGTATCCCTCACATTGTAATGCCAACATTTCCACCCTGACTCTTGGGGTCTTCAGGGCCCAGAAAGATCCCTGGAGCAGGGGTGGGCAACTCCAGTCCTCAAGAGCTATCAACAGGTCAGGTATTAGGGATATCCCTGCTTCAGCACAGGTGGCTCACTCTTTGTCTAAGCCACTGAGTGAGCCGCCTGTGCTGAAGCAGGGATATCCTTAACACCTGACCTGTTGGTGGCCCTTGATGACTGGACTTGGCCACGCCGGCCACAGGTGGAGGGTCGGAACGTTGGAATTACAATGCGAGTAACAGGCTTGCTCTTTGCTTTACATACTTAGACCTCGTCCAGGGGCGCGCACGCTCACTGTAGACACGTTGCGACAATGCACGTGGCCTGCGTGAGCGGGCGCGCCTGCTCGGCGCTCAGCCGCTTGCCGAGCAAGCAAATTTGAATTTGCCGCTCGCAAGCGCGTCACGTGAGCGGTTCGCCCGATGAGGGCGAACCAGCTCCGTGACGTAGAGGCCGCGCCCCCCCGCGCGCGCGCACCTAGCCGGCCAGGAAATCACGGGCGAGCAGGACGCAGCGAGGGTGCGCCAGCGCGCCTCTACCCACCCTGGACGAGGCCTTAGTGCTGCTACTTTTATTATTTATTCTTTACATCTGATCTTAAGGGATTTAGGCAATCGCATGGCGTGAGGTCTTCTGATTATTCCTTATTAGTTTGAGCTTTTTTGAGCTTTTTTTTATCCCTTCAGCGTCCACCTCTATTTTTTTATCACATATTATTATCAAATATAATGAAGTAGCAGCTCCGCTAGTCCAGCAGAAAATGTTGAATAAAATATCTGTTGAGTATGATACATTTTTAATGGAATAACTGCTTTTGTATTGAAAATCAGTGGTCAATGTGTGATGGTACTAAAGCAGTGATAACCCGCAGGGCGCGCCTGAGGCGTCGCCAAGGGGTTTGCCAAATAATTCTGTAATGGCTGTATTTTTGCACATTTTGACCTGAACGTTGATATATCATACCCTTTAACCTTTTAACCCACCACCTATTTTTAAATTGTGTGTGTGTGTATATATATATATATATATTCAACATCTCTTTGGGCTGTGTTTTAAAACAATTTAATAAAAAAAAGTATATCATTATTATTTTTTAATCGGACACAGAATGATTATTTTTATTAGCTAATTCAGTCACTGTGTTTCTCAGACCTGATGAAGGGAGAATGTTGTTAGCTTCTTACCCTCCAAAAGGTTGTCAATATAAAAATGCCCACGTACCAGCTTCACGTTGCATAGCCAGCGACCAGCCTCACACCAATTAGACCCAAAACATCTATAAAGCTGTCTGTGAGTAGGGTTACTGGCTCTGCACTTCTTTAACCCCGGCTGTGCTGAGAAGCTGTGTAATGCAGCAGGCGGACGCTTATAGGGGTCCCTGTTAAAATGGGTAAGAAGCAAAAGGTGGCCCTGTGCTCACCTACATGTCATTCCCAGAATCCCTGGCTGCAGTGTATGCTAAGAGATAATGGGGAGAGGCATAATGCATTAGGACAATATTTGGGGTTGCATCACGCTGTAAGAGCAATGTCATTTTTAGGACTTTCTTGCAAAGTTACTGATGAATACAGAAGTGTGCATGAGTTTTCTGAGAGAACATTGATTTGAATATTTCAGCATGCAGAGCACATAGATTGCATATAAGGTCACTGGGAGGAAGAAAGCAGAGCGTTTTATGCCCTGCAGTCCAACAATATGTTATTTTCTACCCAGATCTTAAATTGCAGCTTTTGAAGCGGAAGGATTAACAGCCAATTATGGTTAAGATAAGACCACACCGCGTGCGTAGGAAAGGGAGTGTTTGAAACACGCAGAGAGTCCGTCTGCAGTAATTGCTTTGAAATGTAGTAATTTCTGTTTCAATATAACACTTTTTATATTCCTGTCACGGATTTAGCTGGCCGTGTTTATGGATTAGTTGAAGAAAATGCAGTTGCATTAAACAATGTCTTGTTTTAATGTATTTAGGATATTATTTTTCGTAGGGTTGGGATGGAATCTTTGAAAGTGTTAGGCCGCGGTGCCAGTCTGCACTGTAGCCCCGGGGTGGTGGCTGCGCGTGCACAGCGCTTCTCTGCGCTCTTGAGATGCAGGAGATTGCGACGGGGGGGGGAGGCGTGGTAGGGGTTGGGCAGGGGCGTGGCCATGACATCACACGGCTGGTTCGCCCTCATTGGGTGAACCGCCGGGGGGAGGGGGGCGTGGCCTCCCCTCCATCGCAAGTTCTAAATACAATTCTGCTGTCTTTGGAAAAACGGGTCGTAGAGCGGAGCTGCCAAATCCTCGGGAAGGAACATACTGGGCCAAGCCCCATTGAGGGGCGGTACTTGTTCGTACGTGCGCTGTAGAACGTACTGGGGACCTAGGCTCAGACTGGTGCACTGGGTACTTGGGAAAATACAGTGATGGCCAAACTGGTCAAGTCTCCCTGAGTGACCGGGAGACCCCAAAAAATCTACTGAGAATGGCCGTACCTCTGAGTCAGGATATGCAAAAAAAACAATCGGTTGAAACAGCAGAGTCCAGTAGCAGGCACAAATCAAATAGAGTCCAGTAGCAGGCACAAATCAAATAGAGTCCAGTAGCAGGCACAAATCAAATAGAGTCCAGTAGCAGGCACAAATCAAATAGAGTCCAGTAGCAGGCACAAATCAATAGAGTCCAGTAGCAGGCACAAATCAAATAGAGTCCAGTAGCAGGCACAAATCAAATAGAGTCCAGTAGCAGGCACAAATCAAATAGAGTCCAGTAGCAGGCACAAATCAAATAGAGTCCAGTAGCAGGCACAAATAAAACACTTTTATTGTACTAAATGGTTAAAAAACAAAAGAAGGGAATTCTCCCACGCGTTAACGAATAGACGATACCGTTCTGTGGATTTGAGTGCGGTACAACGGTATCGTCTATTCATTTTTTTATTATATGTATGTACAGTGTGTGTATATATATATATATTGTGTGTGTGTGTGTGTGTGTATATATATAAATCCAGGACAGGAAGGGAGCAGGATCATCAGGAACACCCAGAAAAAAACATACAATAACAAATCATAGTGTAGTACTTATGGACAATTATGGGTCAGAATTCAAGAAGAAACTTGGCTCTTACGGATCGCCTACTTACAAGAAGCAGGATAAAAAACAGCGTTTTTTGTATGTAAAGTTGAATAATATATTCCTCCGCCTAAGATAGCAGCATACAGCAGACACTGATGATTGTAAGCTGGATGGTGTGATCGCCGGGGCTTTCGCTCTCACAAACCAGCAACCGCATTCATACAGAGAGAAGAGGGAAACATAGTGTGTACCAGGTAACACTAAAAATTTAATAGAAGAAGCATAGAAATGTGTACTCACAATGCAACGTGTGAGCACATTCACATAAAGGTTTCTTGGGTATCAGGCAGCTACATACACGGCTTGGCAGTTGGAAATGTCCTCCGCTCCACTCAGAAATCCCCTCCTCGAGGGTGCCCCCTCGTCCGGATAGATGGCGTCTGACGTCACTTCCTGGCCTCGGAGTGACGCCTTTTCCGGTAAGGACGGGAAGATCAGGGGGTATGGAAGACTCGCCGAGCCGCAGCAGCAGTGCCTCTGGGGTTGGAGCAGGCTATCAGACCGTCAGTGTATGATGCAGCTGTACTCTGTCTCCTTCCTTAGCTTGGCTCAACGCGTTTCACTGCATCCGCAGCTTCCTCAGGAGCAATACAATACAATACTTACCGGAAAAGGCGTCACTCCGAGGCCAGGAAGTGACGTCAGACGCCATCTATCCGGACGAGGGGGCACCCTCGAGGAGGGGATTTCTGAGTGGAGCGGAGGACATTTCCAACTGCCAAGCCGTGTATGTAGCTGCCTGATACCCAAGAAACCTTTATGTGAATGTGCTCACACGTTGCATTGTGAGTACACATTTCTATGCTTCTTCTATTAAATTTTTAGTGTTACCTGGTACACACTATGTTTCCCTCTTCTCTCTGTATGAATGCGGTTGCTGGTTTGTGAGAGCGAAAGCCCCGGCGATCACACCATCCAGCTTACAATCATCAGTGACTGCTGTATGCTGCTATCTTAGGCGGAGGAATATATTATTCAACTTTACATACAAAAAACGCTGTTTTTTATCCTGCTTCTTGTAAGTAGGCGATCCGTAAGAGCCAAGTTTCTTCTTGAATTCTGACCCATAATTGTCCATAAGTACTACACTATGATTTGTTATTGTATGTTTTTTTCTGGGTGTTCCTGATGATCCTGCTCCCTTCCTGTCCTGGATTCATACGTTTTGTGAGGGAATCAGTGTATATTCCCTGGAAGGTTGAGAGTTTCTTTCAGTTACACAATATATCATTTAATATTATTTAAATATCACTATCACTGTGTTTTAGCGCCACACTGAATCACTGGGTTTCACAGTGTATATATATATACACACACACACGAAGGCCTGGTGCTTGTCCCTTATAAATAAATAGAAAGAAAATACGTTACCGTCCGAGGACTGATAAAGTAGAGACAGCACACAGTAGGAAGATGACAAAAGGTTATATTGGCTTAAACAGCATCACAGATAACCAACGTTTCGACCCCACAGAGAGGTCTTTTTCAAGGGCATGTGTAACCTTTAGTCATCTTCCTACTGTGTGCTGTCTCTACTTTATCAGTCCTCGGACGGTAACGTATTTTCTTTCTATGTATATGTATATATATGTATAATGGGATGTATCAAATATTGCATCTCAACATAATTTTCTTCTTTTTGAAACCCAGTTGGAATTGAGCAAATATTGAACCTGGTTGACATACTGTACATCTTTTTCTCAAAGCGTAGATGTGTTACATATTGGACATATACTGTACTAGAAACAAATGAAGTATCAAAGCAACAAAAAAAATCTGAAAGGCAACTATAGTGTAGTTTGAATGTTTGATGTTTCTGGTTCATGGAATTGGCCCGTTCTGCAGGTTGTTACTGTATCTGTAGAGAACCCTGCATGTTCAGGTTGTCTTGGTAACTAATGGACAACTCTCTCTTGCTGCAACTGAACACGAGACATGGCATCTCCAGGGCAGATACCAAAGTAATGTAAGGAACTCTGTTGCCTTTGCTTGCTAAAATTCAGTAAACATTCTTGTTTTCACAAGATTAGCCATTCAAATTTCCATGGCCTCTTCAACTCCCCCAAACAAATCTGTCTAGGCGTAGAACATTTTGTGAAATGTGTTTTAGCTTCTCTTTCTTCTTATGTACATTCATGCATTTGTATGTGTGGGTCTGTAATTGTGAAAATTAACACATTGGTATTTGTAACAAAGCTCTATCCTGGATCTCCTCTTATCTCTCCCATCGTACTTTCAGTGTCTCGTTTGTGAACACCTCCTTCTCCTCCTCTATTGATCTCTCTGTGGGGGTACCTCAGGGCTCTGTCCTGGGACCTCTTCTCTTTTCTCTTTACACACTCTCTAGGTGACCTTATCACATCTTTAAGGTTCAAATATCACTTCTACGTTGATGACACACAAATTTACTTTTCAACCCCTGACCTTACACCTGCTGTACAGACCAAAGTCTCTGAATGTCTCTTTGCTATATCATCCTGGGTGGCTCAATGATGACTCAAACGTAACATGTCCAAGGCGGAACTCCTCATACTTCCCCCCACTCCTCATACTTCCCCCCAAGTCTGGCCCTACTGCCTCTTCTACGTTACTGTTGGCAGCACTATCATACACACAGCATGACAAGCACGCTGCTTAGGTGTCACATGACTCCTCTCACATTCACAATGTAGCTAAAGCCAGTCATTTCTTCCTCCATAACATTGCAAAGATACATCCTTCATCTGTTGCTGTACTGCTAAAACTGTAACACAGGCCCTGATTCTCTCCCATCTCGACTATTGTAACCTTATACTGTCTGGCCTTCCTGCCTCTCACCTGTCTCCCATATAATCTATCCTAAACGCTTCTTCTATAATCACTTTATCCTCTCCCAAATCTGTCTCGGCGTCTCCCCTGCTCCCCTCTCATCCCTTTCCTGGCTTCCTATCAAATCCCGCATCACACACTCAATTCTCCTCCTCACTTTTAAGGCAATACCCTCCTCTGCCCCTCCTTACATCTCACCCTAATTTTTTCTATAAACCTGCCCGACTCTTGCGTTCTTCTCAAGGATGTCTTCTGTCTACCCCCTTTTGTATCTAAAGCCTTCTCCTGCCTTAAACCTTTTCCACTAACTGCCCCGCACCTCTGGAATGCCCTTCCCCTGAATACCCGACTAGCACCCTCTCTATCCACCTTTAAGACTCATCTTAAAAAACACCTGCTTAACGAAGCATACGAGTAGCTCCACTGGCTGAAACTATACATATCACATTCACTGACCTTAGCCCCGTGCAGACGCACGTACCAAACACCCACTTATCAAACTGTCTCTGTAAGATCTTCTTACTTACTACTTCAATTGTAAGCTCTTCGGGGCAGGGTCTCCTTTTCCAAATGTTACTTTTATGTCTGAAGCGCTTATTCCCATTATATGTTATATTATTATATCACTGCGTTATGTACCTGGATGGCACTATATAAATAAAGATATACATACGCACATCCCTATATTACATGGAAAGAAACATCTTGACATCTTTTTATGTGAAGGCGGTATCCAATAGGGATAATCCCTGATGTCTCTCACTTAATGTTGATTAAAAACATAGATAATCCATGACATGCACACAAAAGATAGAGGAACCTTCGCTCAAACCAGATACTTTTTAGTCACTTTATATATAGATAATCCTTAGAGAATTGTTTCTATGTGGGTGCTGTTTAGGGATTAGTGATATTATACAGCAATATAACACTAAGAAGGAAGAAAAACATAATCCCTTTCATAACAGTCGAGCACTCCTTAATAAAGAGAGAATAGATCAAATAGGAACATTTATTGTTGTCATACATATATATTGGTGAAATTATCCGAAATGCTTAGTGGTGTGAATAGAAAACGTAACTTTTACTTGCTATTAAAGCTGCAGACCAGGCAATATCTTACATGTGTGTTTTTTTAAATAAATCAGTTCTGTACTATGAGAAAATACTTGTAGCATTTAAAAAAAAAAAACTAAAAGAAACAACTCTAAATGACATTTTAATGTATTATAATGTAACAAGCATTTTTTGTTTCTATAGCAACCATTTACAAAGTCACATCCCCTTCCTCTTCTGAAACAGGCTCTGCCACACCCCTTTATGAGCCCTGCCCTCTTTCTAGCAGTGCACCAATTGTATCTAGTTACTGTGGAGGTGGAGGGTTGGTCAGCGCACGGGATTTTGCTCAAACGTAGAGATAAGAGGATAGGAAGATATGGAACACGGTATTAGTGTTTTAGTAATCGAACGGTACAATACAGCCAAAAGAACTTTGGAATTAAAAATGTATGAAAAATATATTTTTAAAATAGCTTAAAACTCTTTGGAATTAAAGAACCTTGGTAATTAAAAGTAAAAATATATAAATATATAAATATATGAAAAAATATATTTCTAAAATAGCTTAAAAATAGATTAGAAAATCCTTAAATAAAATCCTTAAATAAAATTTAAATGGAATTGTGTGGTTTTTTATGAACAGAAGCAGAATATGTGCTATATGTGGATGACTAACAGGGTGTGTTTATATAGCCTGTTGTTGGTCTGAGGTAAAAAGGGGATAATGGGGCTGGTTAGCAGAGTTTAATGTGCAGTCTTTCCTTCACGGAATGCTGCTAAAAACAATAACTTTCTCACCCTCCTGGTGGGGGCAGTACGTGAGTTGCTTCTCTCCCGGGGGCCCAAATAGGAAGAAAAGGGCCGAACTCGGTGAGTGAGCAAAATAGAATTTATTAGGTACAGAAAACAAAGTCAAAATAACACTCACGGTACAGCTTTAAAACAGCCCAGCATCAGCCTGATCGTCCGGTGATATTCCTCTCACCAGTACAGCTCCCGTGGTCGCGTCCGACGGCGGGACCGGAAGAGGAGGTCTCACCGGATGTCAGCAGGCTGGCTGGGTCCTTCAATCAATGGGCTCCGGCAGGGAACAACTAGTTTCGCAATAATGCTTCGTCAGGTTTTAAGCTATTTTAAAAATATATTTTTCATACATTTTTAATTCCAAAGTTCTTTTGGCTGTATTGTACCGTTCGATTACTAAAACACTAATACCGTGTTCCATATCTTCCTATCCTCTTATCGCTACGTTTGAGCAAAATCCCGTGCGCTGACCAACCCTCCACCTCCACTGCAACTACAAGAAGATCCCGGGCTTTATCTTCTCTACTGGTCCAGCTGCAGAAAACAACAAGGGCAAGTATACACTACCCTTTCTTTGGTTACACACTACCACACAGGCAACATCACAAGCCTATACAAATAGGGAGCGCCCCAACCTCTTTTCTTTTTGTATCTAGTTACTGCCTGGTCACATGATCTTCCCCACATAATTTTGCAACTTTGGTTCTCTTCTGCTGCACCGACAGCCATTTAGTGACTCCCCAAGCCCAATCTTCACCGATCGATCACAGGAGAATGGATCGATCGGCAACTTAGCTAATTACTTATCATTGTGTGGATTGTATTGATGCGCATATTATAAGGAAAAAATATAAAATAAAAAACAGCAGCTTGGGCAACTGCTTAATATGAAACATAACTAGTGAGTTTAAAAAAAGACGAATGTGTCTCATATAAGTACCAACAAAAGAAGTAAAACCGATTACTGCATGTATCCATGTACATATCGTCAGTATCAACACACTGGTGCAGAGCAGTTGTATCTGTGTCAGCAAGGGCACAGCGAGGTGGGTAAGGTCCTCCTTGTAAGACAGAGTGAACAGGTGAGTTGCAGAGCACAGCAGCTGGCCAGGTGGGAAAGCCGTCATTGTGCTTTCCTGGAACATACGTTATACGTAGATCGCGTGTTGAAGAGAGGTTGGAATATATTGAGAGAAGGGTACTGGAGATGAGAAGTTTAGATAGCAGGTGTATAAAGTAATATTCACAGCAGCTAAAATCACTAGTGTGGCTATAATAGCCTGAGGATTCAATCTGACTTTTAAGAAAGTCCCACCACAGGATTTTCGGAGGGGGGGGGGGGGGGGGGGGGCGGCAGTTACTGAGGCTGGCGCTCTTCCCCAAGGCACCTAAATGAAATGCTGGGGGAGGCATGAGGCCTCTGTAACTTCTCTTACCTGCTATCAGCCAACTCTTCGGCGACGAGACACCATGACAAAGCGGCGTCAAAAGGCAACGTGACGTCACATCGCCGAAGTGAGAGAGCATGTAAGGAGGGGGGGGGGGCATGAGCAGGGGAGGGGAGATCAGACAGGGGGGGCACGAACAGAATAGTTTATGCACCCCTGCGCTTGATGACCATGCCTGCTTCTCTAACCCTTGTGTCTTATGGAGTAGCACCTTTTAGTAAACATGGCCCACAATCTTGGCAGGTGAGTTCCTGCCCTGAAGAGCTTACTGTCTCATTTATAGTTCCCGAGGCACAGGTAGATAAAGAGATTTTTCCAGGGTCCCAACAAGAGCTGATGGTGGGTTTCACCTACGTTGGAAAGTAAGGTGGGTTTCGCCTACGTTGGAAAGACATCCGCCTATTCCCCGTGACATGTGGCATTTTATTATAGCTGTTCAATTCTGCCTACTGTACATCTGAACCATACTGTTCCCATCCCAACTTCAAAAAATGCCATTTATGGAGCACTGGAATTATTATGTCAACAATTCTGCAGCAATATTCAGATTCTTATTAAAACTGTCATATCTAGCGTTAGAAACATTACCAGCTGCTCTTACCCAGAGGTTAGAGCCATGAGAGATACAAGTAACAAACATGGCTCTTTTCTGGAGCTTGACCCTCTATAAGCAGCTGGGCTGGCATCAGGCACTGTAATTAAATTCATGCCAATTAATTTGGAAGTTGCTCAGTGCTACAGTGAAAAACATGTATAAATTGTATTATTCATCAGTCATATTTCCTGCTGTTTTTCTTTTACATATGTATAACTCCTCTTCCCCCGGCAAACAGAAGAGGGGCCGCAATAAAGGGTCTCAATGACTCTATCATGGTGCAGGCGATGCACAGTGGTTCCCTGACCTTAATTCTCAGGGGCTGATAGTCCGTGCAGAGCTGGTATAGTGAGCAAGAATTAAAAGGGCGCCAGGAACATTTCTGTAACGTTGTATGAACAGTTCAATTGCCCGGATAAGAAGGAGCGGTTTTCACACGGAGGGCAGCTTCTTGTTGCAGATTAGATACAGTACATATGAACAGGTGTTCCTCGACCATGAGAGATATGAGTGGGGGCAATCTATTTCCCAAGCATTCCATCCTATTACTGGGAACAGAACTAAGGGACATACCCTAAGGCTCCAGCCACGGTGCAGCGACGCGCGCTCATGCTTGAGAGCCGTGACATCACCGACTCTCTGTGCATGAGCGCTAGCCTGTCCTGCAGGAATTTGTGAGCGGGAAGGGGGGGGGGGGGGGGGGGGGGCACAAAGGGGGGGGCGTGGGCATTGCCTGGCTCGGGGGCGAGAGGGGGGTAGTGTGTGTGCATTGACTGGTGCTGATTCGTTGTTGAAGGGTCATGTGACCCTTCTGAGCGCTTGCAAATCACTTTTCCATGTCTCCCCAAGCGCTGAGCATTGCCGAGCGTACGTGCGCACGCAGCGTCAGTGTGGCCATGCTCATTTGACAACATTACAGTGAGCGTGGCCGCAGCCTAAGGCCTTGGCCATGTTTGGTGCTTGCTGGCGGAAGCGTGCTGACGCGTGCTCCCGCTCAGCACTGAGCCCCTACAGCCGCAATTAGAGCGGCTTTAGTAGGGGCTCACCTGCGCTTCCGCGCGCTTGCGGAAGCGCAGGTCTTAGGGGAATTTAAAATTCCCCCGCTTACCGGCGAGACAGGCCGGTCACGTGAGCAGTTCGCCCAATGAGGGCGAACCAGCTCCGTGACGTCACTGGCCCGCCCCCGGCCAGTGACGCGCCCGCCCCCGGACCGCCCCCTGACGGCCTGCTGAGAGCGCTTGCGGTAAGCAACCACAAGGCCAGGGAAAGCACCCGCTTTCCCTGAGCCTCAGCGCGCCTCAGCACGCCAGCGGTAAGCGTGTCCGAGGCCTAAGTCATTCCCCAGCAACTCCTCCAGGTCTCCTTAATGAGAACCTGTAACTAGGAAGTCACTATTCTACTGCGGCAGGTGACCGGTTGGAGGATATATCTATAGGGGCTTAACACTGGGATACTTTCCATAGGTAGAAAACAAGAATTTGTGGTGATTACCCGTAAGTAAAGAAATTCATCTTCCTGATGACATCCCCCTGACTCTGGGTCCACTAAGATCTGATCTGTAATGTTCCCTCTCATTGTTATATACCCCATAGTGACATCACTAGTCACTATAACTTCTGGGGAAAGGTAAAGTTTGTACAATGTATCTGCTCAGTGACCGCACGAGGCACTTTCTGGAAGGTGGGGGGCGGGGGGGCTATATACTTACCCAGCACCTCCACCCAAGGAGACTGTTACACTATAGGTAACCCCTCTAGAAACCAGTCACCTAATTAAATAACATAGCATACCCCCACGGGAGATACATATGTATAAATATTTATTTTTGCTTTATTTTACACAGAAATGGCTCTGAGATACGGGGACCACCTGGTTTCAGAGATATTTAATTTCAAAATTCCCTTACAAGAATTTTTCTCCCGCGGACACAATATGGCCACAGGAGTCAGCCATAATGGCAGCCAATAAAAGCTGTGACATTGCTGTGAGATGACATTACAGGTGCTGATTGGGTGACTCTGCAGCCATATTTTACTTGCAAGTACGGGCAACAATTTAAAAATGGAATATCTTTGAAATCCAGGGGGTCTGAGCTGAGTGTCGGTTTCAGATGTGGAACACCCCTTGTTTACAAAAATACTTCATTTGGGGGAAGATTGCTACTTTAACAAGTATGGATGTGTACTGTATATTCAAATGAATATCGTAAACAGCCCAAAATAACTGGTCATTTTCTACTCAACAGACACAGATATTCTGATCATAGGAGTTATGCAGTTTGTTTTATTTGGGTATCAAATAAATTTGGGTATCATGCACCAAATACTTTGTACTTTGTACCTTCTCTGTTTCAACTGTTTAGATTATACATTGTGTGTGCCCTGTGTCCTGGCATTTCTATGTAAAGCAGGCCTGCACAACTCCAGTCCTCGAGGGCTGCAAACAGGCCAGGTTTTCAGGATATCCCTAATTCAGCACAGCTGGCTCAGTATGACTGAGTCACTAATTGAACCAGCTGTGCTGAAGTAGGGAAATCCTTAAAACCTGGCCTGTTTGCGGCCCTCGACGACTGGACTTGTGCAGGCCTGATGTAAAGGGAGAAGGAGCGGCTCAGTGAGACACTGACTCTGGCACTGAGTTTGAAGTACGGGAACCTTGTTCAATTCCCGGTGTTGGCTCCTTGTGACCAAGGGCCTCATGCAGTAAGCGTTGATAAGGGAATTATCGCCATTTTATAGCCAAAATTGGGTTTGAGATTCAGTAAGCGCCGATAAGTGCTTGATATCGCCATGTTTCGGAGCCGATTATTTTGTTATGGCCAGTCGGCTGCCGATAAGCCTGTTTTCGCCACTGATCGCCACTTTTTTAAATCGGCTGGATTCAACAAAAAAAAACAGCTTATCGGGCCTGATCGGCACTACGAAATTGAGATGTTATGGCCAATTTCTCCCGCCAACTAAAGTTGGCAGTTTGGAGGGGAGAACGATCGCTAAGGCTGCCGCAACGGCACTTAGAAAAAAAAATCTTCTGTACATCAATGGAAGTCAATGGAGCGGGGACGTATAACAGTATAGTACTGTTTACGTTTCATTGCTCACAATACAAACGTCATTTGCATTACAGTGTGGGGGCATTCCCTGCATTGTGTCACAGCTGACGTGTATTATTTGCATAACATTATACTTTTACATGTTTTCAGCATTTGCGGGTCACATTACTCATCATGTGATGATGTGTCAAGGGAAAATACTATACTCAACTCTTAAAGGAGAACCTCACATCATATCACACATTTTACTGAACTGAGCGACAATTATTTACATGATGTTACACATGTCACACATACACCGTATATTCATGTTCTTTTACATTACACAATGCTTGTAATGTGTCACGCATCTTTAAACGTTCATGTACATCTAAATTCTCATGTTTACATCTAGTTTTGGGTCCTCCCTATTTTCATGACGTCACTTATTGGACGCTCAATCACATTGCATGTTTACATTGTAACCGTAGCATTACAAGCACTTCAACCTAACTTATACACACATGTACAGTAATTCAGCATTGGGACACCTTGTTAACTCATTCTATACCAACTATCCTCCTTACAGAAATGCATGCATATGCACACGACTATTCATTGTTGTCAACATGTCACAATAACATGCCTAATTACACATGTTACACAAAACTTTTCCCACGTCAATCTCAGCCTTTTTGCCTAATTACATGACTGACTGTTGCGTTCACAAGTGTTACATGCATTGCACATGCAACTATTTATTTGCAAGCAATGTTTCTACAAAGGTTCACGTCACATCATTGCCAAATATCATCATTCCCTGCAGAATACACACAACAAATACTTATAACAACAACTGCACACAGCTTGCCACAGAAGTACTTTATTATGTTAATGTAACACCTTGCATTTTACTATGTCACCTGACATCATCACATACCTATTTAAAGGACGCCCATTACCTGCTCATTCACAGCTACTCATTTCAAAATGTTGAGATTGTTTAGGAGACGGAGGAACATTCTTTTCTATGACATGCTTGATGATGAAGACAATCATATAGGGCAAGGGAGGGACACACCGAGGGACAGTGACAGGGACAGTCACGCGGATACGACAGGGACAGGGAGAGGGACAGGCCGAGGGACAGGTAGAGGGACAGGAGATCAGAGGAGAAGACAGAGGAGACAAGTTGTGCCTCGTCCGCGTCTGTACAGGGAGAGAACCCTGTTAGATGGGATGAGTGAGGAGGAGATTGTAAGTCGCTATCGTTTGAGTTCAGCAGCAATCTTAGCTCTTTATCAGGAGCTAAGGGGAGATTTAGATTTTTTCACAGCCAGAGGTCGTGCAGTCCCTGGGCTTGTTAAAATGCTGTGCTCATTACATTATCTTGCTTCCGCGTCATACCAGACAACTGTGGGCATAGTGGGCGGGGTCTCGCAATCTACATTCTCGCGGGCCTTGACCCAGTTTCTCTATGCACTCAATAGACGCGCTAGGAATTATATTCATTTTCCTACAGAGGCGACAGAGTGGCTGGAAGTCAGGACTGGCTTTTATAATATAGCAGGGATACCATGTGTGCTGGGTGCAATCGATTGCACACATGTTGCTTTGATTGCACCTAGTCAGAGTGAGCATGTGTACCGCAATCGGAAGCACTACCATTCACTCAATGTACAGGTGGTATGTGATGCGACGATGAGGATAATGCATGTGGTACCCAAATTCCCTGGTTCCAGTCACGATTCCTCTATCCTGAGGAACTCTTCAGTCTTCCATGCGTTCGAAGAGGGACATTTTGAACATGGTTGGCTGCTGGGTGAGTACACATTTACATGTTCTAACACAAAACACATTTTTATTTAGGAATGTTGGCATTGTACAATTTGATCACTAATGTCAGCTTATGTGTGCTCCATTCATTATAGGTGACTCAGGATACGGAATTAGGCCGTGGCTCTTGACTCCGGTGCTAAACCCTCAAACTGAAGCAGAGGAGAGGTACAATGCAGCCCATATATCTACAAGATCTGTTATAGAGAGGACATTTGGCCTACTCAAGACCAGATTTAGGTGTCTGGACAGAACTGGTGGGGCTCTTCTATACAAGCCTCAAAAAGTGTCTGATATTATCCTTGCCTGTTGCATTTTGCACAATGTTGCACTGAGGCACAATGTACAGTCAGACCTAGCTGAGCCTGTGGTAGACGAGCATCCCACCCATGTAGCTGCTGAAAATGAACAAACAGCCAGTGGTGGCCAGACACGCCAGAATCTCATCAATTCATTTTTTTCTTGTAAGTACAAACATATATGTTCCAAGTTCTACTTTTATACTTACATTATGTTATCTTAACAATAATGTTTTTTTATATACCCTTCTGGTAGGACACAGATGAATATGGGTTGCACACCTTTCTTCTCTCTGCTGTGTGCACAAAGGGATGTGGCACCGGTATGTTATTGTTGCACAGGTTATATAATCCCTCTTCAATTGTACTTTAGTTGTGTGTATGTGAATAAAACTGGGGTAACAAAGCACTAATATTTTAGCATTGTGTTGTTCCTTATGCTAACACAATACACATATTATGCCCATACTCATTCATGCTTCTAGTATGCTTACATACAATGTTATTGGTGCAGTGTAACATGTACATCCATATGATGTGTACACCAGCCTGATTTACATTTTGAATGTCATGAAATATACATGGTGTTGCACATTTAACACCAAATAC
The DNA here is from genome assembly GCA_036426205.1 of Ascaphus truei. Classification (NCBI taxonomy): domain Eukaryota; kingdom Metazoa; phylum Chordata; class Amphibia; order Anura; family Ascaphidae; genus Ascaphus; species Ascaphus truei. The sequence goes on along the minus strand of CM071576.1, from coordinate 43,454,097 downwards.
ACACTTTGCTGTGTTGTTTACGGTACTGAAGATGGCATGTCAATGTTTGCAATTTATATATTGTTCCTTTGCATTATAGGTATATCTCCAGTATGACTGATCATGGTATGTATATTTGCTGACATCTCTCATAAGATGTGCCTACATCAATCTTCCTATAATTATTTGAAGTCAAAACCCAACATATTGGTTTAAACACAAATGTTACATATATGTACTTTCTGTATCATGTATATGCATTTAGCTACTCTTGAGCTTTCATGTGCATTGTATTAGAAAATGATTACTCCCATTTCATCACATTTTATGTATGTTTCCTTATAAATTCCATTAATGTAATATAGAGGTGTTTGGAGACAAGGGGATAACTGTAGTTATTTCTTTACTTACGGGAGCTCATTCATCACGGATGAAATTGACTGATCATAAAACTCCATGCATGAATGCCTGCAATCACAACAATGCGTACTACATCTTATATTTAGCAATGTTGGTGTTTTGTAATGCTAGGAATTAATAGTCAACATTAATTTAAATTTGTGACATGTGTATGTATAAGTCACACGTGTGTGGATGTGTCCTACATGTACCAAGTGTTAAACTGTTAACAGAGAAGACAAATTTGTCACTAATGTTACTGTCATTTAGCATTTATAATTTACCAATATGACAATGTTGGTAATATTTTTGCAATATAATTCACGTCACTTCATCATTATCATGATGATAATTATCAAGTATTGTCACAATTGTAACGTCAATCACGTGCACATTAGCATAGACACACTTTGTAAGACAACTGTTTGTGTCTGTATCAATTTGTGTAGGATCCATGTATAACACCGACAAATGATAACACCAGCTTTATTATGGTAGCTTATATCATCATATTGACTATACTATGTATTTTTAGAACGTTTAATAAACACAGTAAACTATAGTTAGTTAGGTTAATGAAATATACACAGAAACGTACTTCATTACATGATGTTGATGTCATAATCAGAACATCATGCATTGTAGGGGACCACAACATCTGGCCAATAACATTATTTGCTACAGTCCCAAACCATTTTATCAACATACCCATGTAACAAGAGATTTTTAACAAGAAATGGCTAGTTGGTTGTAAGTGTCCTTTACATTGGGAGAAGGAGTGGCTCAGTGAGTAAAGACACACACTGGCACTGAGATTTTGAAGCAGGGGAGTCTGGTTCAATTCCCGTGGGTCAGTCAGTGTGTGTGGGGGTGTGGGTGGGTCAGTCAGTGTGTGGGGGGGTATGGGTGGGTCAGTCAGTGTGTATGTGTCCAGCTGCAGCCAGGGGCGGGGTGTAACATTGCGCACCACCTCTCTCCCCCCCCCCCGCACGCAAATTCTGCACACACACACCCCCGCGGGCTACATGCGCCCGGCACGGGCATGAGTGACCGAGCCCCTGTGCCGCGCGGGTTGCGCCCGGGTTTGAACCGTGTGCCACCGCTTCCTGTGGGCACAAGGGGCCCGCGAACGCCCGCGTCAGTGGAGGGCTGAATGGCGCCGCTGCCAATGGGCGTTAGGAGCGTGTGGGTGAAACGACGCCCCTGCCAGCCGCTTCTGCGCATGTGTGGCGTCCGTCAGCGGCGCCATCAAAACTGCGCATGCGCGGCATGGCAGCGGTCATGGAACAGTTAGGCGGGCCGTTAGGAGCGGCGGCTGCTATCGCCGCCGCATATGTCAGCAGCCGAGTGTGTGGGGGAGTGTGTGGGATGTGTTTGGGGGTGCTGCGGCGATTAGGAGCGGCGCCGGTGGCTATCGCCGCCGCCGTATGTGACAGGGGACGTGTGAGCGGAACGGCGTCCATTACGTGACGTCATTTCCGTTTCACATTTCGCCCCCCATCTATCCAGTTTTGTTCTATCAGGACTAGGTGCCACAAAAGAAGTTTCACTTCAAAAACTCCACACTCTGGATTTTAGGGTAGTTAAATAAAAAAGGGGAGACTTGCCACCCTTGATGACCTTGATGTTGCTGCTGCCTTCTAGAAGAAGCTTTCCTGCTCCTCCCCCAGCCGGAGCTCTCTGCTGCCCCCAACAACATCTTTTGTACTTTTTTTGTACTTTGCAATATAGAGTTTATATTGATGTCACTTGTGTGTTTCAATGCATCACTAATAATACACTACGGGTTGTAGTGGTGGCCGTAGCTGCCTGCTGCTTACAGACTAGCATCATTGTCACAGTGGAATAGACAATTAGACCTGGATTGCAAGCACCAGACAGAACAAGAGAGTTAAACAGGGTTTATTTTGACCGAAGCCCACAGGGAGCCACACAATACAGAAACACGGTTACTACGGGGGACTCAAAGCTCGCTAGGTGGAAGGCATGGCCAAAGCTAGCTTACACTTGTCTCCGTCTTGATCTGTCCATACACCAGTAACAAGGAGTGACCTCTCCAGGGCCCACAGTTCTTGCCTAGGTAGACTCTAGGCACAGAGACTACCCCAAGAACAACTCTGAAGCTGTGAGCGGCGTCAGCTTTTAGACTTTCCCGGCCTTCATCTAACGTATCAAGAGTGAGGGGGTGAAGGACAATGCTCTAGCTTTGGAGTAAGTACCATCCCAGCATCTGGCCCGTTCCACCCCAATTCCCTTAACACTCCACCTGGCCTAAACAAAGGGCATCTTTCTGACTCATTGCATGCCCGTTCTCAGTCATTTGTGGCTAGCCCAGTCACACAGACAAGTGCCCTTTCATAGTAACGATGCATAACAACATCGCTTAACATTCTATGAGCAGGGCAGAGATCATTCCGTCACTCTGAGATTGCTCGCTTAACCCTTGCTTTGGGTAGCCATCTTGACGGACAAGGGCAGCAAGCTGGCTGGACCCTTATTGTAGCTTGCCATGCTGCCCCTACCATCACAATCATTTCCTTCTTCACTGCTGCTACCACCTCCAACATCACTAATTGTTGTTGCAACACCAAGGATTACATCCTCATCTACATCATCCCACTCCTCCACTTCTACCATCAGAGTCACTTTCCTCCCATGCTTGTGCATTGTATTGTATTGTATTGTATGTCTTTATTTATATAGCGCCATTAATGTACATAGCACTTCACAGTAGTAACACATGTGGTAATCAAATAAATAACAGGTCATGGGAGTAAGTGCTACAGGCATAAAAGTAACATTAAGGAAGATGAGTCCCTGCCCCGAGGAGCTTACAATCTAATTGGTAGGTAGGGAGAACGTACAGAGACAGTAGGAGGGAATTCTGGTAAGTGTGTCTGCAGGGGGCCAAGCTTTATGTAACATGTGTCCAGTATTATCCACAGTGCTATTTATACGCTTCTTTAAGCAAGTGTGTCTTAAGGTGGGTCTTAAAGGTGGATAGAGAGGGTGCTAGTCGGGTATTGAGGGGAAGGGCATTCCAGAGGTGTGGGGCAGTGAAAAAGTGAAAAAGGTTTAAGGCGGGAGAGAGCTTTAGATACAAAGGGGGTAGAAAGAAGACATCCTTGAGAAGAACGCAAGAGTCTGGATGGTGCATAACGAGAAATTAGTGCTGAGATGTAAGGAGGGGCAGAAGAACGTAAAGCTTTAAAAGTGAGGAGAAGAATGGAGTGTGAGATGCGGGATTTGATCGGAAGCCAGGAGAGGGATTTCATGAGGGGAGATGCTAAGACAGATCTAGGAAAGTGTAGAGTGACTCTGGCAGCAGGGTTTAGGATAGATTGTAGGGGAGACAGGTGAGAGGCAGGAAGGCCGAACAGCAGGAGGTTACAGTAATCAAGACGGGAGAGAATGAGGGCCTGAGTCAGAGTTTTAGCAGTCGAGCAACAGAGGAAAAGGCGTATCTTTGTTATATTGCAGAGGATAAAGCGACAGGTTTTAGATATGTTTTGAATGTGAGGGGCGAATGTGAGAGAGGAGTCGAGTGTGACCCCTAGGAAGCGTGCTTGGGCTACTGGGAGAATGATCGTAGTTCCAACAGTAATGTGGAAGGAGGTAGTAGGCAAGGAAATGGAAGCAGGCACACGGTCTTTCTGAAGGTGCAATTTATTGTGCCACCAAAAGGTCCAACGTTTCGGCAAAGATTGCCTTTATCAAGGAGAGGGCTACAGGATATACTTAACACACCACTATTTATACACTAATGGGTACTCACCCCTCCATGATTACTGCTGCCATGCTCCTGGATGTCGACGCCCCCAACGTGACGTCAGAGCGCCAGCGCGACGTGGCGTGATGACGTCATGCGCCACCAGAGGGGGATCCTGGGTACCTGTGAAGACACCTTCAGAAAGACCGTGTGCCTGCTTCCATTTCCTTGCTTGATTACCTTTGGGATGTCTGGATCTCCCAGGACACAGCGCACCGGCAGATAAGTACCCCCCTCCAGCACCTATTAGCGGTGTGCATGTACTTCTATATATGAAGGAGGTAGTAGGGCCAGGATTGCACACTGTCAACCACATGATCACCATCACCTACCTTCTCCATCTCTAACCCAATCCTTCCTCTGTCCATTCCCTCAGTCTGGAAATAGTAGTGCTAGGACCCGTTTAACATCTATCCATCCTCCCAGTCTCCTCACATTTTGCTGAGAATTAGGATACATCAGTCTGACACTTCCCTCACATGTAGTTCTGCTGTTGCCTTGCACACCTTGAAGGTCCAAGATGGTGACTCGGCTGATTTGGTGGGGCTGATCTTTATTGGAAAGGGAGTTCACTGATTCAGAATAGTTGAGGTTCTTTTATATCGGTTTAAAGGATGTTCTGTAGGAGGCTGCACTGCTGTTGGCGACAGTGAGGCAAATTTGAGGGGTTAAATGGCCCCAGCATTGGAGGGGAATGGAATGGTCCGTTTTGCCCAGGTGGTTAATGTTGAGAAATGGGAGTGCTCCAAAGGATGCGTTCCTGTGTCAGGGTCAGGTGCGGAGGGCCTAGGGACATACTCCTAAGAGGGAGTTACAAACCAGGAGTGCTCACTGGGTCACATAACAGTGGTGAGCAGGGTCATGTCACTGGGTGCGGCTATTTGCTAACCAGGTCCTGGAGTGTTGGTTTATGTTTAATAAAATGCTGTGGCCATTTTGTTATGCCGGTGCTGCCCGCAGACCAGACCCGTCCCTTATACTGAGGTGGGGACGTATATGTGCACGCACCCGCAGCAGAAGGAGCGTGTCCGGAGTGTGGTGTTTTTGGCGTTGCCAGGCCAGGTAGAAATAGCTGTAGCAATACTTGCCAGTACCGGTGAAATAAGAGATGTAGCCGTTGCCATTAGCCGAGGTCTGGGAGAGGAGAGATCCGGAAGGTCAGGGTCCAAGCTGAGGTCGAGGGGCATGAGAAGCAGCGAGGTCAAGTGAGAGCCGGGGTCCAGAGCCAGAGAGTGAAGTCCGCCAAGCCGGGTCGTAACCTGAATAAACAAAGACAAGAGAGAGAGCCAGCATAGACATCCGCTAGTAGAGACTATGTCGAGCAAAGTGGGAATGCAAGACAGGCATTAAATAGTGCGGCTGGCGAATAGGAAGAGGAGGCAGACCTGGAGGAGTGCGTGGAGCCGTCCTGGATAGGCTGCCTTGAGGAGAATGCAGGTGAGCAGCTTTGGGGCATGATTGCAGCCTGTGTGTGAGTTGGGGGCGTGGCTTCACTGCAGGAGCAGTGAATAAATTAACTTGATCCGGCGCACATGGGGAAACCCGCGCCCATGAGTAGTAGCAGCCGCCAGAGCCCCAGCCGCCCGCGGAACAGCAGCCGCCCGCCGGGGACGAGGGGGGAGTCCCCCAACCACGGGGACCGGATGGGACCGGCGAGGGGGACGTCCCGCAGTAGCGAGCGCAACCAGAGGTGAGGAGAGGTCACGCTGCGACCGTCGTTACCCCCGAATCCTCACACATTTATATCCAACCAAGATGTCTATTTATTCCAACTGAAGTGTCTGTGTTTATTTGGATGGGTTAGCAAACTGAATGGGCAAGAATCGAGGGTACAAGCGTCATGAGCCTGCTGCATTTCTGACTTGTACTGAGCACACAATGTTAAATAATTATATTTTCCGCCCTACATTTTTCTCGTACAATACATCGGGATTACACATGTATTGACAAGGTTACATTTGACTGTCTTGCTGCAAATTCCAAAGAATAATTGTATTCATATAATTGTGTTTTTCATCCAATAGACACATTGTGGCACTTGGCATTCACATCAAATAAGCAATTTGACTGTGTGATTCCTTTCTAGGACTATAAATCTTATAACTGGTGAATGTTTGTACAGTATCTTCCTCCTGCAGAACTTGATGAGAGCGTGGGCATATTGATTTCACTTCTATACATTTGAACATACTGTAGAGATGTAGTAACCTTTTGCTACATATTTTCGTACTATTGTGCAAATAAATGTAATGGTAAAAAAAATTGAATATTTACTTTTTAGTCGACACTGAGAAAGACATTAATAAATACTTAAACAATACGCATCAGCTTGACTCATTTAGCTTTATTGTGCTTGGTTTCTATGCCCTGTACCCGTGGGACCCCCTCTTCCGTTCCTATATCTCGGCTGTAATTTCTCATTATACCCCAGTCAGTAGTATCCTGCACTCTGCACCTGACTGTTTCCTTTCCATCCCTTTTACTCTACTGCTCTCTCTCGACAAAAATCCTTTCTGGCCTCACTTCCCTTACCTGTAAATCTCTCTCACTCCGTATACATCCAAGTACAGTCTCTCCCACCCTTCCAATCAAATCCTAAACCCCACACCGTTTCAATAGCCGGGACTCCACCACACAGCCATTTTGCCGCGACCTAATCTCCGCCGGCTTTTACCCGCCACTTTGCCGCAGGGACCTCTCGCCACCGGCCGCTTTGCAACCAAGGTAAGTCCCTTACCCTAAAAACCCCTAATACTAGCGCTACCCCCTTACCAGAAAACCCCTATCCTTAGCCCTCCTACCCTAACTGCTAAATTAACCCTTAAATAAACTTACCTTGGCGAGGCGACCGAGTGTCCAGTGGCGGTGGGTCCTGAACGCTGGCGGAGACTTGGTCGCAGAGAGACGGTGGTGACCACATGTCTGATTCTGCACAGCGGCCCTTACCAACCATCGTGGTCAGACACTGCCACCCACTGCACTTATTCCTTGCCTTACTGTCTCTCTATGTCTCCCAACATCCCACTTAGATTGCAAGCTCTCCGGGTCAGGGATTCTATTTCCTCTCGTCTGCCTTGATGATGTTTGTATTATATTCTCCTGTATGGAAAAAAAATGGTAGAACTATCTGAATGTCAGGAGCAATAAGATCACTAAACTATTACAATACTATGTACAAATACTGTAAATACAACCGTTGTATTGGAAAAAAAACATTGGTTGATTAGTTAACTGCATGTTACTTGTTTGGAAAGAACTCTACTGAAGTAATATAAAGGCAAGATTTATTCAAGGATGTTCTTATATAAAGCATGGTGTTATAATTAACAAACGTTAAAAATGCAATCCCACGTAGTCCGATAAAAATGGCATTTTGTAAACAATGTAACAATATAATTGGCTTTCTTATACTAATCTAATCATTCTAAATGCAAAGATTTGACTGTTTTCCCCCTTGGGAAATTAATTACAAATTGCATTTCTTAGATGCCTCTAAATGGGGAAGCGTTTGTCAAAGGATCAATCCCTCCTAAGACCAAAGCGACCTGTTTGAGGGCTCTCACCTGGGTAATTGTTACCTTTTTTTCCCCAAATAAGTATTTCTTATTCATTTATTCAAGTGAGACTTGGGAGGGGTTTGATTTCCTCTGGCTGCTCCCTTTTGTGTGATGTCACTGTGTGATGTCATTGTGTGATCAGCGAGTGCGTGTACAGCTAGAGCCCGCCCTCCCATCCCACCTCCCTTTATCTTTATTGGCTCCCTGATAAGGACAGAGTGGGATAAGGGGAAAGAACGCACTTGATTGACAAACATTCCCCTCATCCAGAGGCCCCAAAGACATTCCACTGACTGACTATGTGGTAATGCACCTTTAAGCATTTTCTTTCCCCTTATCCCATCCTGTCCTTATCAGGGAGCCAATAAAGAGGAGGGGGATAGAGTAGGGGGCTTTGCCTGCACAAACTCTTGTTGAACACCGTGACAGACAAATGGGAGCAGCCAGCGAAAACCAAACTGCTCCCAAGTCTCAGCTCAGCATGTTTCCACACTTACAGCACTGCGAAAATGATCAAGAGACACACACCGAGCAAACATTTCCCGGCATGCCACAGACAGACATACAGAGGCACCCGGAGAAGCAGCCATTCAGCAGAATCAGCTGAGCAAGAGTGCGGCCATTATTACACCCCCCGCAACGTGCCCGCGGCCGCAATAACGCGGACATCTAGCATTCTGGGCGTTAACGTGTTGGCAAATAAAAGACAAATCACCCGGATGTAACTTCCAAATGTCACTGCCATTAGTGCACTTTGGTCCTAGGATGGACTGCCCCTTTAAGTAACGCCATGTAAAGACAATAATTTGCCTTTAATCATGTTTTGCTGCCATTAATAGATTGGCGTTTTCGAAGCCCAGTTGGTTCGGGAATCAGCAAATAAAAATCCCACGTTATGAGCACATTCACGTCTCCGACAGGTCGGCAACCCTGCCCTTCCCCATTATCTCTTAGCTTGCACTGCTTCCACTGCAGCCAGGGATTCTGGGAAATTACATGCAGATGAGCACTCACGGTGTCACCTTTTGCATCAAATCCATTTTATCATTTTCACCTATGAGCTTCAGCCTGCCGCATTACACAGCTACTCAGCACAGCCGGGGGTAAGTGCAGAGCCAGTAACCTACTCACAGACAGTTGTTTGACCCTTTGAGTCTCATCAGTTTGAGGCTGGTTATACTGGCTTTGCAATTTGAAGCTGGGATAGGTTTCACCACACATTAAATGCTACACACAGCGTCACAGCAGTAATACGCAGGACACAATAATATAACTCATAACGGGAATAAGCGTGTCAGACATAAAAATATATTATTATGTCCCATGTATTACTGCTGGGACGCAGTGTGTACATAGATAGCCCTATATAAATAAAGATATACATACAGCACTAAAAACTCATATCTGGGCGGTTGCTTATTTTACCTTTCCAGCAGCATTTTGTCGCACCCGCTATGTCATGGTTAAATGCTCCTTTTCCAGGGGGTGTTCTGGCTGATGCCCCGATTCCCGACGGATGTTAAACGCTCTCCACTTCCGTTCCCCATTATCCAGGGACAGCCACATCACATGATCGCGTCGGCCCCCCGGCACGGAAAAGGTTTATTAAACTAAGAAGCTAACAGAAAATGAGAGGGGCCCCGTACGCTACTCTATGTATCCATAGACACAAGTAAAGCCCAAGTAAAAAAACAAATCAGTACATACCCGACCTCTCTATAACACCATCCAGTACTGTACTGTACAGAACACCAAATATGGAGGAAGAACGGCTCAGCTAGTAAAGACACTGAGCATGAATCAGAAGAACCTGATTTAATTCCCGGTGTCGGCTCCTTGTGACATTGGGCAAATCACTTTACCTCCCTGTGCCTCAGGCACCAAAATCGTAGATTGCAAGCTCCGCGGGGCAGGGACTGTGTCTCTGTAACAATCCTATGTGCTGAGTTACACACGCTATACTGTTATTGTGACTGACTCTGATTGGAAAAAAATGCACATTTGTGCACATCAAAAACTTTAGAACAGGGGTGCGCAAGATTTTTCGGGGGCGCTGCGGTTGCAGAGGCCCCGCGCTCTTACCCAAGGCATTTCAATTAAATGCCGAGGGATCACGTGAGGCCTCTACAAAGCCTCCTACGTTGTCTTCGGCAACGTGATGTCACTTGACCCCGCGGCGTCGTTTGACGCCGAGGACAAGGAAGGAGGGTGGCACGAGCAGGCAGGGGTGCGCAGGGGGGAAAGTCTGCTGTAGAATATGGTGCAGCTAAACACAAATAAACACCAGAGCAGAATGATACTTGGGCTTCTGCATATTTTTATATTCAAATCAGATCCCTCACGTGTTTTAGTTGTTCCACCCGCACCACCCACTAAGTTCATCTTTCTATAAAAGAAGCCATTCAGAATATCATACATGAACGGCCAAAAGCAAATTGAGATTTAATAAAGCACGCATGGTTTGTTAAAATAATTGCTTTTAAATGCTGTTCTGGGTTTTATGCTCCTTTTGCTGAGATCAGTGGCAGAGTGTCAATAATATGAAAAACCCATTATCTGCAAAATTAAAATTAAGTTGAATGTGTTTAATTACTGCGGAAAAAAAGCCCACGAATAGTGTTAAATCCCGATTTCCAAATATTTAATTAGGTTTGGTACATTGATTCATTTGATGTGAATTGACATTTTGGCAGCTGCAAGCGTATTACAATAATAATGTAATGCAGATCTGGTTGCGGAGAACAAAATACAGTTGTTACAAAATACAGAAGGTTTCTCATTAATTCAACTTGCTTACATAATTCCAATTTGTCCAAATGAGGGCATCCTGTATGTAATACTGTAAGTGTTGTTGCGGCTCAGATATAAATCTCTATTGAAGCATGAGGGAGTATAGATAACTTGGCATTGCTATTATTGAGGTACAGTAGGGCCAGGATTAATTCCAGAAGAGTACATCCTATGGAAAAGTGTCAGAGAAGGAGGAGGGCATGGAGGTGGTTTGATTTGTCCTAGATAGGCAAGGAAAGGCTTACAGTGAGGGGAATATACATCTGAAGAAAAAAAAAAGATATATATATTTTTTTTCAGATGTCTTTATAATAATGAACGTGGAAACAAAAATTTCCAGGTTCCCTTATAGTGTTGAAGATATTGTTTGATGTATTCCATGACATGTGTGTTTTTCTTATATTTGTATACCTTTATACTGTATATATGTTTTTTTATATAAGTATATGTGTTCATTTTGGTATCATCTTTTGAAAATAGACATTATTGGCTCATAATATAGTGATATAGTAGATATATAACTTCTTTTTGTTTATCAAATCATTCCAGCTCACATGAATAAGAGATACATATGTTCCTTTGTTTTGCTAAGATATATTTAACATATATTGACTTTGGTGTTATTGATCTGAAGACCATCAATCACCAGAGCGATTAAAATACAAAAAACATGCTAAAATATATACAATATAATATATATTATCTATTGTCAGTTAGGGTTTGGACAACAATAACTTATCTAACAAGAATCATGTTTTCTTTTAAACATACTTTTATATATTTTTCATTAAATTGTTCTTTTACGTGTGTTTGTTTCCTTAGATGCCAGGTATACTTAGTCTAGCAGTAGATTTAGTTGTGAAAGCTCTTGTTGCTGTATACCATTGAAGTTGCCTTTGCTTTATTCTCTATAGGACATTTTTATGTTATCATGTTTTTGTCTTGTATTATCGGAGAAACTTTATCTCCATATTGATTGTATTTGTATGTATCTTATGGTGTCGGGATACCATTGGTTGACTACCATCGTTGGAGCTGCCACTCAACCACCATGCCTCACCATCGGTACTTGTACTATGGGGGAGGAGTTTTGGTGTGATTAGAGGGCGGGTCTTCCGGTTGCTGGCTCCCATTAAATATCGGCATCTTGAGAGGAACACTACTCTTTGACAAAGTGCACGGATTCCACGAAACGCATCAGAGGTTCCTCTCAAGACTCTTGTTTAGTCTATATGTTTCCATTTATTCATTAAATAGATTTTGATCCAGCGATCCAGCATCCGTCCTCTTTTCCTCCTTTTGGAACGCATTTCCTATTTGGCACGCCGTGCACCGCCAATATCTTCCCCCTCGGGAGAACTTTTCTGAAGTTCACTTTGGGCTGAGAGCACGCTGTTTCCAGGATTCCAGATAGCAACGGCCGCGAGTACTTCATTATGATTACAATGTGATGGGTTTTCAAGTTTATAGTGGTCTAGCTCTAAGGGTCATTGTATTATTGGATTTAGGGGTCAAGTTCCCCATTCACATGGGTTTCCTTGACATCTCATGCATTTCAACTTCACTACATACCCTCATATGTGAGCCTAAATGACCATTTAACTACCATTACTCACATTCATATTCTTGTCTTCCAGGTAAGGGAGGAGCGCTCGTTCGTGATTGGTATATAAGAAGAAAGAGAAGAAACTAATAATAGTATAGCAGTAGAAACAACGTTCTATCTAATACATGCTGCAATGGTTTCATTCACAATAGACTTCTTTTATAGTATAGCGTGTCAGAGATCCTTCTCTTTCTGACGGGGTCTTCGTTGGGGTGTAAGGTAAGTTTAATCCCCCTTCTGTTCTATGTTGTAAATCCTCATACAGTATGCCAATGGATGTGAAAAAGAGAGATACCGCAATAGTATAATACCGTAATAATAGTGTATTACACAGATAAGCAAATAAATTAATACACTCACATTTCAAAAGACTAAAATGTCATGGGAGAGGGAGTGGCTCAGCGAGTAATGACACTGACTGGCACTGAGTTTGAAGCACAGGAGCCTGGGTCAATTCCCGGTGTCGGCTCCTTGTGACCTTGGGCAAGTCACTTTATCTCCCTGTGCATCAGGTACCAAAAACATAGATTGTAAGCTCCATGGGGCAGGGACCTGTGCCTGCAAAATGTCTCTGTAAAGTGCTGCGTACAACTAGCAGCGCTATACAAGAACATGTTATTATTATTATTATTATTATTATTATGGGAGAGGGCTGTTGAGGGTTGTATTCTGGTCTTCCCATCTGCTGTACACCGCATGCATCCGCATTCGTCACTTCCGGTGACGTCACTTACTCAGGGCGGAAGCGGCTTCTAGGATGGAATCAGCACAGCAATGCCAGTCCCTTCACTCTCCAGTCCTCCCAGGATCAACGATTCAACGCATTTCGCTTGGGCTTTGTCAAGAATCTATCCTTCAATGATATAGAGGCTATATATAGCCCTAGATGTTACTATCAACCAATCAGTTATGCAAATATAATTTGAAATCTAAATTAGTCCCTCAACTGCTCCAGAACATAGCAGTGAGGGCTAAAAAGTAATACAAATATACACAATTATATAAGACATTACAAAATAATACTAATACAATTTATTAATCTAAAAAACGACGCAATGAATGTACTAGAAGAGGAAAAAGGAGAAAAATATCAGTAACATATAAACACATAATTAACACAAAGAAAAGCTTAGGCGCTACGTGCAATAAAATAAAATACTAACAATAATAACACAATGTGTACAGGGCAGCCAGGAACACTAGCAGAACAACACCAGAGAGAACACAAAGAACATGTACAGACCAGCGCCCAAAAAGAATCCAAAGTCCCTAATAGACTCCAAACAGATGGAAGGGAAGATAATCCAAATGCTCCAGTCACTGTAAAACCTCCAATCCGGGGGTCCGTGACATAGGGACAGAAACAAAGAAAAATAACAGTGTAATACGTAATGTTAAAATGGAACAAACAACATGAAACACTTAACAGAAGACAAACATAAAACAATCAAGCTGAAAGAAAAATAACTATTTAATAAAACAAACGGAGCCTGTTGCAGCGGGTCATGAAGGGGTTAAAACCCAAAACCCTACTTACAGCAGGACTGGAATAACAAGCATGTGTAACCAAGTGGGGCAGACGCCTGCAGCAGTGGGGGTCCTCAGGGGCTCCCTGTGTAGTATCTTTCCTTCTAGCTTCAAAACACTCTCCAAGATGGCTGCCGAGTAAGGGAACTCCACACTCTCCTGCTTGCCAGCACTGCAGCTTTAATGATGCTGCTTCCTGCTTCACTTGACTGACACTTCTCACAACCAGTGTAACTCCAAGGCACAGTGACCTTTGACCCTACGCGTTTCGTGACTGATATCACTTCCTCAGGGGATCCTGAAATTGCAGTGAAGAGATAACATACCAACAACAGTCAGAGGTCTTAATAAATAAATTCAAAGAGCACAATTATAGTACCCACACCATAGAGAAAGCTGTGTATAAGATTAATAGTGTCCCAAGAGATGATTTACTAGTAGATAAAGGACAAAAAGACAAAAATACAAATACTAACAATTTTAAAATGTCATTTTTAACACAATATAATAGGGAAGCTTATCAGATAAAAAATATACTACGTAAACATTGGCATATTTTAAAAAATGATGATATTTTAAAAGATCATATACCAGATGTGCCAAGTGTAATTTTTTTTTAAAAAAAGCCCCTAATCTTAAAGGAAAATTGGCACCTGCCACTTTTAAACCAATAAATATTCAAAAATCCACTTAGATGGATAAACCCAAAGGCTTTTACGGCTGTTTTATGTGCAAAGCATGCAATTATAAAAAATAATGATAAACTACATTTTTCTTCAAACAAAACAGGAGAATCTTTTAATATTGATAGTTATATAAATTGCAAGTCGGAATTTGTTATATACCTTTTAGAGTGCACATGTGGGTTACAATATATAGGACGTACCTCAAGACCCCTTTGTGTATGGATCTTACAACATGTAAGGAACATTAAGAAAAGTGTCCTAACACATAATGTTTCCAAACATTTTTTCATGTATCATAATTCAGATCCAAAGTTTTTAAATTTTAAAGGTATAGAACACATTCCAGTGCATTGAAGGGGAGACAATAGACTAAATAGCCTCTCCAAAAGAGAGACATTCTGGATAAACAGGATGCAGACCTTAGCACCCAATGGGTTAAATATTGACATTGATATGAATGCGTTTTTAATTTAATCATATTATCAAACCCATTGTGGATTTTATTCAGCATTATGTGTTTATGTTACTGATATTTTTCTCCTTTTTCCTCTTCTAGTACATTCATTGCGTCGTTTTTTAGATTAATAAATTGTATTAGTATTATTTTGTAATGTATTATATAATTGTGTATATCTGTATTGCTTTTTAGCCCTCACTGCTGTGTTCTGGAGCAGTTGAGGGGCTAATATAGATTTCGAATTAAATTTGCATAATTGATTGGTTGATAGTAACATCTAGGGCTATATATAGCCTCTATGATCATTGAAGGATAGATTCTTGACAAAGCCCAAGCGAAACGCGTTGAATCGTTGATCCTGGGAGGACTGGAGAGTGAAGGGACTGGCATTGCTGTGCTGATTCCATCCGAGAAGCCGCTTCCGCCCTGAGTCAGTGACGTCACCGGAAGTGACGAATGCGGATGCATGCGGTGTACAGCAGATGGGAAGACCAGAATACAACCCTCAACAGCCCTCTCCCATGACATTTTAATCTTTTGAAATGTGATTGTATCAATTCATTTGCTTATCTGTGCAATACACTTTTATTACGGTATTATACTATTGCGGTATCTCTCTTTTTCACATCGATTGGCATACTGTATGAGGATTTACAACATAGAACAGAAGGGGGATTACACTTACCTTACACCCCAACGAAGACCCCACTCAAAGGGCTCCTGTCAGAGAGAGAAGGATCTCTGACACGCTATACTATAAAAGAAGTCTATTGTGAGTGAAGCCATTGCAGCATTTACTAGATAGGACTTTGTTTCTACTGCTATACTATTATTGGTTTCTTCTCTTTCTTCTTATATACTAATCACGAACGAGCGCTCCTCCCTTACCTGGAAGACAAGAATACTAATACTGGGACAGCGAACAGACCCATACAAGGGTGTAGAGCAGCTATTACTTCACTTTATATCACATTGTCACTTGGTTGAAGGTGACGGGTTTTTTTCACTTACTGAAGTATTGTATTTCACATTATATTTAAAGGTATCACATTTTTGTTTAGATTTGACACAGTTCACTATTCACTATTCCATATTTTTTTAGAAGCGCTCGGTCCACATTTTCTTTTGCTCATATTCATATGATGGATATACCAGCAAATGTGCTTTTATAAAAGAAACAATGTTTGTGGACTACAGTTACATAGTGACCAATATCACTTTGGATACAATTTTTGCACAACCTATAGCACTGGCTTAGGAGGTTGTCCTCTGTTTTGTCTATCTCTGTTTATAAAACAAGGTATCTATTGACCTGCAGATGTAGCCAGGATTACTGTCTCCGGAGTCGCAGCAAGAAAAAGCTAAAAGCCACAGCTGCTGAGACGGCGTGTGCCACGGTCATGCTGTTGGGGGTCCATGCATCTTCCGTATTGGACCACCCCCCAAAGTGTTAATCCTCCTGCAAGGCAGCCGTTGTCATGTGATGAGGTCTGGCTACATCTGTAGATGCAACTCCTTCCACATCACCACTATCAGTGGTTCATTTAAGTCCTTGGAGAAAATGTTCCTTTAATGACTATAGTATGTTTAAATTAACTGGTCTTTGAAGCATTGAAGAGGAACAACATGGCACATATCATAGGCTGTGTAACATCTTCAGTGTCACATATGAAGTGTCTGTGGAGTTAATATTGGATTTATCATCTCTGGATGTTTTCTATATCTTTTAATATCTTCAAACACGGATGCATACTGAATACCTGGACTAGCATTCTGATTCATTTCTTCACACAGGTATGTCTGTCTGAGTTGAATACTTCTATCAATGTAATCCCAATTGCAACTTCTATCTAATTAACATCTCCTTGGTTTGTCTATTTGAGCTGAATAGGCCAACCCTCCCTTATTTATTAGTCAAGTTAATCTGTTTAGAGTATTTAAGTGAGTCTATATTGGCTGTGCCATATGGCTGTGTAACAGCTTAACTGTCACATATGAAGTGTCTGTGGAGTTAATACTGGAGTTAGAATAGGAGGTGAAGAATTCAAGAAGAACTGGACTCTGCATTTCAACAACAACCCTGCAACTGGGAGAACTTCACTTTCTAATTGTTACGGTTGTGCTCGCCACAAACCAGGACCGGACCGCGGGGCTGAGGTGGGGTTATAATATCACCGACCTGAGACCATGTAGTCGGATCCGTATTGCGCAGTTCGTAGTCATACACAGCATGGTCAGGATTGGAGAAGGTAGCATCGTCGTTATTCAAGCAGGAGTTCGGCAACGGGTAGACAGGAGCTCCCCGCTTCAGCATAGGAGCATGAGCGACCTCTGCACAAGGAGCGGCTTCGGCCCATAACGCCGGTGTCTGTAGGAGAAGACAGCACGCTGGGCGAGGAACACCGCAGGGCAGCACTGGGGAAAACCAGCGCTTCAGCACAGGGGTCCAAAACAGGCCTCCGCGTGGAGAGTAGCAGCAGGCCTCAGGAAGCGAAAGGTAACCTCTGCTAGGGGAGAATGCAGCAGGTACCAGGAACCAGTGCTGGCAAACCAACACTTCAGCACAGGTGTCCGGGACAGGCCTCTGCGTGGAGAGTAGCAGCAGACCTCAGGATACTAATAACGAGAACTAGATAGGTTAGTACACAAACGAGACAAGCCAGGAGGCTTGTGACTGAACACAGTAACGTCCAGAGTAGGATTATGCTCGGCACTGAATCAGTGCCAAAGCCCAGCATATGAAGGACAGTGAGTCAATCACAGGAGGGAGGTGTGTGAGAATTCCTCCAATGACAGAGCACCGGCTAGGGCAGCAGAGATAGCTAGCACAGGTGCTTATAGATTGCCAGAGGGCGTAATTAGAACCTGCACAGTTCTGCAAGGCTATAACCAAAAGCAAAACCGGATTCCTTACAGTAATGCTCTGATAATTTGCACACATCTATAGACTCCGTTTCTAAGCTGCAGCTTAATCTTCAGTTGTACGCTGCCGTGCCAGGCCTGATTTATAAACCTTCTCTTTCAACTCCTACTCTGCTCCTCCAACACCTGGGTCCTCTGCCCTCCTACCTCGCTCCTTGCCTCTCATTATGCCCTCCCTATTTGCTGTTTTCTCACTCCTTTGTAAACTTTTCTCTTCTCACCAACTTCCCCACTCCCCTCCTATCCAGATTTCTTCATCGCTCCTTCCCTCCCCCTATGCCTGTGCCCATACACTGCACCACTATTTACACACCTTTTTCACAATAACTTTTACACCTCTAAATAAAAAGCACCCCCACAAATCCTCTATTCACTTCCTCTCTCTCTCTCTCTTTCTCTACTCCTCCTATTTCCTGCTGCTGGGGATATCTCTCCTAACCCTGGACGCAGCCATATACACACCGGCTCTCTCCCTACCACCGTTTTCCCTGCTAATGGTGTTAATCCATCTAATTTAATACCGACCAACCTTAAAACTCACATCGCAAAAGAAGCATCCCAACAGCCTGCACTCATGGCTCCTGTCCCAAACCCACTCCTGCCAACAATTGTGGCCAAGCACTGCCATCCACTGCACTTATTCCCTCACCTGCTGTCTCTGTCTCCCATCATACCACTTAGATTGTAAGCTCTCCGGGGCAGGGATTTCCTTTCCTAGTGTCTGACTTTGCTGCGCTTATTGCATTATTACAATTCCCTGTATTGTCTTTGTGAACTCCAACTCCAGTCCTCAAGGGCCATCAACAGGTCAGGTTTTCAGGATATCCCTGCTTCAGCCCAGGTGGCTCAATCAGTGTCTCAGACATTGACTGAGCCACCTGTGCTGAAGCAGGGATATCCTTAAAGCCTGACCTGTTGATTGCCATGTGGACTCAAGTTGGCTACTCCTGTCATAGGCTGTGGGGCAACCAATGGGAATAGAGTTCTGACACCTTTTCTAAGGACCAACAGGAAACTTTATAAAGTGATGATGCAATAGATAGTAATGGGGCTGGAATACAAACTGAGAGAGTGGGGAAATGCTCTCTAAGGTTTTTATTTAAATAATTGTAGATGGAGATATAGATGAATGACGGTGTGGTTGTGACCTTGATTGACAGAATAATTCTTATAATTATGTAGCCCAGTGCCCCTGGCTATGTGTTTCTGGCCCTGACATCATCAGCTGCTTGTAGATTTTGGCAATGATCAAAAAAATGTACAGTAGATATTCTGCACCTTTAATAGCTCCGTTTGGGAGCTTGGTACTGCAGCAAACATTTAAATGTTAGGTAGGTATACACTTACCTCAGCAGGGATCCAATTAAATCTCAGAACCTATGTAAAATATACTGTTTGTCTGTAAAAATCAGTACACCATCTTCAAATATCTTATACCTCAATAAGTAATCAAATGTATTTACAAGCAATTAGTCATACCAATGATCGGTTTCCAAATAGGGTTCCGGTTAATGTGGGTTCTATGCACTCTGTCTTCACGCACATTATCTTCGTGCTCAGATCCAGCCGAAACAAGCTGGGAGCAGGCTTAATAACCATTTATTGTGTGACAGGGAAACAATATTCCGGTCAGATCAGCTGCTTGTATATTATGGCAACGCTTAGATATTCTGCACCTGCAATAGCTCCTGTTGGGAGCTTGGTACTTCAGCAAACATTTAAATGTTAGGTAGTTATACACTTGTTTAGGGCTGTTAAGGTAAATATTTAGAAATTACAGTAGCTCCCATGGAGAAATCAGGGTCTTAATAAAAACAAAAATAATACAATTTTATTACATCAATATACGTGACAATGTGAATTGGAAGGGTCTTTTTCTTGATCCCTTTGGGATCATTTTCTGCAACCATATATTTTTCCTCTATTGCACCTTGGTTTACCATTACCCTAAGTAATAGGAGAGCAGAATAGAATATATATTTTTGTGTAGTTATATACTTACCTCAGCAGGGATCCAACCATACCTCGGAACCTATGGAGAACACACTCTTTGTATAAATCAGTGCACCACCAAGAAATACCTTATGCCTCAATAAGTAAGCAAATGTGTTTACAAGCAAGCAACTAGTTATACTTATCAGTTTTATCCACCTATCATAGTGGAAGACATTTGAAATTGGTACCCTTACTCTTAGACTATAAAAGTTTAGTAGCGCTTGCATCAATTTAAAACAAATATATAATCACCGCGCTTCTCCATATGAGGAGCTTGCAGCTAGTGAAGGAATTGGCCATACAAATGTGCAAAACAGAAAGAGAATCCCTCCGCTTCTCCCCTTGGGATAGCAATCAATGGGGAATATATATATATATATATATATATATATATATATATATATATATATATTTACATCCTTTGATCAAATAATGCCAAGCCTGCTAACCACGTCAAGGTATGTCTCTGCATCAATATAATAAATAGCAAGTATAATTGAGCATTGAGGGGAGTATTACCAATACGCCCACGAGGCCATAGGAGCACATGATTTGCATTATAATTTGCTCAGGCTATGGAACTTCTGGAGGTTTCATTCACTGCCACATAACAGAGGAATATTAATATCTTCAATTCAGTGTAATTACGTTAATCACTACAACGAGTCCACTATTGTAAGATTTGGATACGTGACCTTTAAACGTTATCTCTTAATAAGTATGTGTGTTCTGCACAAGAGACATTTGCAGCAGGTATTTATGTAAGGATCGAAAGATAATACCTTGATATTAATACCTTAAAATAAACATAGGGAGATATCCACTCCATAAGAGCTAACTTTATAAATTAAAGTTTTTTGGACTCTCATATACATTGTCAGGGAAATATTAAGCCATGTATTTATGTTTTGTGTATGTATAGTGTCTGTGTCATGTATGTGTTGTTATACCCCATCTCTTTTTAATGATTATTGTGACAGGGTGAATGAACGTCACCAGCCATATACCTGTCAAACCTTTGTTTAGGCTTGCAGTGCAGCAGTGACAAGGTTAATTTTCAGTTGAGAAGGGCTGCTTAATTAGTCTGACCCCAGCTGCATAATCAAGGTGTTTTAAAAACCCCAGGCTGTACACACATGCAAGCTAGCTGGTCAGAAGACAGGACTGAAATACTGAAGAGATTACTGCTATAAGGTCTGTTTTTCAAAGTACATGTGTGATGAACTGTCTGTGTCCTGCATGCTGAAGAAAAGCTGCCTTGTTTTCTATGCTGAAGAGAAGCTATTTTGTTTTTGTATGTTGAAGAGAAGCTATTTTGTTTTGTGTGCTGAATGTTTTTAAGGCTCAATAAAAAAGCCTTATCAAGAGAAACAGCGTGTGTGGTTGCATGTACCCTGCAACAATTATACATAATAAAATATTTGTAAAAAATTAACTAGATACATATCATTCACAAGGGGTTCTTTATTGGTTCTAACGTAAGAACCTTTTAGTCATGTAAACTAGTCACACTGTCATTATGTCAGTTTGATCTCTATTGGCCTAGGAGAGTGCACCATAAAGGGGTCCTAGGGGATCCACTGTGTCTCATGCAGTGACCCCCAATTTTTGTTCTTTAATCCTGATATTATAAGTCCTGGTAAGAGCAGGCAGTGTTGGGGTTAAATTCCTCTCACATGGGCCAGCATGCGAGTCTCCCCAACAGTTGCAGTTTCCAGGTGCAGTCTGGAAACCATTGGAGCATGTGCCAGGGGGATGGGCTCACTGGAGGAGGTGCTGCCCAGTTACCGGAGTTTAGGAGTGGGACCCTCCCCTGGTATAAAACATGGCTTCCATCCAAATGTAGTGTTTTCTATGTGAGTTCCAGTGTAGCCTGCTCCTTAGGGAGTAGGCTGGATTCTACCTTGCCCAATCGGGGGTAAGGAAGTGACGACTAGCCCGGGGGCCTCAAGCTTCTGGGGTCCTAGTCAAGGGATCTTCCAACAAATCAGGGGAGCTCATCTCGTAGTTATGAAATAAAGAAACACTACATAGTGTAATACTGTTGTGAATAAATTTGTGCAAACAAAGCTCAAAAATGACTACTCACAATAGAGCAGTCAAATTCAGGCAGTCATCCAACTTAAGGGGTGGATGTTCCCTGTGTATACAGCAGCCACCAGCCCCCAACCTCCAAGGAGAAAAAAAGAAGAAAAGAGACCATATAGTGCAGATGGTATTTAGTATTAAAAGGGGATTCAAAAAATGCAGGCTTACACTTCATATGATCGAGGTAGGCAGTATGATGATATAGGTAGTGGGTCTAGTCAAGGGGAATGGTCCTGCGAGCCAGGCTCTGACCATGATGCAAGATGCGA
The DNA here is from genome assembly GCA_036426205.1 of Ascaphus truei. NCBI lineage: Eukaryota > Metazoa > Chordata > Amphibia > Anura > Ascaphidae > Ascaphus > Ascaphus truei. The sequence goes on along the minus strand of CM071576.1, from coordinate 43,432,053 downwards.
GGAAAGGTCCTATGAATGTCTGTGGGATTGTACCTCCCGTGCATGGGGGTAATATGGAGAAGGAACTGTATGAGCTGGTCCAGCAATAAACCCCGTTGTACTGTTCCTGGTCTGTGGCTGAGTTACTGGAAAGGTTCCTGTAGGCAGGAAACCCTGTCTCTGGCAGAGCCCTGCAGGGTGGAGGCACTGCACCACCCTAAAAGCTGGTCCTGTTGTCTACTCCCGATACCAACGCGGAGACTCAGACCTCCTGGGTGCCTACAGGTGAGCACCATACTACCCTAACACTACCAATGCCAACAGATCTCCCTTAGGGGTGGGATAGGGGTGTTACAATTATATTTAAAAGTGTTACATTTTATCCGTACTGGATACAAGTGGTAACTGAATGCAGCTAATGAAACTAATACTAATGTGCACTAACTAATAGTACCTGAAACTCATTTTTAATTTGAAGAACTATCTGAAATGCAATTTGATTTTCTTTTCTGTGTAACCGGTTTCTCTCACGTAATTCACAAGGGGCCGTGATACAGTATGTAGTGAAGAAAAACTCATTGTAATTTTAATGAAACAAGAGTACACTTGGGGGCGTACGTACCAAGATCAGATTTGTCATTTTTATAGGCGTCAATTTGTTTTTACAGGGAAAGTACAAATCTTAATAAACTGTGCATCGTCTGTATGAAAGTTATGTGAATTCATACGCAACACATTGGGGGCGATTGATACCTCCGGTAACAGGTATCATAGCTGGAGCCCGGGGTAACTGCCATTCAAGTCAACGGGCGATAATGTGAGATCAAGCAGTGATGGGCTAATCCAAGATGGCCGGCGTCACATGGGATTTCAGCCAATCAGAGTGTGGAATTGGTTCCCATGATCTGATTGGCTGAAATATCATGTGACACCGGCTTCGTCACGTCATCTTAAAGGCAAATGAAGCACAGCCATTCTGATTGGCTGGCATCATTCCCTTTAAGTGACGTCATGTAAAAAAAAAAAATTAAAGTCGGAACATGGTTTGAACAGCCAATCAGGTGGCTGTTAACCATTTTGAGGCTAAATGTGACGTCACAAGCCGTATTTAAGGCCGTGACGCCTAATTTGAGCCCAAGAAGACGACGAGACAACATCGGTTGGGATTTACCATGGGGTTTTTTTGGATTGACAGATGAAGATAGAAGATAAAGAAGATCAAGAAATGGTTACAGATGAAGATAGAAGAAGGTGATTAAAGAAAGAAAAAAGAAGATTTGGGTACCTGATCCGGATCTTCATGGCGGATGGCATCGGATGCTGTTGGAGGCCTTCAAGGTACGTGAGCTTCCTGTTACCCCGGGAGTCGGAGGGCCACCGCTTCTAATGGTAAGTACAGTAATATATTGAATGTTTGTAAATGTCTCTTTTTACAGGTTTCTTCATTGGATGTGTTTTTTGATTTTTTGGGGGAGGCACATTGATGATAATATATTAATCTGTACCACTTTAGGGTACAGATTAATACATTATTATGACAATATTTGGGGGGCATTTGTGGCTTGGTATTGCTGTTGGTTTTTTTAATGTCAGTTTCTTATGTGGATGTGATTGTTTTTTTCCTGCTTAATGGTAATAAAATGTTTGCGATTGGTGTTCGTTTGTAATTAATGTTGTATTATGTTAGCTAATGCGTTTTATGGTTATATCAGATATTGTTTGAATTTATTTCTTTGTCTTTTAATGTTTACATTCATTCATTTTGTAGTAATGCATTGGTTTGATTGGTTTGTGTTACTATTCATTTTGATTTGGTTTAGGAATTAATTGGTTTCATTGGTTAATGGTTTAATTAATTCATTGTTGCTGTTGTTATTGCTTGTATTCATTGGATTAGCTGGCTACTGTTTTTATTTACTTTATTTAGGTATGCTAATGCAGTGTTTAGTAATGGGCAAATAATCTATTATCCATATCTGGATAATAGTTATTTTGCACATTATTGTACTGTATGTGTTAGGGGGGTGTATTTAGTTAGAAATAATGTTTAGTATTTTTGTAGGCACAACATTGGTACCGCGGGCCCGCGGGGACCCTGGGACAGACGCGGGGTCAGCCGGGGACACCCGGCCTCCCTCGGGGACACCCGCAGGCCTGTTGTATGGGTGTTGCGCATGCAAAAATGTAAAACAAGAAATTTTTCAAAGTCCAGCTTTTTTTGCGTCTACCTTGAGCTGACGTGTTCTGTTGAACGCAACTTTCACGTACGCTAAGGTTACGTAGCTTAGTGCATCCCGCTTAAAGGCAGAATTTAACGCAAACAGGGTAACGAGTTTTAGAGCGCAAAGTGCCTGTTTGCGTGGCTTAGTGCATCGTGTTCAGCGCAACATCACGTTCTAAGAGCACTTTGCGCTCTAAAAACGACTTAACGGAGCTTAGTGCATGACCTCCTATATATTTTACTTTTATTCTTTTGGGTGGAATATCTACACTACACTCAACAAACGATGATACAGCCCATAATATAAGCCTTGTTCTACCAAGATTTCCACCAACCAGTACGGTTCCGCGTTTGACTAACTTGGGACCAAAAGCCACACCAGCAAGTAGACTACTAGAATAACACAACCTAAAAGCTAATGGGTTAATACAATACTGAACAGCTTGCCATGCATTTTCTTGTTAATTAGAATCTGGAACATATCCAGATCTCCATTTTTTTTGTATCGTGCATTTTTTCTGCATGCCGTTTTTTTTAATGACATTTACAAGCTATTGAAATTAAAAACAACAAATCTTTACAGTACTAATGCAATTCAATGTGTTAATCAAGATATTACCATTATGTAATTGGTATTAATTCAGTCTCCAAAAATGCGTGGTTAAAGCATACTAAAAAAAACAGTCAATGCATTTTAAGAAACAATCAATAAATCTCCAACACATGATATTTATTGAAAGGAATTGACAGATATTAAAAACCCAAAGCTCATTTAGGCAATTACCTAATTTTAACCTAAGTCAACATTATGTTAATAGTAACGCTTTAGCCACAAAAGTGAATAATGTAACATTATCCCATAGCTTTAATTATGAGTTATTCATTCATTAAGCTTAGTAAAGATTGATGCTGTGAAAAAATATTATAATACTCCATAAACATAATAATACTCCATAAACGTTACAATACTCCATAAAAGTTGATCAAACAAACTTGAATGCACTTAATAATATATTAGTCTCTTAGAAGATCAAGCAGTAAGGTAGCCATGGGCCATGCATGACTAGTTGGCCACTAAGGGTTACAAAGGAGTTCATATTTTTACCTACATTTAGCCTAACTAACACCCCTATTGTCAATCCCTTACTAGCCACTATGGTAAACATAAGGTTAAGCCCCACTTCCTCCCCCCTGGGAGGCCTAAGTACCCACCCCAGGACACCTACCACAATTACCAACCCCCCATCCCAACACACCCAAAACTCCCTTTATTAAAAAGACATAGCCAACATTAAAAGCAAAGGCAAATAGGTCTCTAGGTCATGCTACAATGACCACTACAACGGACAACAATAAAATACTCGTACCATAAATCAGTCATTTCCAAACATATATGATGGTCATTGTGGTCATTAACCCCTTGGGGTTCAGTGAGGCTACCTAGGCCATCTCAAAGAGAGCGTAGGTCTGCTTATTAGCATCAAAAGGGTTAATGATAAAATAATACCACTTACCCCATCTTCTCTCATATTCAGGGTCAATTAACCCCAGGAACTAATCCGTACAAATAATTGATTGCTTGCTGGCCCAACCTTAAAACAAAAACGCCCCACAACAACAAAAAAAGTTTTCAAAAAATCCAATGGCCCAATTATATAAAAAAAAGTGAATAAATTAAGTCAAAAAGTAATCCGTGGCCCAGTGGCCAAGATCCAATGAGATGCAATCCACGTCCTATGGAGTCTAATCTTCAGTCTCGATTGAATTAATCGTTCCTCTGTTTATTTAAGACTCAAAAAAGAAAATCTTCTTCTTGGTCTTCCGTCTTCATAGACGCATCCATTCTTATCACCCTTTCTCCCCCGATAACAGCCATGTTATGTGAAAGCACAACCCTTATATAGGGCCGGTCACCCTCACATAACGTGGTTAGCGACCATGCATTAAATGAAGCAATCCAATTGGTTATGATGGGTTAAACATGTGGTTAAATCAAACACTCATGTTAAATAAACCAATCCAGAGAGGACCTCTCAATGGATATATTGTATTATCAACTCCTTCGGTGCCAATGAGGCTACCCACCCTACCAGATCTAACATAGCATAACATTCCTGGGTTGACTGTCTTTGCCAGAGAGATTTTCTGCCCCTTTTGTGTTAAAATGGGTGTTAAAATGGGTATAACAGTGCTATGTGCTAATAATATTTTACTTTACTCCAAATCAAGAACATTTTGTATGATCCAGATTCAACTATTTTTTAAAGCACTCTACTTCCTTATTTCCCTGCCTTTATTTTATAGCGTGTTGTTTTCTGGCTAATGTGTAGCTATAGTGTGTATAAGGGATAATACTGAAAGCTTGTAATTTTTCAGGTGTTATTTATGTATTTTTTTTTAAAAATAACTCCTTTTGATACATTATTATTCATCTGTTGAATCCCACAGTGGCTTTATAATGTAAAACAAACCTACATTTCTGCAGGCCCCACCCTACGGCCACTGCGCAAGTGTGTCAAGAACACCCAACTCCAGTGCGATTTCCATAGCGTTCCTTCCCAGCGTTAACCATAGCACTGCTTAGCACATCTGGGAAAAGATCAGATCGGCCTCGATTAGCTGATTTGCATCCAATTTGAGTTTCAAATAATGACAGCCTTTTTTTTTTCTAAAGCATGATTAATTACATGTTATTTTCTTTGGTGAATTCAGCGTTATGTAGGTCAATGCTTTCTTACGGTATGTATGATAAAACCATTTTAATGAATCTAGCCCGAAATCCATTAGCAGAACAATGTAAGTCAGTGTTAAAATGCTTACATTCATTTCTAACCTTCTGCGCTCTCTGCGTCCCAGCCTTGCATTGTATATTCCTTTGTCAACTCTTTGTGATGCTGACTATATTGTGGTTGTTGTTTGAGTTTGTACGTGTCTCACAGTCTTTATTCTCCGGCTGTCAAATATTCTCACTTCATCAAGTAATAAATCATGGGAGATATTCAATGAAAAAAACCTGCGTTCCTTTGCTGGGGTTTTTTTTTTTTCTTCTACTTGTTGTGGCATATTTTCCACCCATCGCCAAGCAGCAAATCATGAGCTCTATTCATGCCATTGCTATGCATAGCGTTTGGTATTTTATTATTAAACTATTTGTTACCGTTGACATATTCTTCAACGTCGTGCTCTGCAAACGCTTTGTGGTGTACAGCAGTTCCAAGTTTTAATAGAGGAATTCGTTCTGGAGACGCGGAGGATTGCGAGATCGTTCAATGGACTAAGATGAGTTTTTCATAGATTACAATGTTGTGTTCAGACCATTAAAAGCCTCACAGGTCTCTTCTACAAATGTGCTGTCAATGCAGAGATCTGCAGTTGAATGATCAAATATGAAAGTGTCATTGAAAGCAATAGCTGATGGTTACTCCAGAATGCCCCCACCTTTGCCTTACATCGGGCTTTCTGTATCATGGCAATTTGGGCACAAAACTGGGAGATTTTCACCCTGTCCCTATGTATTAAAGCAGTTTGCTCCAGTTTTGTCCCGTCTGCCCCAGCTTCCACATACCCTAACCCCCTGCATGTGCACTTACCCTAACCCCCTGCACGTGCACTTACCCTAACCCCCTGCATGTGCACTTACCATAACCCCCTGCACGTGCACGTACCCAAACCCCCTGCATGTGCACTTACCCTAACCCCCTGCATGTGCACTTACCATAACCTCCTGCACGTGCACTTACCCTAACAACCTGCATGTACACTTACCATAACCCCCTGCATGTGCACTTACCCTAACAACCTGCATGTACACTTACCATAACCCCCTGCATGTGCACTTACCATAACCCCCTGCATGTGCACTTACCCTAACCCCCTGCACGTGCACTTACCCTAACCCCCTGCATGTGCACTTACCATAACCCCCTGCACGTGCACTTACCTAGCCCCCTGCATGTGCAACTTACCCTAACCCGCCCCCTGATGTGCAACTATACCATAACCCCCTGCATGTGCACTACCATAACCCCTGCATCACTTACCAAACCCCCTGATGCACTTCCCAACCCCTGCAGTGCACTTACCCTAACCCCCTGCATGTGCAACTTACCATTACCCCTGCATGTGCACTTACCATAACCCCCTGCAACGTGTACTTACCATAACCCCCTGCATGTGCACATACCATAACCCCCTGCACGTGCACTTACCATAACCCCCTGCACGTGTACTTACCATAACCCCCTGCATGTGCACTTACCATAACCCCCTGCATGTGCACATACCATAACCCCCTGCACGTGCACTTACCATAACCCCCTGCAACGTTACACCGCATACCATAACTCCCTGCACGTTTACCTTAACCTAACTCCCTGCACGCGTACTTACCATAACTCCCCTGCACGTGTACTTACCATAACTCCCTGCACGTGTACTTACCATAACCCCCTGCACGCGTACTTACCATAAACCCCCTGCACGTGTACTTACCATAACTCCCTGCACGTGTACTTACCATAACTCCCTGCACGCGTACTTACCATAACCTTAGAATGGCACGATCTGGAAAAATAGGTAAATAATAACATGTTTACAAATAAATACCAAACTATGCATAGCAATTTAATGAATATACTTTATGATTTGTTACTTGATGACATGAGGAAAATATTTGACGACAGGTAGAATAAAAGCATGATTCACTGCCTGGTGAAGTGAGAAGAATATCTGGCAGCAGTAGAAGAAATACAATGTAACAAAGAGAGATACAAATGTGTGCTAATGCAGTAATGCTGGTAATGGTTTCTATGTGACAAAGGAGCATACACAGAAAGTAGAGGGATAAAGGTACATGGGAATTAGAATTTGCACATTAATGGCAATATTGACTAACCGAGGCTCATGTGAGCTTCTGTAGCCAGAAGACTCCTTACTGGCCATTCTACTTTCCCAGGGCAATGCATCAGCGCTACTCAGATTTGGGTATTTTCCCAAAATACAAGGTGTGGCCAAGCAGGAAGTGAACTAAATTATATTCCTTAACAAGTTTACAGGCGTTTATATTAGGGATATGTAAACTATTCCATATGGAGCTATGTATAGAAGTCACAACACAATGCATTTGCTGTACTGTAGATTCACAGCTCAACGTATTGTTGACTTGTGTGTTCTCCATACTTGGGGATCTTGGTAACAAAATGTGGGTTGTGTGAGGCTTACAGCCGAATCTCCTAGAATGACTCTGCACTGGTCTGTACCCAGCACACTTATTAAGAACTGACATATCCGGCAATGGTTCTGCCAGGTTGGATAACCATGACACTAATTAGATATGGAATCCCCTCAAAATTGTTCTGAGTTCCTGAGGAACAATTACCACCAGTGGACGTAAAACCAATTCCCACTGGAGGGCAACCATTGAGTACCTTTATGGGAATATTATGTGTGAGTGCTGGTCCTGGTCCCATTTCCAAACTGGCACAAGGGCAGACTGGGGGTTAAAGATGGGGTTAGAGATCTCCATTCATGAAAGAGGAAGACTGACCACTTTGAGAAATATATTATTATACTTGACATTTACACCGATGCATGTAACTAAACATGATGATCTAAACATTATACACGTTATGGGCCATATTTACTAAGACGTATTCTGCCATACGACACCTTCTGGTGCTGGAAGACACTTCAAAGCCCATTCTGGTCTTCCAGCGCTGAAAGATGATTGCTTAGTAAAGATGGCCCTATATAGCCCTATATGCCATAATGGATAATATGTCATAAAAGTACCTGTTTCTTAAAAATAAAAAATAAAATAAAAAAGATTGACATATTTATAACACTAAAAAATATATAATGTATTTTTAATAATATTATTTATAAATTAAACATCTTCATTTCATCTTTAGGAAGCATCTGTATTTCCCATTATGGCAAATAATATGTATATGTGTATAATACTATGCAGCACACCTCTAGAAAAAATATACTATTGGTAGTATACACACACGTTATATATAATTTTCTGATGTGATGTGTGGGATTCTATTACATTTAAGTACATTCAATAAAAATTACATTAAATAACATAATTAAAACTAATTGCTGTGTCCTACCAATATTTTCTGTTACCCTTTGTCCAGCCATGTTCTGTTCTTAACCTACTGTAACTAGAACAATAATGGGCATCGTTGTATTTTCTATTGTTATTAAGGAGCCAAACAGCTCATGCAAACAGAACTAAAAAGGCCCGGAGGATTTTGTGGTTATACAAATGTTACCGGAATGATATGCAGGCAATATTTGCATTCCAGATCCCTACTGCCTTGTAAGAAGACATCCATCAAGGTCAATACAATTACATTAATACAAAATACTGCCTTGGGTTATTTGATTGTTAAAATTTAATAAATTGGGTTTGGATAACCTCCAATTTCTCTCTTCGGCAATCTTCTGTGTAGTAGTTCTAAAGGGAATGTTATTCTGAATACAGGTAATCCCCCACCATAGGCAATGGTTACATAGAAGATGATGTTGAAAAAAGACATACGTCCATCAAGTTCAACCTATGCTAAATTTAGACGACAGATACTTTATAATAAATAATAATAGCATGTTCTTGTATAGCGCTGCCAGTTTTACGTAGCGCTTTACAGAGACATTTTGCAGGCACAGGTCCCTGCCCCGTAGAGCTTACAATCTATATTTTTGGTGCCGGAGGCACATGGAGATAAAGTGACTTGCCCAAGGTCACAAGGAGCAATTGAACCGAGCACCGGTAATTGAACCAAGCTCCCCTGCAACAATCTCAGTTTCAGTCAGTGTCTTTATTCACTGAGCCGCTTGTTCTCCCTTATCCTATATCTATACTTCCTTATTGATCCAGAGGAAGACAAAAAAAAACCCCAGTGTCACATCATCCAATGATATCTCATAAGGAGAAAAATAAATTCTTTCCTGACTCCAAGAATTGGCAATCAGATTACTCCCTGGATCAACATCCTTCCCATGTATACTTATTTAGTATATCCCTGTATACCTTTCCTTTCTAAAAAGATGTCCAACCTTTTTTTGAACAAATCTATTGTATTGTATGTAATGGTTAGCCGGTTAGAAACACTTCTCCTACTTTCACATCAGCCCCTATTAGACCGTTGCTTTTCTTTCATATGTAAGATATCCTTGTGTATATCCCAAGCAGTGTTTCATTCCTTTAATGTATTACCTCCTCCACTGGGAGACTATTTCATGAATCCACCACCCTTTAAGTGAAGAAGCGAGATGCCCAAGGGATTGAGCGATCATTGATTTAACAGCTGAGCTCCCCCAAGTAAAAAAAAATGGGAGAGCCAGCTGAGATTAGGAAGGAAAGGCAGGATTTAAAGTCCGAGAGGGAGGTGGAGGTAGAAAATGTAGAGGTAGACGGTCAGCAGGTAATGGATTTGGCAGCAGCAAGAGAAGAGGAGACCAAATCCCACCATCCCAGCCATTGGGTTATGGAGTGTGAGAGATAGACAATGATAGGAGACTGCAGCCTCCCCAGCAGTCATGTTGAGACAACAAAAAGGGTTGTAACTGGGCGCTCTTAAGTGAATAGGATCTAAAAGAAATTAATTACTGATATAAATGTCAAGTGCAAATAAGTGACTTATAAAGTAATGAGTGCAAACGTGACTACAACAGTAACAAGTGACAAAATATATTACAAGTGACCTATATTTAAATATCAACCATCACCTGTAAGTGAAAAAGTGTTTTTGTTTTTTTGTTTTCAATGTTTTTATTAGGCAATTAGATAATACAACAGTCCTGACAGATATCATAGCCTAACAATTTTCCAAAACATATTTTTTTGGGGGGGAAAAGAATGGCAACCTAAGTTGTCAAAGAAAAAGGGGGGTGCCTTCTTAGAGGGAAGGCAGAGAGGGGGGTGGTGTGAGAGATGAGGGGGTGTGAGGGAGGGGGGAGGTAGAGGGGAATAGGGGGGGGGCATCCCCCCCTACCTCCCCCCTCCCTCACACCCAGTTTTGTCGTCCCATTTGGCTGTTAAGGCTTTTCTGGTGAGAGTCGTTTGAGTTTTCCCTTATGGAGGGGGAGTGGGCCTCACTCCCACCTGGGTTGGTTGGCGCGCTCTAGTAAGATGGGACCAGGGTTCCCAGATAGCCTCAAAGGCCGGGGTTTTTTGTCTGATGTTGGCTGTGAGCCTCTCCATAGTCATCACTTCCCCAATCCTTTTTTTAATCGTGTTTAGCGCAGGCGTAGCTGTTTTCCTCCAGGAGGCCGCAACACAGCATCTCGCCGCAGTGAGAATGAAGGATATTAATTTCCTGGTGGGCCGAACTATATTCGGCATGGGTGCAGCCAACAGGAAGGTCAGTGGTTCAATAGGAACTTCTAGGTCGGTGACCTCTTTGGGACAGGGGGAGTAGAGGTGAGGAGGAAGGGGGGGGAGGAAGGTAGTGATAGGGGGAGTAGGGGAGGAGAGGGGGGAGGGGGGAGGGCAGGGGGGGAGGCAAGGGGGACGGGGAGGGGAGGAGGAGGGGGGGAGGTAGGGGCCACATCTAGATTAATTTGCTGTGAGGAAAAGTCTCTCAGTGGTGGGTGCGTTAAAGTGCATCAGCTGTACCAACCCGGTCTTCCAGTGATCGTCTGCGAGGTGTCAGCCCAGGTTTGTGCTGACCGGGTTCTTGCGTGGGGGGGGGAGGGCAGGGGTCCGGGTATCGTGGGCAAGGAGAGGCATGCTGCCAGGACTCCCCGCGGGCGCGGGGAGAGAGAGTGCTGGGGGGACCGGGATCGGGAACCAGGCGTGGGCGGAGAAGGGACGACCGGAAGGTAGACGTTGAGTGGAGCCTGATGATCCTCGTGGGCAGCCGTAGTCCCGCTCTGGTGAGTCCATCGTCGCAGGCGGGAACCTGTTGCGCCTTCTGGTGACGTCATCCAGTGCTCGTCTAGGGCGGCGGGGAGCGTCTCGCTGGTATGAGTCCTCCCCCGACGCCATCTTGCGGAGGTATCCAGGCAGCCGCGGGGCGAAGAAGATCCACGTGGGGAGGAATGGACTCACCCGTCGCCATCTTGAGGGATCCTTGGAGTTTGAAGCTATGTTCGTCTGGGTGGGAGCCATGGTCCTCTGTGAGGTACCGGAATCAGCTTTTCGGGGTCCCGCAGTCGCTGTAGTGTCTTTGAGGCGGCTGGGGTTTGGTACTGGACCTGTGACCGGACGCAGTCTTCAGCGATCTCCGGACAGAGGAGTGGCCACGTGTGGAGGTATGGGTGCTCCCGTCGCCATTTTGGGGGGTACATATTTTCCCTTTAGGTGTTGTTTTGCATGTTATTATAATGTGCGAGTTAAGGGTTCCTCAGGTGTGGGCCGTGTGTTGTACTGGGTAGTCCTTTATTTTTCCCGGGACTGTCTTTGTCCCGCGATCCTCTCTGATGTTCGTACGGGGATGTCATCTCTTTCTCGTGGCTGGCCATCCGGTAGGTGTTCCGACTGGAAGGGCTCTAGCGGGAGTCCCAGGACTTTGGCAAGGTGCTCCATATCCTCGGGATGGCGCAGCATGAGGAATTTGCCCTTATGGGAGACCACCAGCTTGAAGGGGAACCCCCATTTGTAGGTTATCCCCTTCTCACGGAGGAGTAGAGTCAGAGGGCGGAGGGCTTTGCGGCGGTCCACGGTCCGCTTGGACAGGTCAGTGTAGACCTGCAGTTGCTCGCCTCGGAACGCGATCGTGTTCTTCCCTCTGCTTGCTGTAATCAGCCTTTCTTTAGCTGAATAGCTGTGTAGGCGCACGATCGCGTCCCGCCGACGGTTAGGGTCCTCAGAGCGGGGGCCCAAGGCCCTGTGCGCCCTGTCCATCTCCAGGTCCCGCGGTTCAAGCTCGGGGCAGAGGAGGAGGAAAAAGTCAGACAGGTAGTCCCGCAGGTGCGAGGGCAATACAGCCTCAGGGATGCTGCGGATGCGCAAGTTCTGGCGGCGATCCCTGTTCTCCTGGTCTTCCTGGCCGTCTTTTAAAGCGTTTATCTCGTGGCCCAGGCGAATTATTTCATCGTCTGCGTCAGTTTGGTGGTGCGCAGCCTCATCTAGCCTGGTCTCCAGCGTGGTTGCTCGCTCCTGCAGGCCATGGATGTCCTGCCTGATCTCTGCCACAGCCTCTTTTATGTTGGTTTGCAGGGAACGCTGGAGCTTGGTGAGTAACCCCTCCAGATATTCCTTAGTAATGCCTCCGTCCACGGGTAGGGTGGTCTCAGCGGGGCTTGGTGGGTCATGGGGGCCTTGTTTGCTTCTCTGGCCTGGGGTCTGGGCGCCATCTTGCCTCTTACTTCCCGCCTCAGCGGGCCGCTTTGCGGGCGTAAAGAAGTTACCCACTCCCTGGGTTGAGGGGTTTTTCCCCTTAGATGTCATCTTGATAGGTTTGGGGATTTATTTGTGGGTTTTGGGAAGTTTTTTAGTGGGCTAAAACTCCTGCAAATTAGAGTTTAGTCGGAAGGGTCTCTGGAGCTCTTCCTTCAGCCGACCGTCCTGTGTGACGTCATCGACACGCCGGATATTCTCATTTTTAATAAAGTAATTCTTGGTTTGATACTTTCTTAGTTGCACCCTTGGCCATCCATAAACCCCTTGCAGAGAATGCTTTGAAAAACCTTTTTGTTTATGTCAGACCATATCCGTTTAACACCAGGCCTGGCTAAGGTGTTAACATGCCATAAACCCTCTCTCTTTGTACTTTTCAAATCCAACTGCAATTGAGTTCCCTTTGAAATCCAACCCAATTCATGGTATCTTTAAACCCAAATGGTAGCCCATTAACCGCTGAAGCCCCAGATGGATTAAAATACCTACTATCTCATGATCTTATCATGACAGTGCCTTTATGTATCCTGTCCTTAGATTAAGACGCTTCGCAGGGTGCAGGAGGAGGCAGACAGGAGAGGGGGCTTTATCCGGGTCTTTCCCCGAGCTGACACCTGGGAGCTGTACGGGTGAGTGTGACGCCCAAATACCGTATTGGCCTGAATATAGTGCTATGGTTTTTTGTCCCTAAAAATGTCCTTCAGAAAACTGTTTTATAAATTGTATTATATGCGCAGCCGAACACTTTTTATTCTTTATGTAGAACAACTTCAAAACTTTAGGGTCGTATTATGTGCGAGGCCGTGCTATATTCTGGTCAATACGAGATATATAGATATATATCTATATGTAGATATGGTGGGTGAAAAATGCAACAAGAAACCTCCACCGTGTAACAATGGGTTTTCAGGCAAAAGGTGACACGGTGTGCTCATTTGCATGTGATTTCCCAGAATCCCTTGCTGCAGTGGAACCACTGGATGCTGGGTGATAATGGTGAAAGGCAGGATTGCAGACCTGCCTAAGACATGTGAATGTGCTCACAAGTGATCTTTTTATTTGATATATATATATAAATAGATAGATAGATATAGATATAGAGATAGATATAGAGATAGATAGATATAGAGATAGATAGAGATATAAAGATAGATAGAGATAGATACAGATATATAGAGAGATAGATAGAGATATATATATATATATATATATATATATATATATATATCTATCTCCATATGTCCCTTCTGTCTGTCACACGCAGTAACCGCTCTCTCTCTCATTTCTTAGCTCTCTCCTAGAATTTAAAACCTCCCTGAATTACATGTTGGCAACGAATCTCTTCCCCGACAGGTAACTGTGACTCCCAGACACTGTATGACCGCCCCCCCCCCCCCCCCCCCCTGCGCCCCACACATTGTTTCCCCCCCCCCCGTAGCCCCAGACACTGCGTGAGCTCCAAACAAACTTTTGCGACCCCCTGACTCCTTGATGTTCAAACACTGACCTCTGTGTGTCCGGCAGGTCCTGCAGAGGGGCAGGCGGCGGCGGAGGTCGGAGCAGGTAAAGGACGGCTGCTGGGATAGGGCCACAAATGTTTCACACAGCAAAGTAACACCCACCACTTGAGCCACGTGACACATGACAGCCAGAGGACACGTGTTGCATCCATGTACCAATGTATAGACCACAACTAGGGTATACAGGGCACACACTGTGACACACTCGCATGGTGACACATAGTGACATGATCGTGGTAGAGCACACACTGTGACACACTCGCATGGTCGGAAGGGTCTCTGGAGCTCTTCCTTCAGCCGACCGTCCTGTGTGACGTCATCGACATGCCCCCGTGAAAAAGTGTTTTTAAGGTACAAGTGTTTGAAGCAGCAGCTCAAATAACCCCTTGTGGGCCGTCCTCTGGTTCCGAAAAAGCAGCCTGGATATCCAAAAACTGGGGAGCGCTTGCAGATCACATGTAGGTTTCTGTAAAAGATAAAAAAAACGAATAATAGTGTAGCCAATTCGTCAAAAGGTATAAAGTGAAAGTGTTTTTTTTTTTCACTTTATACCTTTTGACGAATTGGCTACACTATTTTTTGTTTAATCTTTTACATAAACCTACTGTACACGTGATCTGCAAGCGCTCCCCAGTTTTCAGATATTCAGTCATGTTGAGAGCCAGGTTTCTGTTTGTAACATTGTTGGCTGCAACCAGGATACGGACCCGCAAAGCAGAGGTGGGAAGTGATACACCGACCTTGGCCTGGGATCAGAGGCCTCGGATGCAGGGAGTGTCCGGTCCAGTTTCGAGGTCGATGCAGGTGGCAGGCAGGGGTTGTCAGGTTCAAGCAGGAATCCAAACACCAGCAAGACAAATAGGATCAAAGACAGAGCAAGGCACAGAGTACTCGTAGCTGTGATCAAGGCAGAGGGCAAGGCAGGTGGCAAAGGTGCAAAGTCAGGACACAGGCTGGGGTCAAGGCAGGCGGCACAGGAGCGATGGTCGGAGTCACAGGCTGGTGTCGGCACAAAGGAGGTCTCAGGAAACAGGGTAGGCCTCAGGGCCCCCGATGAAGCCAGTTACGGTGAAACGTACGTAGGGTACGTCTGACGTCACCGTCACGTGATGTCGGCTCATCGGTGAGGTGTGTGTTATATACTGTCTGAGTGCTTCGTAGACTGCGTTCGTGGGCAGCAAGAGCACTCAGACCCTAGGGTTGATCTATTATATATCTGCAGGGAATGTGGCTGGCCTCACACTAGACCTGTCACAATAGAGCTTACAACAGTATATTTAGTGACACCATGTGCAGTGAGTAGTGGCTGCTTCAACTCAGCCAGCAATATACTCAGCCTCACATCTAACAGTTAAGCATATTCACCTGCCTTTACCTCCTTCCATTGCTTTGGTTTAGGGGTCTGATATATACCTATACATATCCAGTATAGCGATCACCCTTACTATAGGGTCTACTAAGTATTAATTAGAGAGGTATTTATATATAATCATACCTCCACTAAACACCCTATCACACCTCCCCGTCTTTTAATATCATTGTATGTTTGTTTTTTGTATGTGGTTATTCCAAACAATTTATTTTAATCAGGTATAATAAAATTTAAGTTTTAATTAGGGTGAACCTCTCTAGTGCCACATTAAAGGGATTCTTTCTTTCTTTATATTCATTATATGTACACTCCCTGTGAGCACCACCCTCCCCTAGCAATTGTTTGGATTAGATTCCCTCCTCAGCTTGAGCAGAGTTCACAATCTGCAGCTTCCAACTGCATGCAGATTTCTTTTCTGTTAGGCCTCAGGGCAAGCAGACATTCTTATGACAAGCACAGGTCACAAGGGATTATGCTCAGCCCCCTCCTGGTAGAAGAGGCAGACCCTAAATAGTAGGGAGAGCCAATAGGTGCAGAGCTGCACAGCAGGCCCCCCACAAGGCAGGCTCAGGCTGCAATTTAAGCCCAGGAACAGGTGCAGCCAATCACAAAGTCCAGGGAGAGATTTTCCAGGAACCAAGATGGCCACAACAGCCACGTAAGGGCAGGTTCAAGTAAAACCCTGGACTGGAACCCTTACACTGTTAGAGCAAAGAGGTGAAGGGAGCGAGAGCAGAAAAGGTCATGTACAACTAGAGCCTTGTTATTCAGAGAGCTGACATTCCAGAGGGCACAGGAGAAGGAAAGAGAAAAGAGAGAGAAGGAATATGTATTAAGTTAGATGGGTTATATGGCGGTGTAAAAATGTAAATCATTTGAAAGAATAAGGGCCATGTTGACAGTACTATTCTATGGAGCCTACACTTGGATGTGCTGTATGATATCTTCGGTTACTGAAAGGTTTCCTATATGCATGAAAGCGGCAGCTCGCGCTGCTGTTATTTTTGCATTTTTTTGTAAGAGAAATTTCCTTACCTTTTGAAACATTTTATTTTTACAAATCTGATGCTCCGGAGATAGAAGCGTGTGACATATGAAGTGTCTGGGAGGATAAAATGGATCCCTCCGCAGAGCCCAGTGCAGTCTCAAAGTTACCATGGTAACCTCAGAAGCTGGAGTTGAATGTCTAACTTAACTAACATAACATTAAAGAAGCAGAAACAAAGAATGAAGGACCAACTAAGACCCTATTGCAAGATGCTAAGATGTGTCTGCACCCATCTGGGCAAGCTCCTCACCCCTACCACATGCAGCACTTATCACCTGAGATCTGACTCCAAAAGACTGCTCACAGTCCCAAGGTTCAACAAAGTATCCGGACGCTCCTCCTGTTACCATGCACCTCTCGTCTGGAACAATCTACCGGAGACTCTCACAGCCGCCACCAGTTTAGGTTCTTTCAAGACTTCAGGTATCTCACATTTTAATCTTGTCTGTAACTGCTCCATACGCCCATAACATATATTATCTTTAACTTCATGAAATGTCTGTAAATATAAGGTGTAATGATGTTTATTGTCCATGCACACCTAGACTACTGCAATGCACTCTACCTGGGTCTTCCGGAAAAAGAGCTGCGCCACCTGCAGCTGGTGCAGAGTACTGCGGCCAGGTTGTTAGCTAATCAGACCTGTTCTTGCCACATGACACCTGTTCTCCGTTCTCTGCACTGGCTACCTGTAAAATGGCACATTTATTTCAAGATCGGCTTGTTGACATTCAAAGCACTACATGACCAGGGTCCCAGCGATCTGCAAGAGCTTCTAGCTCCCTACACTTCCATTCACTCACTTTGGTCTGCCTATAAAGGATATAACAGTCCTCATCATTCCCTTCACTTCCTTTAGCGGGACAATCTTCCCTTTCCCCGGCCCCTTATATACTTCCTTTGGGCCCCGAGCTTTTAGCCACGCTGCTCCCACTCTCAGGAGCAGTCTGCCTCATGCAGTTCCAGAGGCCCCTCTCTGGGAATCTATACAAACAGGCTCAGACCTACCTGTTTACCCAGGCATTTAATTAATGAACAACAACCTGTCCGGCATTTAATAGTTACAGTACCGTCCCATCCTGTATTGTATCTTTCTTTGTGTTTGGCCTCTTTTATAACCTTAAATGTATTCTTTTTCCTTTTTGTAACTATGAAGCACTTTTGGGAAAAAAGTGCTACGTAAATAAAAGTTATTATTATTATTATTATTATTATTATTATTATTATTATTATTATTATCTTTATAAGTCTGTGCACAGGACATACTTGAAAACGAGAGGTAACTCTCAGTGTATTATTTTCTGGTAAATCATTTTATAAATTAAATGGTTAATAAAAAGAAAAATACAAAACAAAAAAAAAATATATATATATATATAACAATGCAACACACGCATGAAACCAACTTCATAAAATATCCTATTTGATATAAATATTGAAAAGGCATAAAGGCAAGAAATACTCTTCCAAGTTAAACCATAAAAAATGAAAAAGAAATAAAGCAAAAACCCAACCAAATTCCCCAGAAGACAATAAACAGGCAGGCAAGAAAAGCACAAATGTGCATAGACATAAATACTAGTAAACAAAGAGGAACAGCTCTGGGGAAAGGCAGTTTATAAAAGAAAGACAACATTATCTATCATGAAACTGACCACTGCAGCGTTACATCAAGCTCCCGTCCTCCGAGGTATAAACCACATCATCAGATGGAAAGGCAGTAACAATATTGCACACAAAAGTCGATATACAAAGATCATGACCAGTACTGGTACAAATAAATCTCCAAGAAGAAAAAGTTCCTAGCAAAAGTCCTGTATAGTCTGCGGGGTCAGTTTGGACAGGGCCGCGGACAGGGGGGGGGGGGGGGGGGTTACAGCAGGGACTTCTGTCCCGGGCACGGCCAGGCAAGGGGCCCAGCATCCCTGCCGGCAATCCTACAGTTCTCTTACTGCAGGCAAGATGGGCCCTCCCCTTCCCTGACTGCCACCCCCACCTATCCCTCCTCACCTGCGGGACAGAAGGGCCCTCCCCTTTGCTCAGCACCGCCCATCTGTCCCTCCCTTCCCCCAGGAGCAGGAAAGATGGCTGCCAGGGTATCGGGTTCTGTTTGCCAGGCTATGTGTAAAAAGGAAGGTTTTTAATTCCTTTCTGAATGGAAGTAAAGTTTCCTGATTATTTATTGCAGCAGGAAGCTTATTCAACAGTCTTGGGGCTGTTCTTGGTAAAGCTCCTCTTCCAGCTTTATTGACCTTAAACCGAAGCTCAAGCAGTTCAGGGGCGATTT
The DNA here is from genome assembly GCA_036426205.1 of Ascaphus truei. NCBI lineage: Eukaryota > Metazoa > Chordata > Amphibia > Anura > Ascaphidae > Ascaphus > Ascaphus truei. The sequence goes on along the minus strand of CM071576.1, from coordinate 43,413,275 downwards.
GAGAGCTTGATTGGAGGTGTTACTGATTAGGCCGTTCTGAAGGTAACGGGGGGCTAGTCCATGGACAGCCTTAAAGGCAAGGAACGGCAGGAAAGGATTCCCATAGAAAGCAAAGGGAGTGTTTCTTTTGATCAAGCTGGTGCATTTCTCACTGGTTTTCTCCCTGTTTTACAGCCAGGAGACTTTAGCAAACCACCCCTATAATGTGGTAGAAATACTCTGAAATTAGGCAATATGGCTAAACACTGCATGGAACCTGTCCATGTGCCGGTGTGCTCACGGGAAACCACCTTAATGAGCTCTGTGGCTGTAGGAAAGATTTGATCAAACTGTCATTTATTCCAATGACTTTTGTTTTGGATATCAGAGTGTGTGAATAGGTATAACAGTGCGTATTACTGCGTTTTGTCAACGGGTCTGTTCAAAGGCACAAAAATGGAGCATTTCTGGGTTGTGAGAGGAAAAGAATATTAAATAATACATTAGAAAGAGTGGGGCTAATGTGATATTCCAGGCGTTGGCAATCTTTTTGTCCTTTTATATTCTCACATCATTCTAAAGGTATTATATGCTCTGTTTGTGTGCTTAATAATGTCCCTTCTATGCTCAACGGACTCATTGTGGATGGAAAATCAAAGCATCACAAAAGGTTGTTGTACTGCTGATGTTACACTAATCAGTGAAAATAACACTATTAGCCAATAACAGAGAGGTGTCATTTTCCCTGAGTTTACGCCGTATTCGCTAACCGGCTTGTAACATTGCAGACATACAGCAACAAACAACACACAGAACCCCAGCAAGCTCTTTTTGTACACATACGGTAACGCAAAAATTATTATGATCACGAGAGACCAAGTAAGTTATGGGGAGTAAAGAAGCAGGGTCACCAACAGGGAGGGAAAGCCGGGACGCGTCCAGGGCCCGGCGGCAGCGTGGGGCCTTGTCAGGCCCAACTTCTGCGTCTGTCTGCTGGGACTCTGCTTGCTACCAGGCCCCAGTTCTCCCCAACTGCTGCAGGCCCGTCTCTGCTATGCCGGGCCTCTCTGCTGCCGGTGTACGCCGGAAGCTGAGCGCGACTTCCGGGCAGTCTCATCTCCCAATGCGCCGGCGGAAGAGAGGCACATCCTCACAGAGAGGGAGGCACAGCATGGGACAGAGAGGAATTTTGTGTTGGGGGGGGGGGTATTGTGGGGGAGTTGCACAGGTATAGGGGGATTGTGTGTGAGGAGGTAATTAAGTGATAGGGGGAGAGGGTGAGAGGAGAGAGGGGATGGAAGAGGAAGGTGCGGGAGTGAGAGGGGGGAGAGTGAGTGAAAAAAAGAGGGGGAAGAGTGAGATACAGAGGGGGGAAGAGAAATACATGCAGGGTTGCCACCTCTCCGGGTTTGACCCAGAGACTGCGGGTTTTGCCCACTTATCTCCGGGCTATGGGTTTATCCGAAAAATCTCCGTGCGGTGGCATCTCTCGACATCTCCCCCAGCAAATCTGGTCAACATGGCTGCGCATCGTCAAATGGCACCGCGTTGCCATGACAATGGGATACTACTTGACGTCACGGCACCCCCCGGCATTATGTTGCCATGACAACGGGGCATCACATGATGCCTCGGCGCCATAAGACGTCCCATTGTCGTGGCACTGTGACGCCACTTTGTCATGGTAACGCGCGCCATTTGACGTCGCGGAGCCATGCTGACCGGACCTTGCAGGGGAAAATTATGTCGGGAGGAGCCGCCACCGGTAAGATAAATAAATGTAAAAATGTTTATTGCAAAAAGTCTCCGGGTTAGTCTTCAACAGAAGGTGGCAACCCTGAATATATGGAGAGGGGGGGTAGAGGAGGAGGTGTAGGATGGGGGGGGGGGAGGGCTGCGGTTGAAACTCTAGTCCTGGGCCCCGGGGGAAATCTGTCTGCGGCCCTGAAAAAAAGTGACAGAAACCCTCCACCGTACAGTGCACAGCAAATAAAAATACCCCTTGTGAGCACATTCACGTCGAACCCTAACCCTTTCCCCATTATCTCTTAGCATACAGTGCTTGCACTGCTGCTAGGGATGCTGGGTAAGGATATGTAAATGAGCACTTCTCACTACAAAAAAAATAAATACTGTTCTTGCTCTTTTAAGAAGAAAATATTTACAAAACTAAACAGAAGAAAAAGTCTGTATATTGCCACTGTGGTGGTGTCCTCGGCGGTTACTTTGGCGTCCCTGGTACCTGGACGTTTATACATTACAAGACGAAAGAATGTCACTAAGTGATAGAGCAGCACAGATCCTTCTAACACTGGGGATCCATCACTGCTCGGGAAACTAAAGATGGTATTTATCAAGCTCTGCGAAGGGTAAAGGCACCTGCATGGGCGTTGACTCCCATTTAAGTTAATGGGACGTGACGCCCGCGGGGAATTGTTAACCCGTATCGGAGTTTGATGAATATAGAGGTCATTGTTACTTTATATGAAAATCACCTTCTTTCAAACACCTTCTCCTGCTGTTAGCAAACGATTCCTCTTACAGACAGAGCTATAAATGACATCACAGGAGGTGACAGCAGAGAGACACAGGACACTGAACATGGCGGCACACAGAGAGACGCAGAACATGGCAGCACACACAGCCGCAGCACTGAACATGGCGTCACACAGAGACGCGGAACACTGAACATGGCGGCATACAGAGACGCAGGACACTGAACATGGCGGCTCACAGAGAGACACAGGACACTGAACATGGCGGCACACAGAGACGCAGAACATGGCGGCACACAGAGACACAGAACACTGAACATGGCGGCACACAGAGAGACACAGAACACTGAACATGGCGGCACACAGAGAGACACAGAACACGTACATGGCGGGCAAACAGAGAGACACAGAACACATCGAACAATCGGCACACAGAGAGACACAGAACACTGAACATGGCGGCACACAGAGAGACGCGGAACACTGAACATGGCGGCACACAGACGCGGGACACTGAACATGGCGTCACACAGAGGGAAACCAGGAAGGACATACTTGGGATCATTTTGCTTCATTATTTTATTGATATATAGAAATTTCTTGATGTAGAAATCATACACAAGTTATTTTCTGAATTGGGGTGCAGCCTGCCTATAACCAGTCCAAGAAAATTCAGTTTGTATAGCAGGTATTATAGCGCCTGTAAACGGTTCCTGTTGGCTGCCATTACAAATACAAGGATATTAATTATCTAAAATTGAACAGATGTAAACCATCAATGCTTCAACATAGAATTCCACATCCACATCTGTAAATTACAAGTGCAGTGAATGTAATTGCTAAAGCAGAATGAAAATGAACTTCAGTTTAACATCATCTTTCACAGTATTAGGCGTTTTCGTTTATCTAGCATATTATTTTGGCACACCATTTAGGAACAATTTTTTCGGAAGATTTTATTTGTATTATCTACTGAATTCTTTTCAGAGTAATTATCTATGTAAATAAACACCAGAGACTAATCCAATTAGCAAGAAAGGCACTAAATATGCTACAGTTGTATAACTCAAGGTTATTTTAGATATTAAAGTAGTTTGCATGCAGTAAGGTGATGATTGTATCATGGTGACAGATGTTACACATTATTTCTGTAACAAAACACCACATTGTACTTTCAACAAGAAACAACTTAATGCAGGGGCTCTCAACCCCAGACACCCCCCCCCCCCCCCCCCCCCCCCCACAGGTCAGATTTTGAGGATATCCCTGCTTCAGCACAGGTAGCTCAATCAGTGGCTCGGTCAAAGAGCCTGCTTCAGAAGAAGTGGCTCAATCAAAGACTGCTGAAGCAGGGATATCCTGAAACCCTGACAAGTTGGGGGGGGGGGGGGGGGGGCTTGAAGTCTGGAGTTGAGAACCCCTGCTTAATGTATATGAGTATTATCTACCATATAACACACTGCTGCATAATGCAAAATGTCACAGGCTTTCTGTAACATTAAATAAAAATATTGCATCAAAATATAAATAAATAAATATATAATCACACTATACCTTCTAACATTACCCTTTACAATATAATGCCGCCTCCCCCCCCCCCCCCCCCCCCCCCGGCACTTTGAGGAATGATCGCGTGACCCAGAAGAGCAGAAGTGGAAGGGGGTGCACAGTGTCAGAGCGGTCAGCCCGATTTATCCCCTAGAAAACGAGCTCAGACTGCAGCTGGTACGTAATAAGTGCGCTGTTATGGATGCTGTGTGTATCTGGGGGGTCGCCACTTTCACTAGTGTTTTTTGTTTCTAAGACGTTGTATTTTGGTTTTAAAAACATATTTGGATGTTATCTTGTGACTTTTCACAAATTATGTGAAAGAAAACAGGCAGAAAAATGCTAAAATGACAACGCAACGCCGGGAAAAAATGCTTAAGGTCTATATAAAACCTTAAAAACAATTCGGAAACTTAAACTATTTAAAGACATGCCAAGAAATGCGGCAGGTTTTTACTCCACTGGTGTCAGTGCTAAATATTCTTTCCTGCAGGTGTCCCTCGTGGGTCCACAGGTGGTACCCATGGGCGTCCGGGGGTCCTCAGGTGGTCTCAATAGGTCCCCGCAGACCTAAGGTACCAACCCTGTATGTAAAAAAAATAAAACATGTCCTACATTTAAATAAATCAATACCCCCCCCCCCCCCATACAGTACAGTAATGTGCAAAATAACTATTATCCAGATATGGATAATAGATTATTTGCCCATTATTAATCACATAAACCAGCGTAAATAAATACAGTTCTACTTACCACAGCAATATGATGTATGTCCTCATCAGGATAAGCAGCTCCCTGTCCTCCGTTGCCACCAAAATACATTGCAAATACATTCTAATGTCCCCTAACCCCTTGGTTAATAACCGCGAAAGTAATTAAGGGGTTAACCAATCCTACCCCGATACCCACCCAAGCAACTACCCCCACCCTTCACCCATTCATTTGTATAGTGGTTATATCTATGTTATTACACACACACACACCACACACCACACACACACACACACACACACCACACACACACACACACACACACCACACACACACAACACACACACAAACACACACACCAACACACACACCACACAATCACATATATTATATATATATAAAAGAGAGAGGAGAGAGCGCACGCCCCATAGTGTAAAACCGTAAATTTATTGAGGGGAAGGGGAAGAGGGGGGTAAAAAATGCACTCACAAAAGTACAGAATAAAAAAGCATTTCGTGATAATAATCACCACCATCCAGTAGCTGCGCTTCGTCCTTGGGGAACCCCCGATCAGGAACAGGATGAGCCACAGTCCTAACAGATGTCCAGGGCAGGTGCATAATGCTGCAACATGTTCCAGAGATTGTGAAGTATAGCTCCTTGCTGACAAGCCTCTATGGTGTCGGCGCTTGGATTGGTTCACTCCTGCGCTCCGTGATGACGTAGTGTCAATGCGTCCTACGTGATGCCGCTCCCTGACGCGTTTCGTCACACATGGGTAACTTTCCCGAAACGCGTCATCACGGAGTGCAGGAGTAGACCGATCCAAGCGCCAACACCATAGAGGCTTGTCAGCAAGGAGCTACACTTCACGATCTCTGGAACATGTTGCAGCATTATGCACCTGCCCTGGACATCTGTTAGGACTGTGGCTCATCCCGTTCCTGATCGGGGGTTCCCCAAGGACGAAGCGCAGCTACCGGATGGTGGTGATTATTATCACGAAATGCTTTTTTATTCTGTACTTTTGTGAGTTCATTTTTTACCCCCCCTCCTCCCCTTCCCCTCAATAAATTTACGGTTTTACACTATGGGGCGTGCTCCTCTCTCCTCTCTCTTTTCTGCAGATTCCCTAGGACGTGGTTAGTCCTTTTGAGAGCAGCCGGAGACCCCCTGCATTAGCTTCCATCTACAATATTGGACTATCTCTTTGAGGACTGGTTTTTACCCTCTTTTTTGCTTTTTTTGTTTTTCATTTATATATTCTGTTATATTTACTTTATGTTTATTTGTCAATGTTTATAGGCATTTCACTTATTATTCATATAGGCACTTAGTTAGATTTCTGTCTTCACATAATTAGTATAGATTATTTATTCTAATATACACATTTGTTTGAGTTATACTTTCACTTAATACCATAGCTATACACTTTCCCTCACATATATACCTATAGTAGGCGCTGCTGTGTTCTGTGTTTGTCAACGAGTATATATATATATATATGATATATATATATATTATATATATATATATATAATATGATATATATAATATATATTAGATAAATATAATAGATATATATATATATATATATATATATATATATATATATATATATATCAGTGGTTGACAAATCACCAAAAAATCTACTCGCACACAAAAAAATCTACTCGCCAATAGTACCAAACGTGTGCTGTGTGGCCAATATTTACTCGCGGGGGTTAAATCCACTCGGCCGGGGCGAGCAAATGTATAGGTTTGTCGAACACTGTATATTATATATATTATAAACTTTATCTATATATTATATATATATATATATTATATTAATATATATATATATATAATGGAGATATTACCAGATGGAGTCCAGTAATGAGGAGAAGCACTCTGGACTCCAATCTGGTAATATCTCCATTATTCTTACCTATGGGATTAGCATCTGGATTTTTCATTAATACAGGGCTCTGGTTTTTGCTTTGTGTATATATGTGTATGTATATATATATAACAAAAAGAAGCGCAGGCTCCATAGCATGCAACAGTATAAAAATAAGGTACATTTATTAAAACAACCAGTCCCAAGGAAATGCACTTACAAGATTCTAAAAAAAACACACACACGGGAAAGAAATCTCTAGGGGGAGTCATCAACATGGGTGGAGGAGTCCGATATAGATACAGAGTACCTGATCATCAGATTGGCCGTATACAGCTCCTGCCACGAGCTGGCGTCGCCCCCCAGAGTCCTAGAATGCCTCACTTGTTTTCCTCCTTCTGTAGTAAAGTACCGGCAATAGGAGGATCAGCTGACTGGATCTGCTGGAGACTCAGGAACTCCTCTCACACGTCCGCATGCGATGACGTCACCACGTCCCTATGCATTTCGTCACACCTTGTGACTTCATCAGGGGTAGATTGGTCAATACAAAGGAGTTAGCTTAGTGCATAGCCCCCAAAGTATTCATGAAGATAATCCTTTGTTGCAGGATATAATGTCTGCACAATGCTGTTAGTCACTGTTAGAAAGTACTGTCCTCAAGGGCCACCAACAGGTCAGGGTTTCAGGATATCCCTGCTTCAGCACAGGTGGCTCTTTGACTTAGCCACTGATTGAGCCACCTGTGCGGAAGCAGGGATATCCTGACCTGTTGGTGGCCCGTGAGGACTGGAGTTGACCGCCCCTGCTGTAGGTAGTTCATACAGGAG